>WODD01000009.1:74720-142834 GCA_019775935.1 Neoascochyta sp. HWLR27 | reverse complement strand
GGGACCTGCACTAGGTATGTATGGATGCTGGTCAGACGTCACAGCGCCGTGCGACCGGAGGGGCGGAGGTACCGATGGGGGAGGGGGAGGGGGGAGGGGGCAGGGGGCTGACAAAGGGGCGACGGGCGGGTATAAACGAGAGGTGGTGAGTGGGTGGGTAGGTGGGTAGGTGAGTAGGTGAGTAGGTGAGGAGGCGAGGAGGTGAGGAGCGGAGGAGCTTGCGGGTGTTTGCACAAAGGGCTGGTGACAGGGCGGGAGAGCAGGAAACGGGCGATTGGCGCGACAAAAGCAGTGCAAGCGCAGTGCAAGCGCAGCGCGTGCAGGCAGTCGCCAGTATCTGACAAGAATGGCAGCTAGCAAGGATGGAGAGCAGGGTGGCACTTTCCCGCTTGCGCAGATCGTAGTCGGAGGGATTTTCTATATTAACACCGGAACGCTGCCGCCGAGGAACGCCTAATAGACGTGGTATGAGGGCTAATGCTACCCTTTGTACCTATGATATGGTGCCCGGGTATGCCAACTAACCACCCAGGTATTAGATCATTGCAGTGCAGGTGCATGCATCCGCCGCACGGCCACGGCTACTGGCAATAATCGCGATCCGAGTTCGATCCGATGCCCTCCTCCCTCTCTCTCTGCTCTGCTCGCCTCTCCTGTTCGCCCTGCCCTGCCCCTGTTCCGGCCTCGCTACGTCGTTGCCGACAACTGATTTGAGACAGCTGGCTCGTGCCGTTCGTTAGTTATGGGACTTTATGGGAATTATGGACCGCCCGCCGGCCTTGATTTCTCGTCCGGCTCCCAGGTAATCACCGCAATCTCTCCCTCTGCCCACCCAGGCTGCCCTGGCATAGCTGCCCGCACGTATCGGTGCCCTGCCCGCGCGCCTACGACCGTTTGGTCGCTTTGCCCCGGCTGCCCGCCCGTGGGTTTTTTTTTCTGTTGCGGCCGTGTACCGCTACCGCCTGTGGTGGAGTAGGCTCAACAGGGTTCCTAGCTAGCTACCGCGCTAGCCCTCGCCGCCGTCGTCCCTACGCCCACCCGGCCCTCCGACACATGGTGCTTACGCCATGAACCGCTCAAACAAGAACAAGGCCTCTGTGGCGCCACTCTGCGTCGTTTGTGCTCTCGCCTTGGCCGTCAATACTTCGCTGCAGCCAGCTGAGCTCTCGGGTGCATGAGCGTGCGTGGCTCGGGCCTGACCACTGATCCCCCGCATCTGCTCACCTCACCTAACAGTACATGTACATGTACATGAACATGACATGTACATGCAAGAACAGCAAATCTCGGGTCCGGGCTGAACTACAGCCTAGGCACCCGCACCTAGGCGAGGCACACTTCGCCTCGTTTCTCCCTCCCCAGCCACCGCGCTGCATATCACTGGCGACCGGGTGCATCAGCCTGGCAAGCTGACAGGCTCGACGAACCCCCGTCTCCCCCACTGCCACAGTCCAGACTACGCCAGCTCATGCAACCGTGCAGCTTCTGGTCGGCGGCATGGCGTGGAGCGTGCCGGCGGTGAGCTTCATCAGGCCTGCCCTGCGTTGCACAAGACGGGACTTGGACATGTCGTCGGGAGCTTCCATCATGAGCTAAATCACGTGATCTGAATGCATCATAGCAGCGCAACATTGGCTTTGGCCGTCTATTGCCCAGTTGATATTGACACAGTCGCTAGTGTTTTGGTACAGGTGCTGCTCGAGCGGGACACGCCCTGACCTAGTGGGCGGCAGTCGTCTCCTCCTCCTCGACGAACCAGTCCTCCTCAGGCACGGCCTCGCCGCCCTCGGCCACGGCGCCCTCGACGTCGACAGCCTGCGTCTCGTAGGCCTTGAGCTCGTTTGCAATGTCCGTCTCCTCGGGCGAGGCGGGCGTCTTGGGCAGGGTGAACTTCTGGACGTGAGCGTCGGCGTCGCTGGCCTTGACGGCGGGGACCTTGTAGGCCTTAAGCTCGCGCAGGTACAGGTCCTGGACCAGATCGGCTGCACCAATTGCGTCAGTACTGGCGGCGGCTCGCCGGCGGGGATGAATCACCTTGTCGGACGGCCGTGGGGGCGATGAAGGTGCGGCGGGCCACGGTCGGCTGGCGGGCGACGCGTGTGAGCGCCTGGCGCTGTGGCGGGTCAGCAGGGGAGGGTCCAGACGGCGATTGCGGGGAAGCGCACCGAGGCCCTGATGGATTGCGCAAACATGGTGTTGATGTGGATGGGGGGGGGAGCTGGCAATGGGAGCTTTCGGGGTGACGGTTGGCTGCTGGGGAAAAACCGCAGCTGGCTGCCACGGTCCCAATGCGGCTAGCGCGAGGGAGCGCTTGGCGGCGGCGGCGGCCTCTTGCCTTTACGCATGCTGCCTTTGACTCTGACTCCAGACAAGACAAGCTCCCCTCGCTCGCTCTCGCTCTCGCCCGCCGCCCGTCGCCTGTCGCCCGCCGCCGCCCCGGTGTCCGCCTCGCCCAGAGCTGCAGAGAGTGTATATAGACAAACGAGCAAGCAAGCAAGCCAAGCCAAGCAAAGACGTGACCCGCCGCCGCCATGTCGTTCGCCCCCAACGGCCGCATGCTCTCGCCGGGCGAGGTCTACGAGGAGGCGCCGCAGCCCGTCAAGGACGAGGAGTGGCGTGAAGACCTGAATGTAACCCTCATGTGCCCCGACTGCCGCGAGATGCCCCCGAATCTCGTCGAGGAGTTCAGCGCCGGAGACACCATCTGCGGCTCCTGCGGCCGCGTCCTCTCCGAGCGCGGCATCGACACGCGCTCCGAGTGGCGTACCTTTTCCAACGACGACCAGGGCAACGACGACCCCTCGCGTATCGGTGACGCTGCCAACCCCCTGCTGCGTGGCTCCCAGCTGCAGACGGAGATCGGCTTCGGCGACGGCGGCCTCAAGGTCCGCGAGCTGTCGCGCGCCCACAACAAGTCCAATCACGACAAGGGCAACAAGTCGCTGCAGTCGGCCTACGGCCAGATCACCACGCTGTGCGACTCGCAGAACATCAACAAGACGACCCAGGACACGGCCAAGCTGCTCTTCCGCATGACCGACGACGCAAAGCTGTTCAAGGGCAAGAGCCAGGACGCCATCATCGCTGGCTGCATCTTCATTGCTTGCCGCCAGCACGCCCAGCAGCGCAGCTTCCGCGAAATCTTCAAGATGACCAACGTCTCCAAGAAGGAGGTGGGTCGCACGTTCAAGGCCCTCGAAGCTTTCCTGCAGAAGAAGCAAAAGGAGAGCGGTCCCCAGGTTGCTGGCAACGGCGCCGTTCTCGATACGACCAATTTCGCCAAGGGCGGCAGCACCAGTGCAGAGAACCTCATGCCTCGTGCCTGCGCAAAGCTTGGCCTCGAGCGTGTCGTGCAGCTCATCGCCGAAGACTGCGCCCGCCTCGTCTCCGAGCACGGCATTGCTGCCGGTCGGTCCCCCCTTTCGATTGCTGGCGCCTGTCTCTTCTTCGTTTCTCATCTCATGGGCTACCCCAGATCCCCCAAGGAAATCGGCTCTGCCGTCGAAGTCAGCGACGGCACAATTCGCACTGCCTACAAGGCTCTATACCAGGCACAGGACAAGATCATCAAGCCCGAGTGGCTGGAAGAGAGCAGGGGTGGTGACAAGTCCAGGCTCCCTGCGATCTAGTACCACGCGTGAGGTCTGGAGTTTAGCCTTTGAGGCAATTGCTGGTTGCTGTTTTTTGCTTTCCCTCATTCGTAATTTGGTGAGTTACTCAACACGTGGCCGTCACGGCTGTCCTCTATTTACATCAATTTTGGTCTTTAGCGAGCATGGACGGCGTTTACGGATACTGATTCAAGGATGGGTTGGCCTAGGCTTCTAATACCCACACACTGATATTATAAAATGCAAAACTGGCGTTTGGCGTTGATATCTTGGCTACTGGCTTTTGTGAAGAATACTGCAGAGTGCCACTTCCTCGAAGTCCCAATCGACTATCAATAGCATCCAGATCTTCTGATGCGGTTGAGCTAGATAATAGTCTTTGCTGGGTGTTGTGGACTGATGCGGGCCAGCCTCAATACCCGCGACCATCGTCCCTCTCGCTACCACTGTCTATAGACAGACTACAAATTTCGATCACTACACTATTGCGTCAGCTCATAATACAACAGCGTTAGTTTGTAGGTTCGGAGTTTGATGCTGTACGGTAATTCGTCTTCTATTGAGGCACGTCTGACGAACTTCTGCCCATTACCTTACCAGCTGACTCCTGTCAACACTGGGCAAGAGGAGCTAAGTCTGACACAATGCTTGACCAGTTTCTGGAGACTCCAGTCTCTTGACACGTATGCGTGGATCGAGTTGTCTAGATTTTTTTCCAATCTAGAGAAGCATTAGGATCTAATGACGACTTGCTACCGTTTTACTACACCCAAAACTTGCACTGCCGGTGATGAAGGAATTGAAAATGTAATAGGAAGGTCTTATCGAGAACCAAGTTTAAGACAAGTTAAGAAGCGGCGTTACTCCTGCCTCTCAACGCAGCAGCTTTCCGCCCCTTCTAGCCAGCGACCACCTTCACGTTATTGTTTCCCAATGGCCTTCATTTGAACGTTTCAACCAGAAGTTTGTCTCTATACTCTGGGTCATCCCAGCCCTCACTCATTCACTCTCTACTCTAATTCCCAGTGCTACACCCATTGGCAGCTTTGCCACTCTTCTCCTTGTTTCCCCCGTCTCAGCAGCGAACGGGATTCTGTTCATCAACCACTGCCCCTACAGCATCTTCCTCTGAGCCGTCGGTCAAGGAACCTCCAACTTCGTTGGCCAGGACCCAGAGAGCTCAACGCTTCCTGGCAACCATGGCTCACTGACTCACTACATGGTAAACACTGAGCATCTTGGCGGTGGCATGACACTCAAGCTGCGCGATTACCCAGAGTATCGCACCGCCCCCGCCGGTATTATGCAGGTGGAATACCATTTTGAGTTCTCGACGAATTCCGTTTGGTACGACATGTCCGCCGTCGCCTGCGACGACTCGCACGGCCCTGAACAGCCGTCGTTCTGCCCACTACTGGCTGGTGGTGTCAAGCTATACGTCCCTGATGCAGACAAGACCCGCTACCCACCGGCCTGGTGTGGTAACGATGGTTGCACAAGCGTCTACACTGAGCACGGCACCTGGCCTGGCGAGCCCACTTTCCGGTGCCACATCGGGGTGGACATCGTCATTGAGACGTGCGTCGAGGGCGCGGGGCCCCGGACGTTTGGTGGGGAGCATCCACACCTACCCAGCACGGGTCCAGAGCCAACAGGGTACCCAGGCGAGCTCTCGCTTGACGGGAAATGTGGTGCGAATAGTGGCCGCGGTTCAGTGTGAAGGGGGTCAACCCACGGTGATTGCTGCTCGAGTACATCGCCTTGCTGTTGATTGAATACTATTGATACTGACTGGAAGTAGAGTATGGGTGATGTGGTAATTCGGCCGCACACTGCGGTGCTTGGGTGTCAGTCTCTCTTCAGTGCTTGTTCGGATGTGGCCGTCGTCGAGCGTGGGCCGGATTGTACTTTGCGCTGAGCTGCAAAGCACAGTGACACACGTAATCAATCAAAAGTTGTCGTCTGTCTTGATAGAATACCGGCAGCCAAAAGAATTCCTGTGTACCTGATACATGCTCATCAATTAACAAAATGGTCTAGTTAATATCCAGCCCAACCCTAACGCCCTACATGATATGATATGCCCCAGCCCAAACACCGCGCTTACCCATTCTAACACAACAGAATCATGTCATCTGACCTCATCTCATGATCCTCCAACCATAGCACTCCTGACCCACTCGCCAAAGCCGCCCTCCTCAACACTTTTGCTGAAGGCGACCCAGAATGCCAACTTCTCACTGACGGGTCTAGCGCAGTGCTCCACGAGAGCCCTAACGTCGACCTTCTCCAGGCCACGAATCTGCATGAGCTGCTCAGACCACTCGAGGTCGACGCCACCAAAGCTGCCGCCGCCCCACTGCTGCTTCATGCGCAGCATGGTCCTGAAGTCTGCGGCCGTGGGCGCAACAATGTGGTCCCAGCCGAGGTCGGGCTTGCCGGCAATGACATTGAGGCGCAGGGAGCGCAGATTGATGAGGGGCGTCGCGCCGATGTCGAGGTCCAGCGACCCGTCTGCGCCGGCAGACAGCGGCAGCTGCGAGCACACGGCGAGGTACGAGCACAGCGAGGCCCACTCTGCGCGGTCAAACTCCTTGGTGTACGGCAGCGCTTTCTTGGTGATGCTCAGGTGCCGCACGTGGCTGCGCGACAGCGGCGTCAGGTCCGACAGGAAGGGCACCACGGCCTCGATGGATGTGTGGAAGGCGAACGTGTAGGTTGAGTAGAGAATCTTGCTGGCTTCGGCGTGGATTTGCTGGTTCAGGCCGAGCAGGGACGGGACTGTGTGGCGCAGGTGGGCGGTGTAGGGAGACAGGAGGATACGGTATGTTGTTGGTGTTGTCGTGGTGAGAAAAGGGCCTGTGTGGGTGTTAGAGATGATTTGGTTGCTGTGTACGAAGGACGACTTACCAGTCCGGACGTGATATGTGCTCCTCCGCCTCCAAGACTTGTTTCCCTGCGCGCCCAACCACGGGTCGATTGTGCGCACGCTCAGCGTGAAGGGGTCGTTGTTTGTATCGTCCGAGTAGTATGTGTGGAAGTCAGGGAGCAGGTTCGCGACAGTGGTGCTCTGCGTTGTCGAGGGCTGCTTCGAGGGGCAGAGCATGTGTTCGTAAATCATGAGTCGAATCTCTAGAGGGAGGCGCAGGAATGGCGAGGATGATAGTTGCTCGTCAGCAAAGGCATCGTAGGCGCTCATTGTTGTAAGGAGAGTGTGTAGTTAGCTCGCTGTGGGGACAGTTGCTGAAGAGAAACAGGGCCTTGGATGCAAGATTAAAGAAGGTATGAGCGGCGTGTTCAGGTTTGAGCCCAAGTTTGAAACAAGACGGCAGTCTTAGTTATACTGTGATTCGCGCGTGTCGTGCTGGACGGGGAGAAATCCCTTGGTGGAGGCGTGTCTTGCAATATGCTTCACTGATCAACAGAAGGGATTACACAGCATAGCACGAGGAGGACGGCTGGCTCGGATTTGCGACTGGGCGTCAGCCGGCCGGGAATGGGCGCGACAGGACCTTTTTCTCACGCAAGCCCATCACGGTGCGCGCTTATCAACAGCAACCAAAAAAACTCCCGAACAGACCTTGATGGACATGATGCGCTGCCGAAGTGTGTCTTACCCAAATAGGTCTAGACTGTCGCGCAGGCTGCAGTAGCGCGGCGATGGTCGATCATAGCGGGGATGACGGTTTGGGACGTCGTTGGACGTCCAGGCTCGGAAGGACAGGCGGTGAAAGGACGAGTCTGTCTGCGTGCTGCTGGCCTCTGAATTCGAGACGAGCCGTCGGCGACAGGCTGAGCGGACTGCGGCGTCTTTTCCATGTCTATTGCAGGTGCACTCGTGCTGACGGGGCTGCAGTAGAGCCAGCCAGCTCGTAGTTGCAAGTCGGCAACCCAACTGCACGCCATCCTGACCTCGAGTAGCATCATAGGCATCCGGACCTAGGTTGTTGAGCTTAACGGCGACAACAGTGGCAGCACGCCGATTGCAAGCCGGGCCGTCATCGCCTGTGTGTCGGTACTTGGCAGTAGGCAGATAGGTAGTCGATTGATCGGGCCGTCTTCACTGTCAGCTTCCCAGCTGTCATGTGACGCTGCATCGCTTTGTTGGGTGATTACCTCAAAAAGCCATGGAGCGGCGCCTTCAGCTGTCGCGACACGAGTGTCGTGTTCGCAGGCGTTCGGGACGGCGAAGTCGAGGGCGTGGGGTTGTGCTCGTGAGGTAGAGGCCAATGAGCATGTTTCATTCGCAACAGAGCAAAAGAGCATCGCCGGCTTTCGGCCAGTATTGCTCGCTACGTACCTGCGTCTCGTCTCGACCTGGCCGGTAAGCTCCAGTTGCTATCCCTGCTCCCAACTACAGACTCCCCGACACTGGCCGGTACCAAGGCGTCACATGCCGCTTGCATGCCTTGTATACGAAACCAAGCTCAAGTTACCAAGGTCACGCGTCTGCTTCAACAGTGGCTTCCGTGTCCGAATTCATACCAATTGCATTGGATCTGGAATCTGTTGATTGATTCGGTCTCAAACAGCCTGCAACTCCTTTGAACCCCGCCTCTCCAGATGCCACCGACTCGTCTTGTCTCCGAGACAGCTAAACATTAACCATAGTCCAACAAGACAATAACAGAACATGTATTTCGACCTTGGCTCCTCCCTTGCTGAAACTGATCTTAACGCCCCTAAGTCGCCTAGCAGCGACACCAAAGTGAGAGGATTGCAAGCGGAGAAAAGGAAAAAAGGATTTCATAATACAAGATCGTGGCCTAGTAAACGCAACCAAAAGAGGTGCTTTTCGTGCCCGTCGTCAATCAAGAAACATGAAGAAAAGGCAACGCCCCTCGCCGTACCCGTGTCCCCCTTTTACACGGCTAAGACTTGGCTTCCTCCTCACCCATGCTCGTCCAATGTACTCCTAATACGCTTCCGTCGAGCGTGCTTAGTGCTGGCCGTAGTTTCCGCCCCAGCCACCGCGGCTGTAGCTTCCACCTCCATAGCCGCCAAAGCCGCCGTAGTTTCCGTAGCCGCTCTGCTGGTGCTGCTGTTGCTGTTGGTTGCCAGCTCCCTGCTGGTGGCCCAGTCCGCCGAGTCCACCATACTGGCTGTTACCTCCAAGGTGAGCGGGGTAGCCACCAAAGCCTTGCTGGTGCGATTGCTGGGGAAGGCCCTGCGTACTCTGGCTGGGCGTGCCCTGTGTAGCGGATCCAGGGCGGCCCTGCTGGGCTCCCAGAGCAGATGGGCTGGGGCCACTGCTCTTGGAATCACCGAAAGGCTTCAGAGAGTCCTCATTGGCTCCTGGCTGACCAACCTGCTGCTGGCCATAAGAGCTCTGCGAGTAGGCTTGGGGTCGTCCAAACATGTCGGGAAGACCGCCAAATCCGGACCCGGCTGTAGCACTGTGGTTCTGGGAGGTTCCAGATGCGGATCGGCCGTAGTCACCAAGTCCGCCACCAAGTCCGCTGGCACGCTCATGCGAAGATGCACCGAAGCCTCCAACGTTGGCAGGGGAGGAAGAGTGCTGGTCATAAGATGCCTGGGGGGACATTCCGTAGTGGTGGGGCTGGCCGTACATGCCCTTTCCAAAGCTGCCGTAGCCCTGCTGCTGACCGTAGCCGCCGAATTGGTTCATGTAGTTGGCATAGTAGGGGCTGCCATAGTATGGGTGGTTGTAAGGATAAGCTCCATGTCCCTGAGCGCCCTGCTGGCTGTGGCTCTGGTGCATCTGGCCCTGCGAAGCAGGTCCTGAGCCATGCTGTCCAGCCAAGGCGGGGTTGGGTGTGTTGTGACCGCTGTTCTGAGCGTCGTTGTAGCGGCTCTGGCCCTATTCATGCTCGTTAGAAAAATGTAAAGGGTTGGGTGGAAATCCTCGAGTATGCATTTCACTTGCAACTGCTCGTTCTCCGTATAGGAGCTGCTGGTTTGTGTTGTCGCGAACGGCGTTTGGTACGTGCGAGCGAGTACTCGCGCGGAGACTTGAGATTCTCATCGATGGGGATAGTTCTTACCTGCTGCTGCTGACTCTGGGCAAAGGTCGAGTCGTTGGGGCCGGAGCCGAATCCGCTTCCAGTACGCTGCTGAGCAGATCCAGCCTCCTGTTGGCTCTGTGTCTGCTGGCCGTAGTGCTGGTAGTATTGCTGGTACGCATTGCGCTGTTGCTCGGATGTAAGGTATTGCGAGGAGAAGTTGTCAGGTGCAGACGAGAATGCGACAGGCTGTGTCGGGGCCTGGGCTGCCTGACCGGGGTAGTCGTACTGGTTCGACGAAGGAATCTGTTGGCCAAATGGATCGTATGGCTTCTGTTGGGGAGCAGAGGCTTCTGACTGCTGGCCGTAGCGGCCAAACTGGTTGTAAGGCTGGCTGGACTGGGAGCCCTGGTTTTGCATGGCCTGTCCGCCAAGAGGGTTGGAAGGGGATTGCTGAGAGATGGGCTGCTGCTGGGGAACCGGAGGCAAGCCTGGGGCCTGCTTGGGCGTGGGCGCAACCTGTTCCGGCTCTGTCTCTTCTGCGTGAGGAACCTGGCGAGGCGCAGGGGGCAGCGAAGCCCTCGGCTGTGCAACAGGCGAGTGCTGAGGGGGCTGGGTCCTCGTCTCTGCCTCCTCCCTGTCCTCGTCAACATCGGATGCGTCGCCGCTCAGACCCAAGCTGCCAAACTGCACTGCCGCGCGGTCCACGGCGTGGTTTCCAGGCATGACAACAGCCTCTTGCTGCTGCTCCACCAGCCTCCTCTGGAAGCTGGCAGAGCGGTTCTGTGTTCCAGAAGTCGCCTTGAGTGCGGTAGTAGCAAATCCCCCAACAGCAGGACGGCCAATAGGAGCCTGTCCCGTTGTGCTCAATGGGGTTGCGACACCAACGCTTCCAATGTCCTTAGAGCTAGCAACGGTGCTGAAAGCCGTCTCCGTGGGCGGCGGGTTCGACTCATCGGGGAGGTGCTCAACGTTCTCCTTTGTCAACTCGTCCTTTGAAGGTGCGAGCTCGGGGGCCGGCCCCTCGTCAATCTTGTCGGTCGTCGGCTTGGACGGTTCATCGGCAATGATCGTAGGCTCTTCAACTTCATCGGCGGCTGGGGGCGCGGGGGCCTCGTCGACTTGCGGAACGGGCTCGGGCGCAGCTTCAACAGCGGGGGTCTCGGCGGGTGCGGGGGTCTGCTCCTTGGGAGGCGCAGCGGGCTTCGCAGCGGGTTTCGGGGGCGTTGGCTCAGGCTTGGGTGCGAACATGCTGGCCCATGTCTTCTTGGCGGCAACTACAGGATGCTTTGCAGCCTCGACTGGGTGCTTCAGTACCTCTGAGGCCGTTCCGGGCACCTTCTCCGTCTTGTCGTTCGACTCGGCAGCAGGTGTAGGCTTTGCGTCCCACGCACCCGCTTCAGCTGCAGGCTTAGCGCCCCAGGCGCCTCCTTCAGTCGTAGATGGCGAGTCCCATGCGGCAGACTCGGTGGTGGGGATCGAAGAGGTGGCACGAGAGCCCGTCGCAGCACCGCCGCGACCGCCTCGGAAGCCGCCGCGGCCTCGGTCGGTACCGCGTCCACGACCGCCGCGAACGCTGTCAGCGCCGCGTCGGGGGGCCTCGCCGCGGGGGGAGCGGACAGTTGAGGTTGCATCTGTGGGCGCCAACGCGTCCTTTGTTGCTTTGGAGCGGGATCGGTCTTTTGCCTTCTTGGGGACTTCGCTGAACTGGGAAACGGCACCTGGAGTGGGCGGTCAGTGGAGTGTGGGACAAGGCGGCAGCGGGCGCTTACCCTCGCTGATTCTCTCAATCGTCATCTGTAGGTCGCCATCGGCATCGTCGACGGCGAGGACCAGGTCGGCGTCGGTCCAGTCGGGGAAGAGCTCCTTGAGTGTGGTCAATTGGGAGCTGTAGCGCTTCTTGAGCTCTGCCAGCTCGCCCTGCTCTGCCGATGTGTCGATGGAGTCTGAGGCGCTGTCGCCGTTTGTCTTGCGCGGCCCCCGCGCGGAGTAGCCGCCTCTGCCACCGCGGGCGGAGCTCCTGCCTCGCGCAGGCCTGCTCTGTACTTCAGACATGTGAGCTGTGAATGTGGGGGGGTGCAGCCGCTGGCGACGTATTGGGGGATGTGTGTGTGTGAGTAGTGGAGCGGACGTGCGTGGGGATGATGTAGGTTAGGGAGGAAAGTCGGCCCCGGGGAGCTAAAAGAGCAAGCGTGCTGGCTTGGCAAAGAGCACGAGTGGGCGCGAGGTGAGAGAGAGGGCGCGAGGGGGTGCGAGAGAGTGAGAGGCGGGCACTGGCTGGAACTGGGCTGGAACCGGGTTGGCTTGCAAGGCGACGGCGGCTGAGCTGAGCGTTACCTATGGGCACACACGCACAGAGACGCTGCCGCTGCCGCTGTGGCTCTCGTACCCGGCCTGCTACTCCACGCACATCACGTGCCCTTCGCCTCGCCTCGCCTCACCTGACCTGACTGACCTCAGTTGTGACTTGTATTCACTTCCACTATCCACTGTCAACTAATCACACCCGCCCCCCCCTCCGCTGCAGTACTGCAGCACTGCAGCACCACACCACCACAATACACCCGCCTTGTCCCCAGCCATGCAGGCGACGCACGCCATGCAGCTCCCCGCCGCCACACGCGCCTTCAGCGCACTCGCCTCCAAGATCCACCCCCAGCTGCCGCTCACCCCGCGCGAGAGCCAGCAGCTGCTGACCCTGCTCACCTCGTCGTTCCGCGCCCACCTCGACCGCGAGCACCCGGTCAACTCGCCTGAAAAGTCCCCCGCCAATGCCGCCTCCCCTCCCCCCGCTGTCGCCCAGCGGACGCCCTCGCACGTCGCCTCCTCGCACATCGCCTCCCGCCACATCGACTCCATCCTGAGCAACCCGCTGTTCGCTGTCATGCCTCATCGGCGAGGATCCGAGCCTACCGCTGCCGATGTTCTGCGTGACCCCATGACCTGGTTCCTTGGTCAGATCGCTGTAGGCGCCGCCACTCTGCCCAAGGCTGCCATGTGCCTCGATGTCCTGAACAAGACCGCCGCCGGAGCCTCATCCAACCCGCAGCCAGGCATGGAGCCGGGCTGTATTGTCGCCGAGTGGCTGCGCACAAGCGGCCTCGACACCTCAAAAGAATTCCTCGACATGTGCACAAGGAAACAAACATGCAAAGGCAGCATGTTCCTAGGCACGCTTGTGTCGCGCCTGCTTGCCGAGGGTCAAATGGACACTCTATGGCGCTGGTTCATCCGCCCCAGCGCGCAACGCGTCAAAGAAACTCGATTGGACGCTGCACAAGTGTCGAGATTTAGGCAACAGTTGTTAGCCAGGATGGTGTCTGTTCAAGCGGACAAAAACCTTGGCCAGGGTCTTGCAGTCTTCATGCAGGCCTTCCGTATGGCACAGGTCGAAGGACTCAGCTCGGCGTATGCTCTTCTCAAGCCTATCGGGGCAGATTTTGTCAACCGCATCATGTCACATCCCGATCACGGCATCGACTCGGAATTATACCAATCCTTTATCCTGTCACTCCAGCATTGGCTGGGCAGCTGGAGTCGTGCCGCGGAATCGGTGTTGTGGCTGCATCACCCCACAGCACCAAGTGCGCTGCCTGGCCTTCGGTTCATTCAAGACCCGGCAGGAGCCGTAAAGTTTGTCCCAGGCTCAGGCAGCAGTAGGAGAAAGTTCCTCGTACGACTCAGTTTGGGGGTTGCTCGCCAGCTGGTGGAAGAGGAGAAGTACGCCGAAGCGCAGGTTGCCATGGACTTTACCAAAGAGCATTTCGCGGACCTTGTCATGTCCAAGCCACAGAGCGCAGCGCTGCCCTCGGAATCGGAGGTAAGAGAGCGCATGGAGAGGGAGAACCTGAAGCTTTTGGACGGCCTCGCTTTGACTTGATGTTTTGGTGTGTGTGTGTACATTCTCCAACATCCAAAACAAGCGGTTTCGTGCCGCCATCTTCGTCGACTGCTCGTAGTTTTTGAATAGGTAGTTCAACAGCCACCGCGACTTCGCTAGCTCAATGCTTGGGTCACGTACGGGCGGGTAAGTAGTTTAAGACAGACACTGCCAGGCAAGGGCCTGGAGGCAGCTGTAGGTTAGTGAGGCGTTCTTATCAATATGAGACACGACGGGCGGTTACATGTCAGGCAACCGGCAGGTACACATTAAGTGGCTGGATTTGTAGGCAGGGTAGATACGTTCGTCAGTAGGAGTCACGAAAGCCGAGAAAGACGGTAGCATAGCCACAAATGCATGCAATATGCATGCAATGCTGCTCATTGAGCTCTATTATCTACCACCAGGCCAGTTCCCTGCTTTTTTGGTATCGCTAAATTATCAAACAGTAGTCGTAACACCTTGTTCATCATCATGAGAGGGTGGAGAAGGGGGAGAGGGGGTAGCGTGTTTAGGCCTTGAGCTCGCCGTCAGCCTCCTCGGGCCAGTTGTCGTAGCCAAAGGTGTCCTTCATGTTGACGAAGCGCGTATGCCTGCCCTTGGCGACGGCCTGGACAGCGTCAAAGTCTTCCTTGGAGAGCTCGGGGATGAGCCAGTTGCTCTCGATGCGCTTAGGGGTGGAGCTCTTGGGCAGGACGACATAGCCGCGCTGCAGGCCCCAGGCGAGCAGGACCTGGGCGAGGTCGTGGCCGCTGCGCTCGGCGACGGCGTTGAGCGTCTCGTTGGTGCGGACCTTTTCGCCGGTGCTGGGGACCTGGTTCTGGGAGCCGAGGGGCGAGTAGGCGGCGGGCAGGACGTTGTTCTTCAGGCAGTAGTCGACGAGCTCGACGTTGGGCAGGAAGGGGTGGATCTCGATCTGGTTGACCATGGGCTTGACGTCGGCGAAGCTGAGCAGCTGCTCGAGGCCCTTGACAGTCCAGTTGGAGACGCCAATGGCACGGGCCTTGCCGTCCTTGTAGAGCTTCTCCATGGCGCGCCAGGTAGGCTCCGGGTTCTCGGTCAGGCCCTTCTTGATGACGTACTTTCCGTCGGCGCCAATCTTGGGCATGTGCTGGTCGTCCTTCTCGGCGGCAATCGGCCAGTGGACGAGGAAGAGGTCAATGTAGTCCATCTTGAGCTTCTCGAGGGAGCTGTTGATGGACCACTCGACCTCGGCGGGCTCGTGCAGGTGGTTCCACACCTTTGTGCAGATGAAGATGTCTTTGCGGGTGACGTTGGAGTTTTTGGCGAGGAAGTCGCGGACGGCGTCACCGACCTCGCCCTCGTTCTGGTAGAACCACGCGCAATCGAGGTGGCGGTAGCCCGTCTCGAGCGCCTTTGTGACGGCGGCGTATGTCTCGCCATCAGCGCCCTCGCTGGCGAAGGTACCGAAGCCTACAGCGGGAATCTCGACGCCGTTGGCGAGCGTGAAGGTCTTTGTGTTTGCGAGGGGGGCCATTGTGGTGCGTGTGTGGAGGGGCAAGCTAGGTGGGGGGTAGTAGGTAGAGTGTGTTTGGGAACGAGACAACAAGGTCAAGAAGAAGAGGATGTGTGTTCAAGGCTGGAGTGCGGTATACTGAGCATTCCCACTCGCGAGCCACGGCTGCAAAGCTACATATAGGTGCCCATTGCGGCCAGAGTCGCTCTCGATCTCTCGATCTGACGGCGGCGCCGAGATTGAGTCGGGCGTCGCCCATCATCGCCCAGCAGCAGGCAGTCGGCGGGCGCTGACCTCACCCACGGCGAGGGGGCAGCGGACCCGAGGACTTATCGCAGGCGTCCACAAAAGCCCCATCCAACAGTTTCAAAGCGGGTTGGAAGCGGTGCAAGCGGTGCAGAGTGGTGCAGCACTTTTCGCAGCGGCCGGGAGCATGACGTAGGCGGTGGGTTCAGGGTCCACTTGCTCGGCCCAACCGCCATGTCTCCTCTCCTCTTCCAGCACAGGCATGCAATGCGCTGCACACACCAAGCGGCCCGACTGCGCCCGTCGTGCGGCTCTGCTTCCTTCGCATGCTTACCTACACGCCACAAGGGGCATGGCAAACTCGGCCAACCTGGCTTATCCAGTCCAAGCCTCTCCACTCTTCGCCGTGGCTGCACGTCACTCCCACTGCCCAACCTGGCCTGCCGCCGCTAACCTCGACCTCCAGTGGTACCACCACCACCGCCAGCCTGGCACTCGTAGGGCAACCGGCACCGTACCGCACCGCACCAGCCCAACAAGCATGCCCCGTTCTGACTCTCTGCCTGCTCAGACCTCAGACCTGCTCAGACCAGCGGTCTGCTGCCGGCCGCGCTCCTGCTTCATGCTAGTCCGGTGAAATGGGGCACCTCTACCCCTCGTCTGCACTTCGGCGAGATTACACTGTGCCAGCCTCTGGATGCCGTGGCGACTAACACGCTGCCACTGTTATCGGTCCCCAGTTTTTCTCGTCAACCTGCACCATGACGCTGACCGACATCTTCCTCTCCCACCAGAGATTTCGCACTAGCGCCGCCCTGTACGGGCTCTGCCGAGCAACTGATGATGTCGCCCTGTGGATACCACATGCTCGCGGTGGTTTCGCGCCGCCCAGCAGGTACCACTCGGCGACGCTCGGAACGGTTGAGGAAAGCTCTGAGATGCACTGGCGTTGATGGCGCCGGGAACATGCTCACGTCTGACCTAACAATGATATATATGTCCTTCCCCAGACATGCTCATCATTCCATCATCCGCCCACTCTTTCCTTCTCCCTCACCCATATCTAAGCTTCTGAGAAGCCTCATCCTCCTCACATCAATTCCCTCACCCCCCACCGCATAACGACCAGTAACGCTATCCACCATGCCTACCTTCGAGGACTCCGATCTGCAGGCTCAGGGAGCCCCCCTCCAGCAGACCAAGTCTCGCGACGTCAACAACGCCCCCTCCAACAACCTCTCCGTTGGCGGTGCTTCCCTCGCTATCCCCACTGATGGCCCCGACGCTGAGGCTGGAGGCATCAACTCGATCGAGGTCCCTGCCACCAGGAGCTCCATCTCTGATGCCCAGTCGTACATGCACAACCTGTCCCTGTCCCCTTCGATGAAGGACAGGCGAGGCTCGAGGAACTCGTTCGGTACCTCGCTGCCCATCCCCCGCTCCAAGAGGCAGTCGAGGCTGTCATCGGTCCACTACCCTGATGGTCCCGCTGCCGCTGGCCGCCCTGGCATGCCCCCGATTCAGCCCTCGCGCGACATCATTGCTGCCCAGCTTCAGGACCTCTCCTCGGACAAGGTTCGTGCTGCCAAGGACATGGCTTTCGTCTTCGACATTGACGGTGTCCTCGTCCACGGTGACCGCCTGATCCCCGAGGGCAAGCGTACCCTCGAGATCCTCAACGGAGACAACGAGCTCGGCATTAAGATTCCCCACATCTTCCTCACCAACGGTTCCGGAAAGCCCGAGGCTCCCCGTTGCGAGCAGCTCTCCAAGATCCTGAAGAACCCCATCTCTACCGAGCAGTTCATCCAGTCGCACACTCCCATGCGTGCTCTGGCTGACTACTACAAGACGGTTCTTGTCGTCGGTGGTGAGGGCTACAAGTGCCGCGAGGTTGCTGAGCAGTATGGCTTCCAGGACATTGTTGTTCCCAACGACATCATTGCCTGGGACCCCACCATTGCTCCCTACCGCGTCTTCACCGACGAGGAGCGTGCCACGTCGCGCCCCCGCGACTTCTCCAAGATCAACATTGACGCCATCATGGTCTTCTCCGACAGCCGTGACTACGCCACCGACATGCAGATCATCATGGACCTGCTCCGCTCGGAGAACGGTGTCTTCGGCACCGTTGCCAAGGACCCTGTGTCGCAGCGCATCCCCATCTACTTCTCGCAGGGTGATCTGCTGTGCCCCACCGAGCACCCCTTCCCCCGCATGTCCCAGGGTGCTTTCCGCATTGGTCTCGAGGCCATGTACAAGGCCCTGACTGGTGTCGACCTTGAGCGTGTCGTCTACGGCAAGCCTGAGCTGGCTACCTACAAGTACGCCGACGAGGTGATTGCGTCGTGGATGGAGCAGATCCACAACGACGAGCGCCTGCCCGCCAACATCTACATGATTGGTGACAACCCGGCCTCTGACATCATCGGTGGAAACATGTACGGCTGGAACACGTGCCTTGTCCGCACTGGTGTGTTCCAGGGTGGAGACAACGACGAGAACAACCCGGCCAGCTTCGGTGTCTTCCCCAATGTGCTCGAGGCCATCAAGACGGCCATGAAGAAGGAGCTCGGTGTTGACTTCAAGTTTGAGTTCAACGAGTCGATCAACCCCGTCACACACGGCGAGGGTGTCTCGGCCATTGAGTAAGGGATTCGAGGGTTGAGCTGGGCTAGCTCTCAAAATTGTCTGTTCTTGCATTTATGAGGCGTTGTCGGAGCGGATCCGGTGTATATCCTGCATAGCGATTGAGCTTGCATACTAGATCTACGAGTTTCATTTTCCTAGAATACGAATCTAAGCTTCTCTAATTACTATTGATGTTATGCTTGTGAGTTGACCATGTCCAATACTGAAGAACCTGATAGCAAGCAGACAGTCAGGCAATCGTTCCTCCGCTTACCCCTCGCAGCAGCGTCGTAATGAAGTCATTCCTTAAAACAGCATCACAATCACAATCACACTCACAATCAATCACAAGCAAGGCGCCCACCCGATGGATTGATCATCTTGGCAGGAAGGAAGAGCTAAGGAAATCTCCGCCATCGACGCTAGCGAAACCTTCCAGAAGCGGAAAGACGTCAGCGGCAGGGGAAAGAAACGCCGAGCCCAAGGGCCATGTGAGGCGAGGCGATCTGAGCTACGCTGAGCTGAGGCGGAGGGACAAGAGAACACCTGTTTGGCACGATGCAGATGCAGACAAAGCACATGGATGGATGGGCGTTGGTGCCGGCGGTACTGTCGGGGAGGGGGCGCCTGTAATCGACGATTGCGCGCTCAGTTGCTGCATTGGGCAAGGCGAGGGTGGCGAGGACGAAGGTGAGCGAGGCTATGACATAAGGGCTCGGCGTATTGTCGGTGGTGATGTGTGCTGGGATGGTGTGTGATTGATGTGAGGTGATGTTGATGTGACGCGGGGAGACGACGTGCAAAGGAAACCGGATGCATCACGGCGGCTTATGAAACTGCGGGGTAGGTAGGTAGGTAGGTAGGTAGGTAGGTAGTAGGTAATAGGTGGTATAGGTACAGGTATTCTACATGGACAGACAGACAGCCAGCCAGCCACGTCACAACTTGATGTCAAAGCTGGTACCGCAGCCACAGCTGCTCGTTGCGCCCGGGATGCCGGTAATCTTGAACTGGCTCCCTATCAACTCCATTGTGTAGTCGACGGTGCTCCCGTTGAGCAGCTCCAGGCTCGGCTCGTCGACGACTATCTTCTCGCCCTTGGCTCCCTCAAAAACCGTGTCCTCTTCAGCAGGCGGCGCTTTTTCCAAGTCGGTCAGGTCCATGAGGTACTGGAAGCCGTGGCAGCCGCCGCTTTCGATGGAGACGCGCAGAGCGAGGTTGGGGTTCTTGTCGCCCGTTGCGATGGCGTGCAGCCGCGACGAGGCGCGCGGCGAGATGGAGATGACCATGGGGGCGCCGTCGTCGTCGGTGCGCGGGTTCTGGATGGGGCGGGCCGGGTGTGCGGCCGAGGGGTTGCTGTCGGTGGCTAGCGTGCGGCGAGACGTTCTTTGCGCGGCAGCAGTAGCGAGAAGGGAAGAAGATGACCTGCTGGAGGCGGATAGCGGGCGTGCAGCATGCCTCAGGGCCGAGGGCGCGAGGAAGTCGAGGAAGAGCGGTAATGGTGTGGCGGCGGCGCGGGTGTATGTGCGCACAGCGCTGGAGGCGGTGCGGGGGAGCTTTTGTGATGCGCTCCGTGCAGTACGCAGACACGAGAGGCACAGAGTCGAGGGCGAGGCCATGGCGGCAGCCGGCAGTGTGGTGGGTTGATTGTACGGTGGTTGAACTGAGGTTGTGGCGGAAATGGACCGCGCGACATGGACTGACATGACCCACCCGTCCGACCCCACCAAGCCGCTTCGAGCCCCCGCTGCTCCGCTCCACACTTGGAGAACCTACCCAATACCCAGTCCTCCGCCTCCGCCTCCGCCTCCGCCTCCTCCCTGCACGGGCAGTCGCCATGTCCAGATCGCAGAACCCCTACCACGCTGTGCCCACCGCCGACCTCTGCTCGGCCGCCTTTGCCAGCCGCGAGGACGCCAACGATGTCCTGAGCAAGCTGCGCGCCGAGTTCGTCATACCCACAAAGAGCGATCTCAAGAACCGCACCTTTGGCTTCCACCACCCGCCAGACAACACCAGCCCCAACGACACCGACACCGACGCCGACGACGCCATCTACTTCTGCGGCAACTCACTCGGCCTGCAGCCCCGACGCACGAAGGAATACGTCAACCGCTACCTCGACACCTGGGCCTCCAAAGGCGTCTTCGGCCACTTTACCCAATACCATGGCGGCCTCCCGCCCTGGCTGCACATTGACGATGCCGTCAAGCACCAGTCGGCCAAGCTCGTCGGCGCCCTCCCCAGCGAGGTTTGCGTCATGGAGACGCTGACGGCCAACCTGCATCTCCTCATGGCTAGCTTCTACCGCCCCACAACGGACCGTTGGAGGATCATCATTGAGGGGAAAGCCTTCCCCAGCGATCATGTAAGTCCACCCCGCCTTCAACACCTCCGCATCGCCCACTCACGCCCCCAGTACGCGGCTCTGTCGCAGATAGCCCACCACAGCTTCGACCCCTCGTCTCTCATCACAATCGACCCTCCCTCCGCTTCCTCTCCCTACCTCTCCAACGAACACATTCTCTCCGTCATCTCCCGCCATGCCGCCACAACAGCGCTCGTCTTGCTTCCAGGCATCCAGTTCTACTCGGGCCAATTCTTCGACATTGAGCTCATTACCCGCCATTGCCACTCGCTCGGCATCACGGTCGGGTGGGATCTCGCACACGCCGTCGGCAACGTACCCTTGAAACTGCACGACTGGAACGTCGATTTCGCCGCCTGGTGCAACTACAAGTACATGAACGGCGGCCCAGGCGTCATCGGAGGACTGTTCGTGCACGAGCAACACGGCAAGGTCGAGCCAGTGCCTTCGCCCGACAACGACGTCCAGCTCACCTACCGACCGCGCCTGAGCGGTTGGTGGGGAAGCGACAAGAGCAGCCGCTTCCGCATGGAGAACAAATTCGTTCCCATAGCTGGCGCCAGCGGCTTCCAGCTCAGCAACCCCAGCGCACTAGACATGACTTCTGTAATGGCCAGTCTGGATGTCTTCGCCCTCACCACCATGGACGCGCTGCGTGAGCGCAGCGTACGCTTGACCGCCTACCTGGAAGCGCGACTGCTGCAGTACGGCCAAGGCGCTCAGCCCCCCTACACCATCATCACGCCGTCCAACCCCGCAGAGCGCGGCGCCCAGCTCAGTGTCCTCCTGGAGCCCGGTCTCCTGGAGCCTGTTCTGGAGTACATTGAAGCGCACAGCGTTGTAGTCGACGAGCGCAAGCCCGACGTCCTGCGAATCGCACCTGCCCCGCTGTACAATAGCTTCCACGACATTCACCGCTTCATGATTGTCTTCCACGAGGCGTGTCGCAGAGCCGTCGCAGGTGCCAGCGCGACTCGCTCCAGCCCGTCGTCGCGCGTCCCCGACGCAATTGCAGCCGTTTGAACAACGTTGCATCCCTTTTGCTCGTTACCCTTCGTTCCTCTAAGCACTAGATATACCCGTGTACAATGCCCTTTCCCCACCCTCCTCCCCGAATTTACAAAGGGTACCACCGTATCACCAGACACTATGTAATCGTAATACAGAACAAGCTCAATTCGTTCAACAAGCCATGCTATATACCCAAAAAGGGACGAGGAAATGAAAACACCCGTGACGCAAACACGTCCGTCCCTATGCCACCCACCCAACCCTCCTTTGACGAGCCCACCAACGCCCGCTGATATCCGAGAAAACAAAACAAACCACACACCCACGCCAGCTCAAGCCTTGAGGGCAAACGAAAACAGGCTATCCATCTGCACCCACTGCCGCCCGTTCCTCTCAAGCCACCCTTCGACGACGCCCTTGAGCGTCCCAAACCGCTCACGGTTGACTTCGGCAAGAATCTTCATCCGCTGCTTCGTCTCGCCCTCAACCCTCACCGCATCGTCGCCTTTGCCCACGCGATCCACGTCAAACAGCGACTGAAAGTACAACAGCTGGTTCCAGACATCCTTTTCACGCACGGCATAGTGCATTTTGCCGAGGCAGTCTTTTGCGAGGCCCTTGGGGCCCAGGCAGCGGTGCCCGTAGACGCTGATGCTGCGCGTGCGCGTCCCGCACGCTGCGTCGTCGCAGACGAGGTGGCCCGCGTAGTACGCCGCGAGGAGCCGGCGGATCGACGACTCGAGCTGCGCCACGACCGAGAGCGTCGGGAGCACGGCGCTGCAGGCCGTGTTGGCGCACTGCAGGCCGTCGTGCGTGATTTCCTTGGTCAGAGGTGACGCGACGCCGTCAAAGGGGAAGGCGGTCGTGCAGGCGCGACAGCGCAGCCAGAGGGGCGTGCACGATTGAAAGCGGACCGAGTCGGGGATCTGGGATTCCAGCGGGTGGATCTCCGTCTCTTGCTGTGCGCCTGATGTGCTTGTTGATACGCGGTATTTGGATGTGTCGAGGCCAAGGCATGCAGCCAGGAGCGTGATGTTTGTCCCGCTGATAGGTGCACAGAGACGCTCAACCGGAGGCAGAATCTGTTTGTGGAGGTAGTAGTCAATGTCTGGTTTGAGCTCGCCGCTTCCTTTCACAACCTCGTCGACGGGGTATGCGTTCTTTGCTGCATTCTCTGCGGATCCCGATGAATCGCCCGTGATGATAAACGACATGACATCCTTGGCTTTTACATGCTTGCCTTTGGCCTGAAGTCGGAGAGCGACTTGTACCGAGGGCATACTGTTGCCGTTGGGATACTGGTCGGGGTTCTTGCCGAGCTGCGTGTAGATAGTGTATTTACGCGTGGGCACTGCGTATTCACGCATCTGTTTGCTGAGCTCGCGGAGATGGTTGTGGATCTTCTCCACTACCGTATCGGGGTCTTCACCACTGAGGAGGAAGTTGAGGAGCTCGCTATGGATATGTCAGTACATGTAAGAGATGTGAAGAGCAACCGTCAAAACTTACGTCGATGTTTCTTTCGACAGGGCACAGTATTCTCTGCGCCTCATGTCGAGACCTTTGACTTCCAACTTCTCAATGTACTTGCCATCGACAGGCACCATGTTGATCGCTGCGTACTTCTTCTTCGCATGAAGCAAGATACGTCTGAAGACATTATCAATGTCAATCTCCAACAACCTGTAGCTGTCGTTGACGTCTTTCTTGAACTCGTTTCCGAGCTTCAGCGCCTCTTGCATGTTATCCACGTTGGTGTTTATCATGACCGAGTCGGTATCACCATAGATGACACGCAGCATCTTCTCCTCGGCCATGTCCTTCGTCCGTCGCAAAATTTCACGTCCCTTGTAGGTGGTGAGCATAGCGAGTGGTCGAGCGTAGAAACGTGACTTTGTGTATCCCAGACATCCGTACATGGAGTTGGCGGTCAGCTTCAAGGCAAGTTGCTTGATATCCCAGGTAGCCAATTCGTCGGCTGTGGCATCCTTGGCCTTCATAAGTTTCTTGACTTCTCGGCGGCGAGAAACAAGTGTGGCAATGAGGCGAGGCAGAATACCCTGCTTCTGGTCTCCGGAAGGCACCTCTGGAACCTTGTCTTCGTCCTCGGCTAGGTCGGATCGTTCTACTGTCGTGAAGCAGATGTTGTACTCTTGGATGATACTGGGGTACAGCGAGTTGAAGTCCATGACCAGGATGAACTTGTCGTACAGCCCCTTCTCAGGCTCGAAGACGAGACCACCCTTGAACTTGTCTTTCTTTTTGGCATCCACGCCTTCCTCGCCTTCGCCGGCCTCCTCCTCGACCTTGATCTTGCCCTTGCCCCATTGCTTGTCAGGGCAGATATATTCGTTTTTGTGGAACTCGTGCAGCAAAATGTACTCGTTGCGCTCCGCACGGGTACCGCTCAATGTACGGGCCCACGAGTTACCAGCAAGGTTGGTAAGTACCTTGGTAAGAGGAAGCATCTGAACCTTCATTGAAATCGCGGCAATAAAGTAGGCGTCAGCCTGGCAGTGCTTGACGTAGTTGAGCAACCCCTCTTTGGTTGTCGCCCAGCTCTTCAGAGCAGCTTCGTTGTCGAGCTCTTCACGTCGCTTGTTGAGGACCAGCTGGCACATCTCTTCCAGGCTCCACGACTGACACTTGGTCATGAGTGATTTCCCGAGGTCGTTTGCCAAATCGCAGAGTAGTCGACCAGCAGCAAGCTGCTTTTCAGCAAAGAAGCTACCTCCGCCCTTGCCCAGGTTCTTCGGCCAATCGCTCCTCTTGACACGTCCGATACGGTGCCATCCGGGAGTCCTGTTCTCGCGCAAACGGTTGAGCAGAACGCTGTAGTCTACGTCGTCCAGTCGGTGCCCGATGAGGACGTCTGGGTCGTACCGTTGGAACATTGCCATCAACAGGCTGAGAAGCTCTTTCTCAGTCTTTTTAAGCATGAAGTTGCCCTTCAGCTTCTCCGCTTCTGTTTGAAATCCGGTCGGGTAGGCAGGGCCATTCGGACGCATGATGGTGAAGCTCTTGCACTGCATCTCATCGATTGGAGTAGTATCGGTCAAAGAGAAGTTGTCGTAGATCATTGCGCTCACCATGAGGATCTCTTGCTTGTTGTCCTTGGCATTGAATGTCGTCCTCATTGACAGACTCATAAGCGTCATGGGAGGAGCGTCCAGACCGTCAGAGTTGCTCAGTACCGAGACGTTGTTTGGTTTCGGCACCAGAACTTCGAGCTTGCACCACGAGGCGTTGTGAACAGCGCCGCAATCCGCAGCATCGATCGTCAGCCAGCAAGGCCCCATGACATTTTTACCTAGCACAAACTGCTCAAACAGCGAAGTGTTGGTACCAAATACACGTGAAAACGTCTCGCCAGTCAGGTCGGAAGAAAGGGGCATCTTGTCGTATCCGTAGAGTAGTTGGAGGTAGTCGGCTTCTTTGGGTACGTCGGGAAGCTCGAAAGCGTACTTTCTTGTGCAAGGCTTGATCTTGTGCATAGTGACGCGGTGTCTGGTCATGATAGTATCCACCTCGTCGTAAACATCGCTCATCTCGACTTCCTGGTCTGTGGCCACGCCGCGTACATGGCGATGTTCGCGAGGCAGGAAATATAGCTCGCGGAAGATGTTGTCAATCTTGACAAAACAACTTGCATAGCCACTCGTGCTCTTGTCTTTGACCTTTCCAAAGAGGCACAAGCTGCCGTTGATCTCGGTGTAGTCGATCCAGAAGAAACGCAGGCTTCCATCCTCCTCCAAAGCATGCTCTGGCTTCATCTTTCCAACGCCTGTCGTCTGTGGAGCAGGGCTGCTCATTACATTGAGCTTGTTTGTGACTTCGTTCCAGGAAGATGCGTCTATTGGGCCGGCAGAAGGCTCTGCCGGAGAAGAGCTGGCCGGGGTAGGGTAGTCTGCCTTCTTGATCCTGGCTATCGGCCGTTTCCCTGCCATGTTGACACTCGCGACTGGTACACCCTCGTGTCCGATGGGCTGAGCGACCTCCATCAAATCCTCCTCTTCTTCCTCAAATTTGACGACAGGTTGTGATCTTCGTTCTACGGCTTTGACGACAGGCGATGAAGGCAGCGGTGGGTCGCTCATAGGCACATCGTTATCGTAGGTGGCAGGAAGGTCGTCTTCCGCATATGAACTCGTAACAGGGGGCGAATCAGGTAGAAAGGACTCCGAGTCATCAGTGCGCTTTCTTGAAGCAGCAGGTCGGTTCTCTGATATCGGTGGTGACAGTACGCGTGTCTTCCGGCGCGTCTCTGTCTTGACGGCCCGCATGCGCGGCGCCGGACGGCTAACATTTGTGTTGAGCTCACCGAGCAAATCGTCCATAAAGTCCTTGTCGGCCTCGGTAGCAACAGGCTATTTACGTCAGTCAAATGAACCACAGTGACTACCAGAAAAATCCTACCTTTGGCTTCGGCGCCTTCGCAGCAGTCTTTCCACTGAAGTACTTGCTGATGCCATTGTTGATCTTGTCCTGCTTCTCCTTGTCTTCCTCACGCTTCCGCTTCGCTGCCACGCGTCAGTATGCCCGTCAACAACATCCACACACTCAATCCACCTACCAGCTTTGCCTTTGGCAGGGCGCTCGTCGTCCTCCTCGCTGTCTGTAGCAGCATAGCGATAGTGACCCTGCCCGTCGTCCCACTCTTCCCTGCCATCGTCGACGTACCCCTCGCCATTGTCATCGACGATGAAGTCGTCCTGATCCAGCCGGTTGCGTACAATCTTTTTGTATCCCTCGTCGTCGACCGTGTCGTACAGGTCCTCTTCCTCGGCGACTTCGTACGTCGACAGGCGCGTCTTGCCCGCAGCGCGCAGAGCGCGGAGCTCGGCCAATTTCGCCGCCCGCGACATGGTGTATTAAATTGGGTAAGATGTGGTCAAGAAAGCGGCAGAAGAAGCTGCGCTCGAGGGAAGCGCGTCACGGTGTTGGTGTTGCGTGCGTCTGCGTTGCAGCGTGGGAAACAAGCGGCCCATTACGACCAAAACGCGCTAGGACGCGCGCTGGACTGCACGCGTCTCGCGTACCACTTTAACGCCGCACGGGCCTCTATCCACTGTCCAACCAAACCATTTCCGAATCGGTCCATCGTCAGCGTCACACCAACACTATTACCGCGCAATTTCAACTCCTCAAAATGGCAACTGTTTCAAAAGTTCCGCTCGTATGGATAGACTGCGAGGTATGGATGTAATCCAATGACTTTCCATGATATCGCTAATGTGCTTAGATGACTGGTCTCGACACCGGCAAAGACACTATCATGTCTCTGGCGGCCTTTGTCACAGATGCCGATCTAAACTTGCTCGATGAAGAGGGCTACGAGGCTGTGATACATCATGAAAAAGAACAGCTGGATCTTATGGGCGAGTGGTGCACTCAACATCATGGCGACTCGGGATTGACTCAGGCGTGTATCGATTCTTCAACAACTGCCGAGGAAGCCGCCGAGGGATTGCTGGAGTACATTAAGAAGTTCGTTCCTGAGCGCCGCACTGGACTCTTGGCGGGAAATTCGGTGCATGCAGATAGGGGATTCCTTGTCCAGGAGCCATACAAGCCTGTCATCAATCATCTGCATTACAGGATATTCGATGTTAGCAGCATCAAGGAGGCTGCACGGAGATGGGCACCGAAAGATACGCTCAAGAAGATTCCCAAGAAGAAGATGCTGCATGAAGCGAGAGCCGATATTTTGGAAAGCATCGAGGAGGCAAAGTACTATCGCGAAACGTTCTTCATCAAGAAAGATTAGAGGTAGATCACACCAAAGGCTGGGGTGGTCAGCCCAACCGTTCGCACGCGTTTTCCATATACAAAACTCCTTTTCAATTGTGTTTTACATTTCCTGATTGATTTCCTTGCCGGATGGCACTTCCTGGGCCAGGTACCGACCTTTGGCACTCAATGACCGTGCAGCAGCGCTCCGAATAAACTACAAAGATATCCGGAATAAAAAGGCGCCATGCCTCACTAACGACCTACAGGTAAGGTCATTCCAAAGCCTGAGTAATTTCGGCTGTCTTTGCTCCTTGAACCCAGCTGTATGAACTTGGTGACATGTGTCACATCAGTATCACTGCCATGCGCGCCAGCGCACTGTTCCCAGCTGCATCCTCAGATTTTCTTGCGTGGTGTATGCTTCCACTGAGCAACAACCCGCGCCTGCCATTCCGCCTCCATGGCATCAGCACAAGTGTGGCAAACCGCCATCCGGCAGACATCAACTTGACAGACCCAAAGATCCTCATTCACGTCGGTGAAGCACCTGTCGCAATGCACGGGAACGCGTACATGCTGCTTGACTCCAGCACGCGTTTGTAGATATGGCCTGACCTGCAAGGCGTTGATGGTAGTTTCGTCAGGGACTCGTGTCAAATCGATTTGCTGGAATGCGTGACCGTTCAGAACACAGATGTGCTTCTTGGATTGTTTTGGAGGTGTGAAAGGCACTGATTCGTCCGTCTTTGGAAATGTTGCAGGCGGGACCTCTCGGTCGGCGAGGACATCGGCATCCAAACGCTCAGATAGGGGCCGCTGAGTAGCGCGATCGTAGTTGGTGATCCAGTCCTGCACCAGCAGCCGGGATTCGTCGCGTGGCAGCTTGTTCTTCTTTGGTTTAGCAGTATCTACCATCTCTGAATAGCGACGACTAACATTTGGCTATGTCGGTTAGCAATGTGGATACGAGTTCAGAGAAGACGGTACTCACTGCAACATTTTCTCCACGTGGCTCTGTGGAACCCCTTTCATTATCGCCGTCGATGTAGAACGTCTTCTGCTTCTCGCCATACTGGCTAGCGCTAGCTGAAGGAGGAACCACACTCTTTTCGATCTCGGCAGAAGAGGTAGTCTTGTTCGTGTTAGCGTTGACAGAAGAAAGGACATTGCTCTTTCCGACACTGGTAGAAGGACGGGTCTTGGTCTCAGCAGTAGTTGTATCGGCCCTATTTTTGGCACTCATAGAGTGAGGCTTGTTCTTGACGTTGATAGGCAAGGCAATGTTCTTTCCAGCGTGGACAAGAGTAGATTTGCTCTTGTTGGAACCGACGGGAAGGACCTTGTTCTTGCTGGATTCGACAGGAGGAGCCGTGTTCTTCTTTACCATGGCGTGAGGCTTGTTCTCGCTTCCAACGGGCGTGACTTTATTCTTTCTTGGAGGAATGTCTACAAGCTTCACCATGCCGGGGGTAACCCTGGTGATGGTCATAGCCCGAGCGACATGAGCGGTGGGTTCTTCATCGAGATCGATGCTACTACGCAGCGAGACCAAACCTTCGGAGTCGTCCGAATCTTCAGCGTCATAAACTTTCTCTGGCATGGGTAGGTGCTTTTGGTTGCAATTTTCGTCGCATTGATCGTGGTTGCCGTCAAAATGCTGCTTGACTACGTTGAATGATTCTTTGAAGTCCTGATGGCCACGCTTCATCTTCGTAACTTCCTTGTCCCTCGCCAGCCTTTCAGCTTCCATATTGTCGAGCTTGACTAGATTCTCCTCACATTCATCAAGCAAGCGGGCTTCGAAGGCTTGCAGAGGACTCTGAGTTGATAGAGGAGCGGTCTGTCGCGAATGTAGCTTCCGAGGATCAATCTTCGTGCCCGGGTGCATGGAGTACGGGCTAGCTTGCACTGCTTCATCCTCAGTGTACTCAACTGTTGGGGAGAGATCGGCATCATCAAGCTTGAATCTAGTGAGACTCTTCGGAAGCTTTTTCGCGGATCGAGGTAGCATATCGGGGCTGAATTGCGAAGTGTTGTCCTCGTACTCAGAAATGACTTCCAATTCGGTATCGTGATCTTCACTCTTACCACGGAGAGCC
Source organism: Neoascochyta sp. HWLR27 (assembly GCA_019775935.1). Lineage (NCBI taxonomy): Eukaryota > Fungi > Ascomycota > Dothideomycetes > Pleosporales > Didymellaceae > Neoascochyta > Neoascochyta sp. HWLR27. The sequence continues at coordinate 113,815 of WODD01000009.1, read as the reverse complement.
TGGAGGTCATCAAACGATGCTTCAGTGATGGGCGACATGCGCTCGAGCACTTTTGGGTCCTTCTTGCGCCTGCGACGTGAAGGGGCTTGTTGATTGTCATGAGGCGGCGTTGGTAGAGGGCGGTGTCCCGCATGATGCTCATAGTCGCTCCTGTAACCACTATCAGTAATATCATCTTCTTCGCTCGTAGAGCGAGAAGGGTCGGCCCCAACATCCTGGTTAGCTGCTGAGCGCTTGGAACTGCCAAAGGTAGGAAGAAAGTCGAACATTCGCTTTGCCTTGTGGCTGCCACCACCGACATCTTTTTTGGACTTAGGCGAGTTGGTATCAGAGACCTCTTCCTTGAACTTGATTTTTTCCGTTCCTACCTTGATCCTCGTCAGTAAAGGCATTGACTTCTGCGCCCGTAAGCCCGGCCGTACCACGGGGTCGTCCACTAAACCGTCGTCCATGTTCCAGGCTTTCTTTGAGGATTCGGTCGCTTCATCTCCAGAGTTGATACCAAGGAACTGAGCGGCCTTGACAGGCGTGAGTGGAGGAAATGGAGTAGACGGTAAGGAGGCCGAGTGGATAGCATCGCCGCGCTCTTTGTCCCTGAACCTGGCGACACCGAACTGGTCATGCTTCTTTACGACATCGCTAATCATTGTTGCGCCTGCCGTGACAGGTCTGGGCGAAAGGACAACCGGGGTGGACGAGAAAGGACTTGCTGGGGCACCGAAGCTACGATAGTCAGATGCTTGCGTCCAGACTAACAGGCATCTTCACTTACTGCGTCACGCGCGAAGGCGGTGGGTAGTAGTCTAAGTCGTCCGTGTTCTCGTGCTGCGTTCGATTCTGAGCTTCGGCGGCGAGTCGCTCGCTCGAGATACCCGCACCGAGGCCACTGACGCTGCTCACCAAACTGGCAGCAGCTGAATCAGGATTGATGGCAGGCATGGTACTTGATCGAGGTACAGCGGTGTTTGTTCCCGACTTGCGCGTGATCTTGCGTCGCTGGCCGCCGACCCAAACAGCCGGGCTGTTCTTCTTAGCGTTTGGCATCTCCACAGTAGCTTAGCTGCGTGAGGATGCTGGGGAGTGTGTCAATGGTAGATGGTTGGGAATGGAGTCGTGTCCAGTACCGAGTCCACTTTGTTGGAAGCGATACGGTATTGGAGTGGCGAGGAGGAAGGGACACGGCGTCGAGAGGGGATTTTATTATTGTGAAGTGGCCTGCAAACGGGCGCGTAGCTTGATCTCATAGTGAACGAGGAAGGTGCGGCGTGGGACACTGGGTGAAGACGGAGACCAGGTGACTGCCGGTGAAAACGATCTTAGCAAAGGTCACTGCAACCTCGAATGAGCATGGAGAGATAAGCGGTGAAGAGACGCCCATGGCAACCCACCTGGAAGAATGATGTCTCTCGTAAGAGCAGCTGCGATGCATATGATTGTTGCTATATAACTAGCGACAGTAGCGTTTGAGAAGGGCCACATGAACGATTTCGGGAGAACAGCAAATGAAGTGAACAAGTGCAACATGATTACACATTCAACTACTTTGCAGTAGATATCAGAAGGGGAGTCTCTGACACAATGGCATCGAATAACCTCAGAAAGATGGAAGGTAGTAGGTAGAATGCAAGGGTTAAAAAACAGAATCATATTGCCAAATTGTAGGGTATCATCTCACAACATTTACTCCTCCCAATGTTCTAGGCTCGAGCTCGACAGCACGTCCATCATCACGGATGCTCTTTATCCTTCGTTGAACTCATTCGGGCAACCTGCTCGCCTACTCCACTCCCATTGCTCGCCCGGCTCATGACAGGGCTATCCTCAAGTGATCGCCTTAGTCCCACTTCACCGATATTAGCAACGCTGGGACTCGTCGGTGGACTCGTGCTTGATTGGTGTCCGTCATCAACAATTGGTCCTTGGCCCCCGAACGACTGGAGAGAATCTGGCTCTGCCGACTTGTTCGAACTGATTGACTTCATTGACCTGGGTGATTTGAGTGGCTTAGTCGGACTTAGACCTAGCCCCCGGTGTACGTCCAATGCAGGGGGGCTAGGACGCGGTGGGTTATGGAGAAAGTCGGAGATTTCTGCTTCACTTGTCCCTTGGCTACCCGGCGACGTAGGAGAGGTAGGAGCACGGGGGCTACGGGCGCCCTTTGGCTGCAAGTACTTCTGTATGGCATAGCGATCATCTTTCTCGTCCTCTTCGTCGCTAGTTCCTTCGAAATAGATGCTGTCCCAGTCTGCCGAGGATGAGCTGCGAATCGAATCCACAGTATTGACACGCTTGGGGCCCTTGATCGAACTTTTCAGGGGTGCCAGCTCGTCCCTGACTTCTCGAAGTTCGCTCTCTGTACGCTCAATAGGAGGCACGGAAGACTCCTGTCCTTTGACGTGTTCGCCGTCCTCTCTAACGGGGACATTGACTTCCTTCGCACGATCGATGGCAGGTTCTTCTTCATCGCGAGTTTGCGCAGCGTAAGTGTCTGCAAAGTGTGTATCACACAGGTGTTTTATGACAGGCCACCCATAGGCATTTGCAAACATGCGACGAACAATAATGTTATTGTGAGCATCAGGTTCGAGACGAACAAGAACTTTACGCCAGGAAAGATCTTTGTGGTAAGCGCGAGCGATCTTCTCCTCGACACGCATTACGCTCTCATCAGTAGTCACAGTGGTGGATGAGGATACGCTGTCGCTGGTGCTTGTTCGAGATACTTTCTTCTTAGTAGGTGGAGGCGGAATATCTTCGGGGTGGTATACTCGGTCGTGGAAGATGGTGCGGGCGCGAGTGGAGGGATCTGTAATCCACGACGTCGGCGGGACTGGCGGATTGATCAAATCGCCAGCAGACTCGAATATGGTTGTCTTGGGCGGCGCCGAGGAGCTTTGAGAGTCACCTGACAAAGAGACACCGCGAGTTGCTTGTGGCCGTTTTCTCTGCCTCGCCTGGTCCGGTGCAGATGGCACGTCGTGAGCAGAGTCTTCTTGTTCTTCGTTGTCCTTGAATATCGTCTGACTCCGTGTGAACATCTTCTTGTCCTTGGTCGTATGCCGCCCAGTAGGGCGGATGTAGCTCCACAGCTGCAGCAATGTGTTCTGAGGCTGGAAGTATTGATCGGATGTTGATTCGGTTGGACTACTTGGAGAGCTTTTCGATGAACCGGCCAGAAACTGATGCGTAGCAGGCTCCGAAACGACCACTGCATCGTCTTGGTTGGTAACATCTACACCTGGAAGAGGAACAGCTGTGCCATCTCCATGGCCAGAAGGGGACTCTGGTCCCTCGTTCTCATCCTCTGTGAAGTTGAGTCTTGAGGGATTTGGGGAGGAGTTCTGGCCAGTCAGTTGACCGAAGCCCCACACTGCCACACTGCCGATGAGACCGTTTTCTCTGCGAGCTTTCTCGACTTTGCCAATCCCTCTCCAGTCGAGAAACAAGAGACAGCTGGTACGAAGAGGGACGATGCCGTCGTTGACGACATTTGAGTAGACTGTGCGGTTACGGAACATACGCAAGGCAAGATGAGCCGGGCCGGTAGGGAGAATGCGTAGAAGTGGCTTAGCCCCTGGGTCGTCTTCGTTCTGCTGATGCTGTGACTGTGCGCCAAAGCCACTGACCATGGCTGTCCAGCCACTTCTCGCCAGCGTAGGCGCACGCCACGTCAGGCCAAGATCCTGCCCAGTCCTGCCGACGAGGCCAAAGTCCAAGGCGAACTTGACATACATTGGATTCTCATTGCTCAGTCCAAGAAAGGGGGAGGCTAATGCGATGAAGTTGACGGGTTTGATAAGGTTGAAGAACTCAGGCGAGTGCTTGTAGATGTAGGCGATGGCGTACGTCTGGACGGGACCTCCCAGGGAGTGTCCAATGAAGCTGATGCTTGTGAACTTGTATGTGCGGCGAGGCTTCTTCGAGTGATGTCCGTGGATGGAGCTGCCTTCATGAGTGGGGATGCCGTCGTCATTTTTGGATTTGGTTGGGGAGAAAGGGTTGAGTTTCTGGCCGACCGACTTGATGACAGGCAGGCAGGGCTGATCGGGGTAGGTCAGACGCAGAACGTGCTTGGCAAGGCGCTTGCCCAGGTACTGAATACCGCGCTCAGTGCGTGTAACGTTGCCGTCGAAGCCACGCACGATGACATCCTCTTCGTCGCTGTCGTCGTCTTCATTTCCAGCAGCGTCAGGTATATCCTCTTGGCCGCCGGACAGCGGGGCAGTTGAGGCGTCCTTGTGGTTGTCGGAGCTCTGCGGTGCCGTAGCTCGCTCCTCGCGACGACGGCGGCGACGGTCTTCGCGGGCCTGGCGAGCGGTGGCGTCGATGCTCTCCTTGAGGTAGAGCATGTCGGCGCCGAGGTTGCTGTGCATGCCGTGGGTTACGACGACGAGGTGAATCTTCTTCTGGGGGCGGTTGTCGCCGGGCGGAGCGTGTTCGTTGGAGTCGTCAGTGTGGTCGGGCAGGGCGGGTTTGTTCCAGAGGCTGGCCGTGTCGTCGACGACAAGCCGGATGGCCTTGGAGTAGACGCCCTTGGGCTGGGCGGCATGGGCATGGGCATGGGCATGGGCATGGGCATGTTGATGGTGGTTCTGGTCCTGGTGCTGGCGACTGTGGTCCTGCACGCGGCCGGGGACGCCGTGCGAGTTGCCTGTCACGGCGGTGAAGCCCAGGTCGAGCGAGCGCTCGTCACGGGCGACGAGCAGCTCGTAGCTGACCGAGGCCGAGGCGGAGAAGATGACCTGCGAGGCGACCTCGATGATCCAGGTGACGCTCTTGGGGGAGCCGTCCATGTTGCGCCACTCGTCGCCGAGGCGCGTGTGCTCGGGGACGGTGAGGCGGGCACTCCAGGCGCCGCCGGCCTTGAGGTTGGGCTCAAACTCAGGGGCGCCATACGTCTTGAGCGAGTCCTTGCGGTTGGGGTTGAAGGTGGCCGGGTAGGCGGCAACGTGGACGGTGTAGGGCCCGTGGAGGTAGGCGGCGCGCAGGGGCAGCGCGGCCGTGTTGCGGATGCGGACATGCAGGCAGGCAGGCGCGGGCAGGATGCGGTCGTCCGAGGGCGTGTAGGTGAGGGTGTAGCGTACCACCTCGCCCACCTTGACGGCGCCCGTCTGGTGCAGCAGCAGCATTTTGCGCGCACGCGAGACGTCGGCCTCGAGCTGCTGGAGCGGAGTCGTGCACACAAAAAACGCGCCGTCGGCCGGACTCGTGCTCGTCTGCGCGAGGTTGTAGCTGCGCGGCGTGAGCAGCATCTACCTACCGGGCGCTTTTAGGTAGGTATTAGTAGATTCTCGCTCGTGGCGGTAGCGGGCGGGTGCGGCTGCGGCTGCGGATGCGGATGCGGATGCTGGCTGCGTCATCGCCGGCTACCTAGAGCAGTGGCAGCAGTATGAGGACGAGGGTCATGTTCATGGAAGATAGTAATTAGTTAACTAGTAGGTATCATGTGTCGATTGTGCCCTAGACTCGCCCTGAGACGCTGCACGTTGGTCATTTGGCCTCAGGCTGGTGCCCACGTGACACTGCCCTGGTTCTGCGACACTCGCATGCACAGCTTTCTACCTACTACGTCTCCATCGATGTACCTACGTACCTCCATCCACCTCGACGCCGTCCTACCTACCTGCCCGCCCCCTCAGCGCCCCCCGAAAATACGTGCTGCAGGATCAGTCCGTATCCCTCCGCGCCCCGCACCAGCTCCTCCTGGCTCAGACCCTCATCGGGCGTGTGGGCCACCTGGATGGACCCGCTGCCAAACAAGTACCGCTGCTCCACCTGCGGCAGCAAGGGAATGTCTGTCCCAAAAAACACCGGTGCCTCCTCCAGCCCCGGCACATCTGTGTCGAGAATCTGGGCCGGGTAGTACGCTGTCGAGAACGTCGCGTTAAACGTCGCATTGGCTGCTTCGGCGCGCTGCACAATGGGCGAAATCATGCCGGCAACCATGTCACGCACTGCCTCCACTGACCCCTCCTCGCTGCGTGCGATGCGGATCGTTACGCCCGCCGTAGCATTGGGAGCGATGACGTTGCTGGCTAGGCCACCCTCCACGACCCCCACATTCAGCGTCGATGGACCCAGCAACTCACTTCGAGGCAGTGCCGGCTCCAGGCTGTTCATGGCCACAATGGCTTCAGATAGATAGTTGATCGCGCTGATTCCCAGCCATGGATACGCAGAATGCGCAGATCTACCGACAACGTCGAGCGTCAGACCCAGAGTGCCCTTGTGACCGCTGGCAAGTTTGCTCTCCGTGGGTTCTCCAAAAATGCCGGCTCGGAATGTTGCGTTGGAAGCATACGATGCGAACGCACGCATGCCATCGCCGCCAGTCTCCTCGCCGACAACGAACAATAGGCCTAGAGACGGTGAATCGCTGCGTGATTCGATAAACTTCCGGGATGCTACCACCATGGCTGCTATGGGTCCTTTGGCGTCTACAGTCCCTCGGCCATAATGGTATGTCGTGCCATTCTCTTCTCGCTGTTCAAATGGAATGAAAGGCGGCACCTAGCAGGCTTGTTAGCTGGCTATGTCGCCACAGATACTGGTATATATATACCGTGTCAATGTGGCTGCTTATCAGCACCTCCGGCCACTCTCCAGCTTCCTGCAGAGCTGAGGGGTATGCAAACACATTGAAACGTCCTGGCGCGCCCGAATCTACGGGCACCTTGTCGACCGCAAAGTCAAACTCTGACAGATACGATGTCAGATACTCCAGGAGGAACTCAGAGCATTCGATTTCGTCATCCGATACAGAAGGGATGTTGACCAATTCTTCATGAAGCTCGAATAGGGTAGCCGTCTCGTTCGAGTTCAGCGATTGTGGGGTTGCTGAGGCAGTCGAGCCGGGAGCAAGACTTGTTGCTGATGGTGCTTCTTGTGGAGCTGCATTAGTACTTGAGACAAGAAGCAAACTCAACAATGACAGAAAAATAGTCATCTTGTAAAATGCAGGATCAAAAGGGTGGTAGGCGGGTGATAGAGATAGTCGAGAGAGTGAGAACTAGTGGACTAAGAGCACGACCGGTATTTATAGCCTTCGAGTCTTCCAATCTGCTTGAACGGACGATATAGGTGCATGGGAAGTGGATAGGTATCTTGGCCCATGGCGTCAGTACCTGTTTGCTAGTATCCGCCGTGAATGCTTGGTACCACATACAAGTAGCTGTAACCTTTCCACCTTGACTTGGTGTATGACTGGACTCCTGCCTATCTCCAGTCAAGTGTGGTGAGGTGTAAACGAAGCCAGCGACAAGATGTGGCTAGTTGACAAGACCAAGCAGCAGGCGCAGTTGTCAAGAATTGATACATGTTGACATACCCATCCAAACGCCAAGGTGAACTGCAATCATCGTGCGTCAATGCCATGGAGCGAGCGTGGCAAGACGCCAGACATGGCAAGTGCGGGGTCCAACGTGATAGCAGTGGCCTTGGCAACCACGGCAGTCTAACAGCTCCTCGGTATATTTGATAGCGGTGCTCGGAGCCACAAGTGCGAACCGAATGAGACTGCAGTGCTGAACGGACCACCGAGATGGTAAAGAAAATTGCTGGTCTACTACCGAGCGCATACCCTATGCTTTTGGAGAGGTTTTTGAAGAACTTGGTCTGAGGATTGATAGTCTAAGTGAAGCAGACCGAAGATCGTTCCCTACATTTCAAGCCATTGAGATGGATAATCGGATCGGTGCTAGAATAACGAAGGTCTATGTGTGTGTGTAAACGCAGTTCGAAGACTTATTTTTTGAGGTGCGAGCTCGAGATATCCTCCTGCGCATCCTTGATGAGGAAACTATCCCAGTCAGCATCTAATTCAATTCGACGGAGCGACTAGGATTTACGTACTTGTACCACAGGAGCGTCGGCATAACAGTGCCCAGATGCCAGAGGGCATGCGCATCCAACACACCCCTCCAGGGTGCAAAGTCCATCAACTCAAGGCTCATCGCTGAGATGATCCACGCGACACAGATACCCGGTAGCACAGCCCACGTCCGCCCAATACGCTTGTATTGCACATAACTGAAGCCGCTCCAGAGAATGTTGGATACAGTGCCTACCACTACGTTCGCTGCCATGTTGTACGTGTAATCCCAACTCCACAGCGAGAGGTATGCCACGTGGAGGGTGTACAAGAGCATGCACGTAGCTGTCCAGAGGCGCAGAACCGACTGTTTGCGGGGTGTGCGCATGTCCAGACGGAAGACACGGATCGGTGCGTAGTACATGCCGTACAGCACGTTGGCGCCGGCGGCGAAGTAGTCCAATTTCTCCGTGATGCCAAAGTCGCGTGTGTGGAAGATCATGCTGAAGGTCCAGCTCGCCAGCCCCACGTAGCCGAATGCGAGATAATACCAGCGCAGGGTGTAGCTGGCGGGAATACGTTCGCGCAGCTGCTTCATGCCCCAGTCGTGGGCAAGAAAGTTGAGCAAGCTAAAGAGGACGCTAAAGGGCTCTTGCATGCCCATGAACCGGTAGAATGGCCATTTCCCGTGGAATTGCGGCACAGGGTTCATGTATGGTGGGTCGCGGGCGAGCCGCTGAGCTGTCACGATGTGCTGGCATGTGTAATCGCATTCTGCGGGACATGTCCAGAGGAGCAGGCGGCGGTGCAGTGGGATAGGCGTCGGAGTGTCGATGTCGCAGTTGGCTGTTTCGCAGACCTGTAGGGAGCGGCGTCAGATGAGAGCTCCAATGCAGTGGAGGGCAAAGGGGAGATGGTACCTTGACGCAGTCCTTGAACTCCGGAAGGCGGTCGCCAAGAGAGGCGGACGCTATGCCCGAGAAGAGGACAAGGGCAAGAAGAGACCACGCGGGGCGCAAGCGTGGCTTCATTTTTGAGGGAACGGGGGTTAAGTTGTCGTTGCTATGCTGGTGTAGAGTGTTTGGGGTACGTTGTTGATGATGACTAGTCGGCGCTACGATGCCGGTCTCCGAGTGGATAGGCACATGCATGGCGACCATGTTCACTTCCGGGCAGGATCCACTCCTCATTGTATTATGCTAGGAGGCAGTAACTACTGTTTTGTGCTTTCATAATTGGATTTAACATACACTGCTCACTTGCTACATGCCATAATATACAGATGTCCTTGGCTACAGTTACAACATTACGCTGCATCTCTCCGCCCTTGCGCAACCCGGTGGTTGTGCTGATTTGCTTTCCTCGCCAAGAATTTTGTGCCCTCGTTCGATATGGGCCGCCCGAACTCGGGCACTGCGCGCGTGCCCTCAATGACCTTAACTGGGCTGCGGGCCTTACGGGGAGATGCCTTCAGTCCACGCTCCCAGAGAGCGTACTGGATGACCTTGTCTGCACCCGTCTTAGTTCGCTTCTCAATTGCGTCAGGCTTGGTACGGCGAAGCTCGACATTGCCGAGATGCAACAGATCGCCGAGGTCGGCGCGTCGCTTGGCGGCTGTCTCGAGTGTGGATGTGGATGTGGATGTGGATGTGGATGCTTTCCTCGCCTTCTCGCGTGCATTCTGGCCTTCGACGTGGAGGGTGCTGAAGAGCGAGTTGGGCTGGGGTTTGGCAGCGCTGCAGAGGTAGCCATAGAGGTCGCCAAGGGTATGGGCGCGGGAGAGGTTAGGGTCGGAGATGCGAATACCGGTGAGTTGGAAGAGGCGTTTGAAAAGCTGTAAGGGTCAGAAAGATAAGAGACGAATACAATACGAGTGACTTACAGCGAACTTGATGTTGATGTCAGCAATAGGGGCGTGTCGCCACTTAACCTCGTCAACTTCGACCTGTCTGATCTTGGCGACCTTGTCGGCTAGGTTCTGGGGCTCCTCTGCAACTACCGAAGGTTTCTTGGCGGGGGTGACCTGCCCGGCGACGGGCTGAATAACCTCCTCAATAACGGGATCGACGGCTGTCTCAACAACCTCCTCAACGACCTCCTCGACACCAGGTGCCTCGGTGGACTTGGCACGAGGGACGGGGCGGTTAGACATGAAGTCAAAGGGCTTCTTGTCCTCGTCCTGCTTGACCATAGCAGCTCGCTTGAATGCGGGCGTGGCCGGGTCCATGACAGGCTCGGCTGCTCCGGGCACAATGGGCTCGACCAGCTCCTCGACCAGCTCTTCATCTTCCTCGACAGGGTCATAAGCCTCGGTCTCAGGCGCAGACTGCAGGATTTGGATGAACTTCTCAGGACTGCCGAATTGGGGGAAGGCGAGAGTGAGATCGCCGTTCTCAGCACGCGTCAGCTTGATCTTCTTAACCCAGGCGGGGCGTGGGTAGACGCCACGGTTGGGCAGGGCAGCGAGGTCCATGGAAAAACCTGCCTCGTTGAGGGTGTAGACCTCGGCGACGGCCTGGGCGAAGGAGCGGCGCAGCTTGTCGGAGTCGGTTGTGCGGGGGTAGAGGCCGAAGCTGAGCATGTTAGCGGGGTGGTGGGGGGCGTGTGTGCGGCTGGGCCTACTTGAAACGCGTGTATGGGCGGCCGGTGACGGTGTGAACCGTCTGTGCGAGCATGAGGTTCTCGTCGGCCAGCGTGTAGGGGGTGCCCGTCAGGTCCTCGATGTCGTCGGCCATTTGCAGGCTGAGCGGCGTGTAGGTGCGCAGCGTCAGCTTCTCGAACTCGCGGGCCATTTCGACCTCGTTGCGCTGGGCCAGCCACTGCTCGCCACCGACATGCATGAGGCGCTTGTTGTGCGAGGCCTTGTTGTAGACGGGCAGCGAGGCGTTGTCGTCGTCGAGCACCTCGAACTCCTCGCCCTGGTCCTCGGGGGCGATGCGCACAGGCGACGAGGGGTCATATGGGTCGACGTGGGCGCCAATGGGCTCCGAGTCGCCGAGCAGGCGCTTCTGCCAGCGGCGCACAAACTGCTGGTGCTTCTTCTTGTCCTGCTTACCGGCGGGTAGGAGGAACGCACGGGCGGGCGATGTCGAGAAGGCGGCGGCGGCGGCGGTGTTGCATGGCGTCGAGGCAAGACGGGGGCGGGCACATGCGTACAGAGGCAGGGCAGCGTCGAGCGCGCGGGCTGGGCGCGCTATCCGGCGCATGGTCGAGGGGCAGGACGGGGAGCGAGGTCAGAGTCGATGGAAGCAACTCGCCGTCGCCGAAATCTCCTCGACGCTCGACGTGAAGTTTGGCACGGACAGCCGCCGCCCAGCCAATCACATGCGCCATAGCTCCAGACCACCATCAACACACGTACTACTGCCACCACCGCCGTCCGACACATGCGTGAGCTGTAACTTGCAGATTGCTACTTCTACTGCCTCTGTCTCCGCCGCTATCTCTGCCTCTACCACTACCGCTACCGCTCCCCCGACCACTTCTTCACCAGCCACGTCGACCCCCGCTCGTCGTACTCGGCCTTGGTCACCAGCACCTCCTGCAGCAGCTCCGCCTGGCTCGCAAAGCGCGCCGCCCCGAGCCACGAATGCTTGATACTGTCCTCGGCTCTTGCAATGTTCAGCAAATAGTCGGCCGGCACGAGGCTGCGCAGTTCAGTCTCCAGCCGCCCCATAAACCCTTCAATCAGCGCATTCCCTCCAACCACCACCACGTTCGCTAGCAGCCCCACCCGCAGCGCTTCCGGCAGCACGCTCAGCACCTCCATGACCGCCCCTGGTATTCCCGCCTCCTCAATCCCAATATCGCTCGGATTGAACAGCAGCTCCGGCACCGCAAACCGCTCGTTGCCCAGTGGCAGCACATCCTCTCTCGGTCCCTGCACTGGCTGCAGCCCGCGGCGCATGCGTTGTTTGGCCGAATCATGCGGCCTTGCGTAGCCGTGTATCGAATTCTCGTAGTCTGGCAGTACGTAGTCTACCACAACGCTCGGGTCGAGTTCCCGTCGGTCGCCGAGCCGGCCCTTCCACGTTCGCTCCAGGTCCTGTGCATACTGCTGTGCTGACGGCGCAACGTATGAGACGGCCTCTTTGATTTCATTCAGCAGATACGCTTCTTCCATCATGTTGTAGTGGCGCAGCGATGACAGCTCTTTGAGGTAGTTTGTGAGCAGCTTGCCGCCAACTGTAAGTCGCCGCGCCGCCGATTGCAGCAGCCGCCCGTTGTACATGGGAAGAATTGTTGTGTCCGAGTAGGATGTGTCGATGACGAGGAGGCATTCTTGAGGCAGAGGCGACAGCTCGCCGGTGATGCCAGCGGGCGAGTGGTAGGCATTCATTGTAGAACCTGGCCCAAGTCAGCATAGCCTCTCACGCTCAGAGTGTATAAGTGGACAGGAACAGCCCTTACCAATGCATCGGTGGTACGCCGCAAACTCGAATTGCTCAAAGACAATCTCGTCGCAATTCTTCTGCAGCTCTCGCGGACAGTTTGGCTTCTCCATCAGCAACAGATTCGTCTCGCGAGGATCACACTACGCGCAGTCAGCCTTCATCAGTCCATCCTACGACACGACATGCGCGCATACCCACCCTCAACCCCGCCTCAGCCTCGTCGTCCATGAACTCGTGCTCCCACACAGCCTTCTCCGCCTCCCAGTTGACAATGAACCCTTTCTCAACAGGTCGCCGGAACGCCAGCTCGCCAAAGTCCTTGCACTCGGCAAGCTCCGACGCCGTGTATGTGCGCTTGTCGCGTGCGCTGCGCGCAATGCAGTTGGGAATCACACTGCACGCGTCGTATGTCGGCGCCTCGCTGCTGAGCGGTACCAGCCCGGCCTTGAGCGTGTAGCCGCCATTGTCAAGGACGAGGGTTTTCCGTGGCGGCGCGGCGGCGCTTTTGCGCTGTCGGGGTGGCATTGTGAAGGTGCGTGGTGCCAGGGCTGTAGAGGGCCGAGGTGGCATGCATGCTTAGCGCGCCTTTCCCCTTCACTCTGTGGGGTCACCCATCGATCGCATCAGTGCGTCAACGACAACTCTGGCATGTGAACTTTTCTAAAAAAAAAACTCCAAATCTTACTACCAGTAGACGGGTAGAGGCTCTGCTTCGAAACCAGCTATGCATCTCCTACCTCGTCTTGGACCAATCTCGTCTTTCCGCCCCCACAGTTGGGGTCCAAAACTCACTGTCATGCACCTGATACCGGGTGGGCTGAAGTCTGGCCGCCCGATATCTAGAGCGTATGTTTAGATGTAAAAACCCCTTATACGACTGGCAGGCCTCGACGGCTTCAATCTCCAATTTCCCTCCATCTCTCGCCCGCCCAACACTGTACTTATGGGTCCTCCACGCTACGATGCCCTCAGTCCTTCCAGTTATGACCTGGACCAGCTTCATGGATCAGGATACAGCAATAGGTAAACACGAGTACCTAAAAAGCCCGGGCTTTGCACTGAACAAACTACAGGAGACCCAGCATGCACCGAGACACATCTGCTGCAAGTCTTATTTATAGGCACCCCTCGAGCAACGATCTGAACTTTTCGCGGAATGCTAGCTACGATACCCCCGCACAGCCTCTCCGCCGTTTCTACTTTCGTACCGCAGTCGGTATCCTTGGGCCCATCCTCGTTGTCTGCTACTTCACTGCAATCTGGCGCATCTATCTCGCGCCGCTCGATCTAAAAAGCCCCTTATCCTTTGGCCCACCAGGCGCTACATGGATATTCTACAGCTGGTTCGTTGCAGGTGTCGTTGGACTAAACCTGAGTCTCTATGGTCTGGCTGGTGTCGAAGCTGCCATGCTAATGGAACCCGCGTGGCACGTCGGCGATGCCATGCGCCTTATGATGCATGCTGACAACACGTGGTCAGGTCCAGGTGGCTGGATGAAGATGCTCAGATGGATGTTACAAACACGTAGACTCGGTACGCAGCTTTACAAGCATCCAGGGCGACTTTGGTTTGCGCTGGCACTGCCGAGTATATTGATCTTCATTGCCTGGCCTTTGTCAGGGTTGTGCTTAGAGATGACATCTGGCTATATCCATGGCACACAATCAAGCGGAGCAAACATTACTGGCTTTACCTACGCAAACTTCAACGAACGAAATGCCGACGACGCTTATGCTGGCGCTGTCGTGACTTGGAAACATGCGTTGGACGCACGAATTCCAGAGCAAGGGATCATGTACAGCCCGGAAGGATTCGATCGATCGCAGCATGACTACTTAGGTACAGTCCCCAACCTTTTTTCAAAAGACGATGGGGTCAGCCGCATCTTCTTGACCGCTCAGGCTGCCACTCCTATCGAGGGCCCTGCTTGGGGCTTATTATTGCAATACAACTGCAGTATCGTCGACAAAGTTTCGGATCTCGCTATTCTTAAGGATCGCAAACCTGCCAAAGAGAGTGGTATCTTCAAATCCAGCTTCGGGTCTCTAGGCTATTATTTACAAGGCAACAGTTCCAGTGTTATGGTCCAGAACATAACACGAGGGGATTTTGTCAGTCGGGCATCAAATTTCTATGCAGTTGTCGAGACTGCATACCAGATGTGGCCCAATAAGAGCGTCTTGGATCAGCTGCAAAGGATGTCCCAAATTCGATCTTTACAGACACCAACAATTGCTATTACACCAAGCGGGAGAACATCACAGGACGTTATCCGGGCATTGACAAAGAAAGGGTTTTCGAAATTGTGCTATGGCAACAACTCTTCAACAGCTCCTATGCGGCCACTCCTCCACAGTACGACTTCGCAATCGATCACAACATCACTGAGCTGTACGGAGCCTATGACTTCAGTGACTTCCGGCCTCCAGCATCGACCAATGACTCTACTAAATTCGCGCCTCTTCCTATGACTGCCATCGGTGTGCAATGCAAGTCAAGCAGCAGCGTGGGCATGGCCGATATCAACGGGGTATACTCGACGTACTCCAACTTTGCGCGCACAGATACGCCCATCAATGTGCAACGAGCTCGTTGCGCTGAACGGTTCGGACCAGAAAATATCTCAAGCTTCATAACAGGTCGTGGCACTGCAGGACAAGACAAAGATTGGCTGTCTAATCTCTTCACCTCTTCCGCCGCGCCGCCGGCGTTCTACGCACCCTACACCGATGACCCTGACGCTGTCGACGCAGGTGGCGGTATAATGTTCCAACTAGGCTACCTGAATGCGACGCAGCTGCGTCAGAGTATGCTACGGGCGCATGCTGCTTATGCCACTCAGCTGATGTATAACGGCGGACAAGGCTTCACAGCCCTCGACGGAAGCCACGTAACATCCTTCAATCCGAATATCACATCCTTCGTCGCCGGCGCGGTGTTAACAGCTGGCAAGGTGGCCCCCTCCATCCCTGTCGCCTTGTTTGCTGTCTGGGCGCTGCTCAGTTCCTCACTATGCCTTATATACGGGTTCCGTAAGCGCTGGACTGCAATCGTCGACGGGCATACAGTTTTCCGGCTTGCTGTTGGATTGGATGAAGGATCCAGGCTATCAATTCAGAAACACGCAATTACAGACGAGATCGAAGAGTGCACCGCGTTGAACGCTGTTCCAGGATTGGTGGGAGACACGAACCCGACAGGGACGGTGGGAAGAATCGGGTTGGTGGAGAGGGCTGTTGCTGACAAAAAGAAACTTTACCGATGAGAGCATGTGAGTGTAATTGAGTGAGGGCAAGTAGAGAGATTTGTAAATCAACTGCTAGCTTATACTGCGGTGATGAATATAGTCTTGACTAGTGCATCGTACAAAGTTGAGAGCTAGCTTTCCTAAAAGAGCTCCAATAAACCCCAAAGCTTAGACGCCATTCCATACAGTCTAATATGCTTGTTTCTTCCCGCTAACCTGCTGACTGCGTAACATGCTTTAGAATTTCTTCTCCGAGTAGACTGTGTAGCTGACAGTATCGATCAACCCAGCAGTCAACAAATCGTCACTGATGAAGAAATCGACCCTCTTGAAGCCCTTGAACTTGTCACTAACACTCGCCTTGATCATCTGCGCGCTTGTTCCAGTAGGCTTGAACGCAAAACTCTGCTGCGCAACCAACTTAGTCGCCTTGTCATCCGCGTACCCTTTAACCGAGACCGTGCATACCTTTGGTACACCAGCAACGCTCGCCTGCGCAGCCAACGCATAGCCGTAGT
Organism: Neoascochyta sp. HWLR27; assembly: GCA_019775935.1. Taxonomy (NCBI): domain Eukaryota; kingdom Fungi; phylum Ascomycota; class Dothideomycetes; order Pleosporales; family Didymellaceae; genus Neoascochyta; species Neoascochyta sp. HWLR27. The sequence continues at coordinate 97,845 of WODD01000009.1, read as the reverse complement.
AGAAATACTTCAGATCCAGGTGTTCGATTGTGCTGTCCTGGTAGTTTGTCATCATGGACGGTTGGCCTTGTGTCAGGGTCGCGACGTCAAGCTTCGAATACGCGGCGTAGTTGAGTGGGCTATTGGCTACAACTCCAGCGAGCGACGCGAGACCAGTTGTTTGGACCAGCGGCATGCCTTGCCAGAATATATCCAGGTAGATGCCGATGGGCGAGGCGGCTACCGCGGGGAGACCGACGGGGTTTTCAAACCGCGCAAGCTGGTCCAGTTTGTAGTAGGTTTTGGCTGGTGCGCCTTTGACTGCTGCTTCAGGGGACGCTGAAGGGAGGGCTGCAGCGAGCGCTGTCAGGACAGTGCTGACGGCAAGAAGGTTGTTCAACATAGTTGCGGTTTTTTTAGATTAAAGGATGGCAAAGGCTGAGGGAGAAGAAAAGATGGTTATTCGATTCTGTTTAGACGAGGAATGATGGAAAAGCCAGTCTGCTTGACTGGTGGTTTATATACTGTCACCAGCTCGCGTACAGTACAATCTCTCCACCTGCTCCATTCCAGACAACAAAGCGCGATGCATTCGGGTCCCGCTGAACATGGTGATGTTGTTGGAGTGTTGATGATTCGGAGGCGTAACTACTGCAGTGAATTTTCTTCAACCTGCTAGTACAGCCAGACTTTATGACTACAAACCGACGTATAGGATGCGATGCCTGGGCAAACTCACTGAGGTTTTCGTCATAGAGCAAAAGTGATCGTCGCTGATGGTTGGCCAGCCTCCAATGAATGCTAAACGCCACATATGGCTAGGTGATAGCCTCTAAGATACCCCCGGATTTCCGTTTTGGTTACCGGCAGCATCGTCTCGGTCTAGATCTGGAGGGATTTAGACCAACTAAAGGATGCGGAACGGGTGTTTCCCGTCCCATATACGCTTATCTTTCTTGGGAAACTCTTTTCTATCTGCTTATGGGAATAGATACGGTAGTTCTACCTCAAGATCCTGGACTACGATTCTAGGGGTTCAAACTGATCAGACTGTCAAATTACCAGAAATGCTCAACATGACACTGAAAGATTGGGCGACGAGCCGATCAGATGAATGCGCAAGTTGGGCCATATCGGTCTACAACCCTTTCTGTTAGCCGCATATCTAAATCCAGAACGAGCCGACGTGCCTAGTTAGACTTGCATGTGGCGGAAGGGGTCGCCGATCCGCCTACATCACCAACACCACACTCCGAACAGCCTCGGTCTTCCCCACGTCTCCAATCGTGCAGCACCCTTTTTGATAGAGGCCACTTGTTCATACACTGAAAACGCATAGCATTAGGTTCAGGCATCAAGTAGTGTTGCATTGCGGTGACATGCGAGTAAACTTACGCTGGAACCATTTTAATGTAGATGCCGAATTACAGATCGAGCCTTGGATACATCTGTCAACTGAGTGACACCTCGTATGAAGTGTGTTTCCACGGCAAGAGCAACGCCTGTCCAAAACCTGACGTCGATGCTTGCATGATCGACATTACGCATTAAGTGTAGTCAGCTCTCGGTTCCGGTAATGCAACCTTCAACCATACCCTAATGGCGCCAGCTTTCAGGCTCCATCGACAATGTATGGTGCATTGCGTTCCTAACTTAGTACTTAGCGTAGGTACAATGGATAACAATGAACACAGCACGATCTTGCAGTCTTTAGGTGATCGATTGGGCTGTCAGGCATATCGTGACCACCCGTAGTATGAGTAGTCTGGATGATGGGGTTCTTGATGATTACGGCGCTGCAAAGCGGCAAATGCAGTGTCCGCTAACCATCGGCTCGTGCACTTCCCCATGTCCCAGGCTGTCTTGGGGGCTTTCGTACCCTTGCCAGACAAACTCGAGGGACACTACGGTTGGGGAGCATCATCATCAAGACAGCCCTTCAAATTTCACGTGTCTCTCATGCATACATCCCTGTCACCGAATCAGCTCGTAGAAAGTTTCCCCACAATCTCCTGGGCTGAACTCTCATCATTTCATGATGCTGTTAAAACCATAAGGGAACAATTGAGGGATTACAGAAGGTAGACCAGGAAGAGATCAGTTAGATTGTATGTTCTCTTGGAGCCTAATTTTACGCAGTCCACACTGTGTTTGGGGAAGCCCACCAGGAAAACACTCTCCACGATTTAAAAAAACTACCTGACCTGAGAAGAAGACGTGCTAACTACCTAGTATTGGGAGAACACTTTCCAGTACTGAGCGACATCTGGAGGCCGTTGGGGTCGATCAAAATTTTGTGCCTGGAAAAATACGAGGTGAAGCATGGGCCAAACGCTCCGCTCCCACGCTACGGTACGGACTTGAGCGGTCCAAGATCTTGGAAATCCGGCGAAATAGTGACAAGTTCCACTACAGTAAAGTACCAAGGCTCTTGTGTTGCAGAGAAAACGGACGATAACAATATTGCCTTGAATACCTCCAGGCCTCTTTAACCCAATGGCATTACAACAACAGGTAATACACCAGATACCTCCACACCTCTTGATCAGTCAACAGAGCGCTGTAGCTAGTTCTGTACTGAGTACCTCAACACACCTTTGGCACGATTATTAGAGCTGGTTGCTTGCCGCCCGCTTTTTCTGCAACTTGAGAGCAAGGGTCCCATGTGGGACCATGAGCTTACTCTATGGCCTTTCTACGAACTTTGACAGGTGTTGCGTTGAATTGCTCTTTCTACTGCTGCTCTGGGTTCTGCCTCCTTAATTAGTTCCTAATTATTTGCAATCATAGAATTGCATTTGATGAATTCCCTTCCTTTACATCTATTTGAAGTTTAGGAAGTACTAATATGCAGATTTCGACGGGGACGCTCTCGAGGCAGACGGATATAACCTCACCTGCTGGTACCCTGCACCCGCAATGATATGCGACATCTAACAGACGAACCGAAACTGAACTGACACTCAAAGAAATCGGGCCGCTCTGTCTTGGAGAATGGGAACCTCATCTCTTTGACTCCTTCAGATTATCTACTAGACCCAATGCGGAACGTGAGATGGACTATTGAGCCAAATAGGGCCGAATTTGTTTCACCATGCAGGCATCAAATGCGTAGAGGAGGTTCAGGTGGGTTGGCAAGATCTCTGGAAGCAAGTTTATTGTAGGGGACCTGACCATAAACGTCGCTTTTCGAACGACATACGGTTAGTTGTTGTCAGATTGTCAATTTGCTAGCGCCAGGTGCTGACCGCACGGTAGGGTCTCCCCGTCAAATCGACCGGGTTTCATCTTCACACGTTTTACATGAACGCTTGGCCTGGACTCCGCCAATTTTTTGGATAGTTGATAATGTCTGTTCCAGGCTGTCCTTGTCGTCGTGGGAGTCGAGAGCTACTCGCCGCCGGTGCCGCCCAATAAAGTTTCCTAACAGCATCTTTCTCCTGAGGCTTTGGCCTTGACTTGTATCCTCTCCCTTCATGACATCAAAAATCACCAGATTTATCTAATGGCCGGCCACGCTGCGCGTGCTGCTGGAGTCTCTATTGATCTCCCCCTTTGGGATCCTGCTAGCTCAATTCCTACACTAATTGGCAGTCTGCTGTCGGTGTTTGCGACATTATCGGTCATTCTTCTCTGGATATTTGCTGGCGGCAAGAAAAGACAAGATTTCAGATATGCATTGATCCTGAACCTTACTGTGGCTGGTGAGTCTACCCCTTTCTTGAAGCTAACAGCCATTCTCCGATTCCAAACATCACGAGACACATTGCTGACAAGTCAAACAGAGTTCCTCAATTCTCTCAATAACTCTGTCTCGGGTATCTATGCAGTTGCAGGACGTAAGCCTCTGTCAACAGGCTTAGCTTGCGAAGTTAATGGTTGGGCAGGACAATTCTCTGTTCAGGTGTGTATTAGCGCTATCTGTTGCGACAGATTTAGACATATGAAAGTGAAAGTACTAACACTATACCACAGGCAATTGACTTTTCGATCCTAGCAATTACTCTGGTAACGCTTCTCACAATCCGATTGTGCTCCTTCGTTATTTACGCCTCTACTGCTACCCGGGCTTTCATATGCCTTTCTATATGGGTTATACCTCTTTGTACTAGTAAGCAAATCACTCATATTCAAAGAATCACCTTAACAGTTGTAGGTGTATACGCGTGGAGTAAGAACTACTATGGTCCAGTGTCAGGTAACTGGTGCTGGATTGAGAAGCAATTCACACGTCAACGTTACTTTCTCAATCATGGCTGGCGCTTCGCAATTTTTCTCATCACTCTATGTACTTACGCCTTTGTTTTCATCTACATGTCACACCGTCTCAAGCCGCAAAACCTGTCCAATATATCCTCCAGCATTCCCGACGATCTCAATTACGACAAGATCCAGCCTGTCCAGGATACAGCCGTACTTGCCGGCTGCGGCTCTACACCACGTCTTTCCATTGAGAATGAAGCGGAACGCGATATGTGGAGTTCTCACGATGTCAAAAGATATCGTCATAGGAGTAGCTTCAGTTTCAGCCGCTCGTTGCGCCTCGATACCACTCCTGGAAATATATCCAATCCCACCGCTTTCGCCACGGTTGCAAGTCCCGACGGTTCCTCGCCCATCGAAACTTTCGACCTCGTCGACCTAAAGAAGCCTTCGCCTTCCACGGCCGGAGTGTCGCCATACCCAACTCAGCGCCCCAAGGCATCAAGATCTGATAGAGAAATCTGGAAAATGATGTTTCTCAACATGTATCCTGTTACCTACCTAATTCTGTGGATTCCCGGTATTGCCAATCGAATTGCAGAAGCCATGGGGTACGACATACGAGCATTGGTCATCATGCAGAGCTCTACGCAGTTCATTGGACTAGTAAATGCGGGTGTGTATCTCTACAAAGAACATTGGCGAAATAGAATATGAGTAAATATGTGCAAAGGACAGCAAATTAAAGCATGAAAAACATCGTAGCACAGGATAGTGGTATTGAAGAAACGTTATGGGTATGATTGTTACATGTGATATGATGCTCGTCACACCAAGAGCGTTCGTTAGAAGAGAGTCATTTTGAAGTCTTGAGAGTGCAGGTCATTGTCTCAGTGATTTCTGGCCGGGAGTTCCGAGACAGGTTCCGTTCCCAGTTCACTTGCATTGGCAGCGTCATGGTTACCTGTGCCCAGCTCAGAAGTGGCGGGAGCAGCTTGCAACTCACCTCTAGTCTGATCTTCGCCTTTCTGGTAGATTTGGTCACCCTCAACTTCCTGCGCTTTTCCCTCGTCTCCCATCAACTGCTGCGCAGCATCACCATCCTTTTGCGCATTCTTCTTTCGTTTTGACATAGCCACGGCAAACCCAATGATTGCTGCAACGACTGTAAGAACTCCAAACACAATACCCGCGATAGTACCAGCTGACCGCCTCTTCCCCTTTGTTTTCACTTTCGTAGTTTTGCCCGTTCCAATTTCAGTGGGATTATCTGCCCATGGACCCCGTGAACTAGGTAACGCAAACGAGGTTCTCGACTTTGTTGACGTCGGAGACCTTGTCGGACAACCCAGCACGGGACTGGTTTTGGCCCATCCATCAATGGGGTGTGCATATCCTTGGGCGCCTGTCGTACTAGGGGCCCATATTTCTGTATGTGTGGAGCCGGTGGAATCGTACACCAGTGCTGTGAGTTCTTGTGAAATTTGTATATCTGTATAACAGATCCCACCGTACGCTGGTCGATTGCTGACTATTGGCGCACCCGTTGTAGCGAATTTGTATCCAGAAGGACAGCACGCGATGTAATTGTTGGATCCCACGTACTGCGTACAAAAGTTTTCTGGGCAGACGAGCGGGCTCATAGGAGGTACTATGCTTGAACCAAGTGCACGGTCTGAAGTTGGTGCCACCGACGTGTAGCTGCGAAGAAATTCGGAGGGATAACATGATTTGATAGTCATGCTCGTGTATGGCACGGGCTCATTCCACCAAAGTAGATACCCCGGAGGAGGAAGAATATTGATCTGTGACGTGTACGTGCACGGCGATGAGGGCGTAAACGTTGTTGAAAGCGCAATGGTGGTTGTGGGTTGCATAAGGGCTGTAGGGAGCGCTTGGGGTGTCTGGCGAGCATGGAGGTATTTCGGCGACATTCTGGCAATCTTGGTACTTCAAACAGTCAGTTAGTCAAGCAGCTCAGCCAGAGCTGTCAGCGTTGCGGGTCTTTATAGATACATATCTAATTTGCGTGCTGTCCAGGTATGTAAGACCTAAGCCTTATCAGCATTGAACGGCTTGAACAATCCAATCACTGTCTAACTTGAGCATCGTGGCACAAAAGGACGAGATCTGGCCAGCTAACGGCCACTGCCCTAGCTGATTCTGGGGTTGGGACGCCTGAACGTGTTGGTAGCCAAGACGCAATTTCCCGGCGCAGTTCCGCTGGGCATTCGAATATTCAAAAAAAAAAAAAAACTCATCACACTGACGGACCATCACCGTACGTAGAGCGATTCTTGATCTCTATTGCGGGTCAAGTACACGAGCTGGTAGAACTGCAATATTTTGGAGTCAACAAGGCCAAGCTTCCATGTGTTTGACGCGACAGGCGGGTGCTGGCGAGCCAGGGTAAGTCATTAGTTTTGTACCTCACTCTCCGTCTAAACATAAGTCGAGTTGGCGTCGTTTCCGCAGGTCTGTGAGAAGTCATAAAGACTTCCAAAACGTTGAGATGAGATAAACAATACTCGTCTCTGTCAGTCCTTGGCGTTTTCAACAAGCCTTTGTACAAACAAGAGCTGAACGATTATCGACGTCTCTTTACATTTGGCCTGATAAGCTCGGTGGGGTCCAAAACAGAAACGAGCCACCCCTGCAGATCTATCCTGATCTGGAACCAAGGTTCGGCAAGTTTTAGGAGTGACTCTAGCCGTTGACAATACCTATGGACGATAGTTAGCCAAATCTGTCTTGTTTACAGTTGGGGTGACGTTGACTGCAACGGGTCCAAATCCAATATGTAGAATTCCAATCAAGGAACGCGGAAACAAACCAAAGAAGAGGCCCCTACAACTGATTCAAATAGCGCAGAGATTCGGGGTTAGGATTTCACTGAAAGCGTAGGGCTGACATTTTTGTAGTCAAGACAAACTTTCTATCAAATCAAGGGTCTTTGTACCGTTTTCGCACCGGCAGGGTCCTCCTGCAGCAGTACGTGCCGCGGACCAATGACATCACAGTTGCCAATTTGGTGCGTTACCCCACTTCGCAGTCCGCCCCGCGACCAGGTAGCCACAGCACAATCACGGGTACACTCCGCTCTCAGCCAAAATCACCAGCCGCACTCTCACTAGCTCGGCAATCCTTATCTTACCCAACATGTCTTCTCGTGGTATCCCCGAGGTTCTTATGCAAAAGGTCGACAGCTACGTCGACTCGCTTGCTCCTCAAATCCAACCCCGCATCGCGGACGAGCTGGAGCTCTTCCAACAGAAGACCATCGATAGTCTGGAAGATCAGGTCGTTGATGCGTTCCGCTCGCTTTTTGACAAGGACAGGACTGCATCCTCTGATGGCAGTAGAGGCAACCTCAACGACGAAGCCCCGGGTGCTTACGGCAACCAATCTCTACCTTTCGCCGATGAAATCGCCAAGCTGACACGTAGCTTCTCCCAAATCTCGGATGAAGCAGGCGGCGACCTACGCGATATATTCGATCTTACCGAGAACCGTGGCGGTGCGAGCCAGAGTCGATCCCTCGATGGGGACTTTTCTCAGGGAGCTCGAGGCTTCTTGTCTTCTGCCATCAATGCCGTTCAAGACCATCTGGACAACAGCCAACGCCAGGGAGGCCCAAAGGTGGAGATTGGAGGGCTCCTCGGTATTGTCAGTGACACCTTGAAGGACGCCTCCCGTAACCCTGAAGAAAAGGCTAGGCTTATTAGCCCCGACATCAAGATGGCAGTCGCGGAGAAGTTGCGTACGCAGCATACTTCGATTGCAGAGCAATTTACTCGTATTGCCCTGGAACACATCAAGCGTTGGCTGCGTGGAAACACGAGCACACGCGACCTCGGCGACGGTGCAAAAGCCGAAATTGTGGACCAAGTGAACGATCTGGTGAAAGGCATCGGAGGTCTGTTCGGAAACAAGAAGAAGTCCGAAGAATCCGCCAGGGGATTTGACGAAGCGAGTCGAGATGGCGAAGAATCTGAGAGGGGCGGTGGCTTTTCCAGAGTCATTAGTGACAAACTGAGTACTGGTCTTGCCAAGGTACACAGAGAAGTCCGTCTGGAATTCCGCAAGGTTCTTGGAGAGATTGAGAGGAAGCTGTTTGAACTGTTGCCCGATCAATTTCAGCGACCACTTGAGAAGATCCTCGGTGGCAATCCTTTCGATTCACAGCTTGACCGTGACGCAAGCAGTAACGCCGACCGTGGCTTTGGAGATGACATCAAGGCAAAACTGGTCGAGAAGGTCCGCGCTCTTGTACGAAGAGTACAGGAGACTTTGCGAAGGAGCATCTTGGGTGTTGTCAACGGTGGTCACCGTAGATTTGAGCGCGAAAGCTGGGTCTTCGTGCAGACCATGGTAGAACAGAAGGTGCAAAGATACTTGCCCGAAGTCAAAATCAACGTCCCGGATGACATCGGCAATGAAGGTGTCAGCGTTGGAGAACCCGCTTCGGGCACAGGAATTAGTGGTGGAAACCAATCCTCGTCTCCTTCTCAGGGCAACTATCATCCGCCCCCTCCCCAGAACAACTGGGCTGGACAAGGAAACAACCAGCAAGGGTTCAACGGTCCTTCTCAACACCATGAGAACGCGGGATATCGAAACGATTCGTATGAGCAGCATCAAGGGTTTCAGTCGCAACCGCACCAGCCTCAGGACTATCAGCATGGACAATACCAGCCGCCCCAGCAAAACTACCCTCCGGAGAATTACACTCAGCAAGGCTATCAGCATCAGGAATACCAGCAGCAAGGTTATCAGCAGGGCTATCCGCATCACGATCACCAACAGCGTTACTAGATACACATCAACAACATAACCAACCTATACCTAGTCACGACCTCTTCCTATTCTCAATGCGTGTTCAGATGGACATTGCCGTTCGGCCAGCGGACGACACGAAAGATAGCTTATACCTTGTGTGTACCCTAATCACTATGAATAACTAAATCTTGTGGATTGAAACTCATTCGACCCCTTGTCTATACCTTTCGCTAAGCCCTGGGAAGTGCAAAACGAGAACATGCTCACATCTTCCAACCATCTCAATAATATTATGTCATTGACTCGGATTCAGTCTCTATATTCAAGTAAGGGCGGTCAAAGCAAGTGGTCCCAATGGAACTAAGTGTGCTTTAGTTTCGGAACAAATACCACCAACATCCGCAGCTCCGTGCCGAAAGAGGTAGGCCTAACGTATCCTTGAAGCGGGGTCATTGATCATCTACCAATGCATGTCCCCTACAAACAGTAAGAGATTGCTAGCTAAACTAGAGATGGCAAAAGCACTTAAATCATCTGCAAAGCAATTACGACTGTGCATGAGTGGGCGTTAACGCATATTGATCGGGCGTAGCGAGTGTATCGAACTATCCGTCTAACTGATGGTACTCAGGTATAGATAAGTCCAAGCCCCCAGACAAGTATTTTCTCTTTTGTCAATCAAAATCTCGAGGCTCATCAACAATGATATTTTCAACCTTCACATTACTGTTCGCCGCTTTGGCCACTGCTCAGTCGCTGTCCTCAAGTCTCGTCCAGATTACCGATTTCGGCCCAAACCCTCGCAATGTCACTGGTTATATATATGTTCCGGCGAAACTACCAAAAAGCGCTCCCATCTTAGTAGCTCCGCATTGGTGTTCAGGGTCAGCACGAGATGTCTTCAATGGTCGCGGGTGGGCCTATCTAGGCGACCAGTACGGTTTCATCACGATATACCCAGATGCACCGAACGCTGGCAAGTGCTGGGACGTTAGCAGTAAGCAGAGCTTGACTCATGAAGGTGGAGGCGACGCTCTAGGCATTGTCTCTATGGTGCGCTGGACAATCAAAAAATATGAAGCAGATAAAGACCGTGTGTTCGTTTCAGGAACAAGTTCCGGAGCCATGATGACAAACGTCCTGCTCGGAAGCTACCCAGATGTATTTGCAGCTGGCAGTGCTTGGGCTGGGGTTCCTTTTGGATGCTTTGCAGGAGCCGGTTTCGCAGAATGGAACGGTGACTGCTCAGCCGGCAAAGTCATCAAGACCGGTTCCGAGTGGGCAGCACTGGTCAAAAACGCATACCCTGGGTACACTGGCTTCCGTCCTAAGCTACAAACACTGCATGGAACACAGGATACGGTTCTATACCCACAGAATCTTAAGGAACAGGTCAAACAGTGGATCAGTGTATTTGGGGTCAGCGAAATACCTACCAACATCACGAAAGATACACCGCTTCCAGGCTGGACACGATCCAGGTATGGTAGTAAGTTCGAGGCCTTTGAAGCACTGGGTGTCAGCCATGATATTCCTAACCAAGACGGTCTTGTGATCGACTTCTTTGATCTGAAATGTCGGGGAGAGCGCTGCTATTCCCGACGTTCAGGATGACGATCCATCAGCACATCAAAGGAACAATCACAATGTAACGAAGAAAGAGATAATTGAGAATCAGAACCACTTATCCCATGGCTACTTTAAAGTAACTCACCTCTCCAAGCTTGCTTTGCTAGTGTGAATGCGCATGATCGTGGTCATCCTCTTCTGCACGCGCCCACTCAGCCCAGTAGCTATCGTCCCACATGCCGGAAAGCTTTTCTTCCTTCGATTCGTCGTCAATCGATTTGTCTTGCATGACTTTTTCCCACTTCCTCATTTCTTCCTTACTCAACAAGCAACTATCAAGAAGCTTTGTGAGGCCGTTGACGTCCAAGTTCTCCCCAATCAGCACCAGCTCTTGTCTTCTGTCGCACCACTTTCCTTCATAATCGCTCTTGATGGCTTCGGTCGTGTCTTTGTCAGCACCCCAGTCTTCCTCTGGTATACAGCAAAACCACGGCATTTCAGAGCCGAGAGTTAGCATCGCCCCTGCAGTGCTCCAGGAGCCCATCTGGTATGGACGAGTCGCCAACCAGAAGATTCCTTTGCTACGGTGGAGCCCGGAAAAGTATCGGCAAGCCTTTTTGTTCGCCAATACCTTCGCGTCATCCATCGAATCAGATGCATCGCCTTCATCAGTCATCTTGTCCGAATCGTCTGCAGACGCGGTGCCATCAACAGACACTGATTCCGTGTCGCTCTCGTCTTCCTCTGCATCTTCTTCGTCCTCAGCTTCTTCCTGCAGCAGAATGAATTTCTGTTCAATGACGCGATACAGCTTCAGTGGGTCGAAAGGCCTACGTGCGCGGTAGACGAAGCTGCCAATACCGTATCTGTTTGTCGCGGTCATTTGTGTGTTTACTCCTGAATTTCATCAAGGACTTACTCGAGCGTCTCAGGCTTTGGTGCGACGCGCTTTCTACCATGCACATCCATGACGGTCATCTCATGCAGGCTTCGCAGCCATCCAGGGCTCGCCACAGCTTCCGCAAAGTCGAAAATGCCAGTATTCAGCATGTCGCGTACGTTCACCCTCGAGTACTTGGCTTCAATGACCTTGGCAACAGGGTTCAGTGTTTTGACATAGGCCTTCACCCTACCCAGGGTCTGCCTATCGACTGCATCTATCTTGTTGATGATGATGACATTGGCAAACTCTATCTGATCAGCAAAGAGATCTGATATCGTGCGTTCGTCCTCTTCAGGTACTTCGTCGCGTCCAAATCGATCGTGGAGGAACTCTGCTGTGTCGAACTCGGAGAAGAATCGGAACGCATCAACAACTGTGACCATTGTGTCGACAGTAGCAATGGTTTTCAGGCCTCCCAGTTTCGCTCTGGCAGCCGTCAGCAGATTGGAGTTATTATACCCTATACAGTTTCACTTACACTTTAGCAAAAATTTCCTTTTCTTCGGTCTCCATACCCTCAGCATCAATCATAGCCCCTGTCAGCTCGGCAGTGAATGTTTCTGCAACCTGCTGAGGCTCACTGATACCCGAGCTTTCGATAATGACATGATCGAACCTTTCGTCGCTCCAGGCCAGACGTGCAAGCTCTGTTAGGAGGTCACCGCGTAGAGTGCAGCAGATGCAACCATTCTGCATCTGAATGACCTTTTCCTTCACTCGGACTTCTTCATTGTCACTCTGCTTCCGACGGGAGGTATTGGAACGGCTTATGAGGTTCGCATCGACATTCACAGATGCCATATCGTTCACTATGACAGCGATTCGGAGGCCGTGGTCGGGCGATTGCAAGATGTGGCGTAAGAGGGTGGTCTTTCCACTTCCCTGTTGTTTGTCAGTATGATATATGCCTGAAAATTGAGCTCGATTACCAGAAACCCAGAGAGAACCGTGACCGGGAGTGGCTTTTGCTCACTGTTCTTGCCATTCGGCTTTCCAGCTGAGCCACTGGTCTTTCTGCGCTTGGAGGGTGCCATGAGTATATCTGAATGCACAAAACTTGAGATTCCGTGTGATAGAGTTAAGAGAGGCACTTCAAATTAGTGAGGAGACACCTTGCTGTCTTTTATATTTTCAACCTGAGCGTTGTGCCGTTGTCCAATTGAGTACCTCGATGGATAGGTCGCATCATCACCAAACGCGCTTGTCTGATTGGTCTGAATCCCAGCTGAGTACTTCCTGGTCGTTTTCCAAACGAATATAGGCAGAAGTGTTTGGCGTGGGTCGACTGAAGGGGTGCCTCGGCTTCACTGGTTGATTGGAAGGGCGCGTTGTTGGAAAGCGCCCTAGGATTAAATCAAGAATCGAACCCCATCATACAAGAAAAAACACGGTATAACAGAAATTGTGTGATCATTGACATTAAGGGCTTCAAATATGGTGTAATTGAGGTAGCGTTTGTTGCTCATCGCTCCCAGCTTTAGGATCGCACGTAGCTTTAAGGCCGCACATTGCTTAGTGCTCACACCCTACAGCTTACGCCTTGCGAATATGACAAGACAATTTTTGAATTGAGAGTAGTTGATACTAGAACTAGGGACTCTAAAATCTATTGATAGTGTAGAGAATCAAGACACCAGCAGTCAAAAGACCTGGCTGACTTATGGTGTGATGGGATTCCAGGAACGGGTTCAATCGAGTTATGCAGCCGCTCTAGTTCAAAGCTTCTACGTTATTTCCAGATTTTATATAGATGCATGGCATTTTCCGTGTATACGAGAATGAGGTGCTTCAAAACCACTACGATTATATGGTGTACAGGCCTTTATTCCACGCTTTACCAAATCGGGACCACGCGGCCTACCTATCAACTAGCGTCATCGGCCGCTGTCGGTGTTAAGAGCCCGCACCCTCCTCCTACCTATGATCACACAATATAAGACGTAGGAGCCGCCCGCTGTCGCCGCCTATTGCCAACTGTACCTTATCGACTAAGATCATACGTTAGCAATGGGACAAGCGAGGGAAATAGCGGCCTGCAGGAGATGCCGCGACACCAAGCGAAAGTGCGACCAAGTCAAGCCCAACTGTAGTCGTTGCGGCCAAATCGGGGTGCGTTGTATGTACGAAGACGGCCGATCGGAAAGCTGCAGCTCGACGTGCAATTCGAGTAATAGCACAAGCGTAACGACATCCACTAGGCCAACACCAACGGATACGACTCCCTGTCGCGTGATCAAGAAGCGCAACAGGGCATCACTCTCCTGCATACGATGCCGTCGCCTAAAAGTCAAATGCAATCAGCAAAGACCTTGTGGGAGATGTGCAAAGTCAGGCTTCATGGACACATGCGAGTTCAGCCACGCAGCGAAGCAACCACTCAGACGAGACTCTGGTAGCCTTGTCCTTGTTGATGAAGACCCAGAGTTTATCGTCGCTACCTGGTTTCTCCGAAGAAGAGCTTCCGGATTCAACAGAGCACTCCTGAATGGGGTAAGCCGATAACCTGCTTTTGAGCTTAATGAACTATGCTGACTGGATCCAGATGGAGGCGCTCTCCAGTCAGGTTGAAACACCCTTTACTAGGGCTGTCGATGATACTCTCAACGGCGACTGTGGGAGCGACTTTGCTCTGTCGGGGAATTTTCCTTTTGGCAGCGCAGAAGCCTTGCCGTATGCATCTCTCGACAAGGTCCAAGAGCTCCTTCAGGGTTACCGCCTTGACGCCCCCTTATTCATCGATGAATACTTTCGCTTGTATCACCCTTCACTGCCTGTCTTTGAAGAATCCACGTTTCGCGAGCAGTTGTCAACATATTTAGGGAATCCGCTTCAAGTTGACCCAAGCTGGCTTGCGCAGTACTTGATCGTGCTCGGCCTCGGTGCCTACGCGTCTGGGCGCGGACAAACGGAATCGGCGACGTTAATGTACGCAAGTGAAGCCTGCCTCGCAAAGACAACGTACATGTTTCGGCCCACACTTGCCAACATCAGCACGCTATGTCTGATGGTCGTAGCAAAACAAGTTGCGCACGCCACATGCTGGGTCTTGGATGCGTGTTGGAGTCTCATGGGCGTCGTCGTCCACCTCTCCATGATGGCAGTGCTACATCAGGAATGGATGGCCGGCTATACGGACGCAGCCTTTGTCAAAGAGCGGATGCTCCGCCGCAGACTCTGGACGACCGTCGTCTTCCTCAATATCCAACTAGCCTTCTTGACCGGCCAACAGTGCCTTCTCCCGCAGGACACATGGGAGCCTGTGTTTGAAGCCGACGAGTCAGCTACACTCGAAGACTGCTGGGACACTTTACTTCCGCGTGCCTTCCCCGTAATCGTCGCCATGCAGATACGCACCAACTCGACAACCAACCCCATCACGTACGCCGAAGCCGAGCACTACGACGTGCTGATCCGCTCGCACATGCAGCGTATTCTCGCGCACCCAGGCTCCACCGTCCTGCATCTCGCCCTCAACGTCTTCTTTCGCCGCGTACTGTGCAACCTGCACACGCAGCATGCCGTACTTCCCAATGCTGCATCGCTATATCCCACGTCCTACTGGTCGTCGTTGGAATGCAGCATCGCGCAGATGGTGCACCATCGCGAGTTATTCGAAGGACCGCCGAATATGCGGCTGTTAAGTCGCCCGCACATGACGAGCTTCTTCGCCACGGCATTTGTTACTTGTATACAGCTGCTGGCGAGCGATTCACCGCTCGATGCAGCTGAGAGAGGGAGAAAGACGTCTGCAAAGCAAACGATTATGGATACGTTATTCGCTTGTCTGGACATCTTCTCAAAGGAAGAAATTGAGTCGCTGTGTTTCCGTACGGGGTATCGGCAGCTCAAGGCCATCATGGACTTATTTCCTAAGACGTGATTGAGATTGAGTTGACATGATATAGAGCAGTGGGATATCATAATTAGGTCATGCGCATGCGCCCTGCACACGGAAATTTACATGGCGAGCAGAGAAGAAAAGAAACCAGCCTCTACCTCTGTCATCAACTGTACACGCTCTCTTGCGCGCTGTCTCGCTTCGGTCCCTTTGTCTTCTCAACCAGACATGCCGTCGCACTCACGCTGACGACAATACACCCCATGATCTCGCTCTCTCGGATGTCCAGCCCGACAACGGCATTGGCGCCGCGCCCAACGGCCTCGCGTGTCATGCGTTCGATCGCCTGGTCGCGCGCCTGGTACAGCGCGCTGGTCAACGGCTTGGATTCTCCCCACGGCCCGGCGAGACTACTGGCGATGCCTTTGATGAATGATTTGGGATCTTTGCGGGCGCACGTCATGGTGCCGTGGACGGTGCCCACGACGTGGGTTACGGTGTGGCCAGGGAGAGACTCGGTTGTCGACGTGAGGAGCGAGGGTGTCGAGCTGTGTGGCATGTCGTTGTCTGCAACATAGGTAGGTGGGGCCAGCGCCGGTGCTGCCTTGGATCCTGCCTGCCAGCTCGGCCTGCGGCTGGGTGGGATCATCATCGTGGAGCGCCGGTTGGTCAACATTGTGATAAAGCTAGGGAGACGATTGTGCTTTCAGAGTGTGAAGAACAGTGATGGATAGGTGGTGCAATGAACGACGAGATGGTGAAAAGACAAACAAAGAGTCTGACGTTTTTGAGAGTGCGCAAAACGCAACTGTGTTACCCAGAAAACCCCGACCCAACATGCTTCCATATATCCTACAATGTGATGATGGCATGCATCACCTGCTGAAACAAGACAAGGCGATGCCGCGCCTTAGGCTCCTGACCAAGCCATGGTTAAACGCCTAAGCCAGGGCGAAAACAACAATCGCGGAGCAACGCGCCGCGCCTGCGCGTGAATCTGCACGCGAAGCAGCGGCATGAACTGAATCTGTGCGGGCTAATATCCGCCACGAGGTAATGCGGCTCTTGCAAGCGAGTGGGAAAGTGGAGACGAGGTCATGAAACAGGTACTGTTCCACGCGCCGTGACGGGTTTGAACGTGGTGTTTTACACATCGATCGGTTCAGTCAGGCCGCCCAGAGTACAACAACACGTCCACGATCGAGGCGGCAATTCGCCTTAAGTCCGACTCGGTTCCTGCTGCAGATGCTTGCGATACGAGGTGGGCACGTGAAGCACGGCTACTGATATATACGGCTGGTCGAGACACGGCCCTGGTGCGATGAAACAAAATCGTCCTCAAGACTGGGGTACCAACCCAGTGGTGCCTGACAGCTGACAATACTCCGATTCAACGACCATTGGCTGCTACTATTGCGCAGGTGGGCTCTCAGCCCATGTAGAGACATCGCTAGGCGGGCTCGCCATCCCCAGGCCATATCCCTGAGACACATCTAAGAGTGGATCGTGCTCCATGGGAATCGTGAACATGTTATCCCAGCCGTGCGCATTCATGAGGTCTGGGAATGCTATCGCAGGAACCGGGCTGTAGTGGGCATATGAGCTTATGGGCGTCATGCCAACCGACATGGGTGCGTGGTGCATAGCTTGTTGACTTATTGGGGTCATAGGTCCGTTCGAATACTGATTCGATGCCGAGTAGCCCTGCGGCTGCTGATGGGAGAACGTTGTGGATACCGGAACATTTGAGGGTGTAATGGGCGATGGTTCACCTGATCGTGAGGGCGCCACGTTTTGGTAGTGGACTGCGGCGTTTGGAAGCGGCGCGTTTCGAGTATGGGGGCTGTCGGCACCAGTCGCACGGATCATCTTTTCGTACCAGGTCTGGATCTTTCGAACACGTTGCTCATAGTAGAAGAATATATCCTTCTGCTTGTTGCCATCACCTGCTCGTCCAACAAGTGCGCCTATGCGCAAAGCCAAGTGGCGGAAGGCGTTGTCGATGTTTAGACGGTGCCGCAGTTCTCGGGTGTGGGGCTCGACGTTTGGCTCTTTGCTGACGATCGCAAATTTGGCCGCTAGTGTAATACCAAATGACAGTTGAATCCACTCGGAGTTGCTGAGAGCCATCTCTGACTTGGGTGGTAACCATAGGTAGAGGTCAAGGAAAGATTTGGCGCCTTCCAGCCCTTCGCAGAGAATGTTGAGATGGAGGGCAGGAGAGTGCTGTAGGTTTCTTTCAAAGAAAGCCACTTGGTAGAGGAATAGCTTGGCAGTATGGAACTGCATGAACAGCAAATCTAGTAGTGACTGGTTAGTGGTGATGGACAGGTGAGTCGATCAGAAAATACTCACGGCTGTCGCTGACATCAGAGCACAGAAAGACCCTGAACTCCTCGAGCTCCGACCGAACACGGAGATAGGCCGACTGTGGGTCTTCCCCACCAGACGCCCTGGCGATCTGGTCGATGCCCTCGATGATGCGCTGCAGACGAACGACATGGTATAGGTCCTTGTCTGTTCTATACTCGGCCTTTTCTCGCAGGGCAATGCAGCCGTCTTCAATGAATTGCGTGCAAGGGAACGTATTCAGCTTGTCGAGCAGCTTGGAGATTCTACACGCAGATGAGCATTCGGGCGGCCTCGGCATGGACCGATGCAGCTTACGTAGAAGAGACGTAGAAGATGCCTGCAGCAGCTCGCTGTTCCTCCGACCCCCAGGTCAGTGTCCCCGTCTTGGTCGCAATAGGATCGCGCTTGCTGCCTGCATCGGTAGGCTTCTGGCGGATAGGCTTGCGGTCGAGGCGCATATCAACAGCGATGGAGATGGCAAGTTGCAGATACTGCGAGTAGTATCTAGAGCGACCATGATACTGGTTCCTGGGGTCGTCAGCCGCTGGTTGCACCGGGGTCGGGGGCGCATGTTGTCTTACCATGCCAATGCGATGAGGAGGCCCTGCAAGTACTGGAGCTGCAGGCAATCGTCACCACCATAAAGGACCTTGTCGCTGACCATGAACTTGAAATGGTGGCATAGGCGCTCCTGTGTGCTCAGGTCGTGGAAGCAGGCAACGGAGAGGATGGCGAGGAACAGGAAGGGCTTGGTGACGCGCAGCTCTGCGCTCTTGACGTGTGGAGGGACAATGACGAAGGGAAAGTGCGGCATCATGTCGGACTTGTAGACCTCGACGAGCGTGTCGGCGCGCTCGACCGAGACAATGTCTTCGTCAATGACATCGCCGTCGGCGGCTAAGGTGGGCGAGCCGGCGGCAGCGGTGGTGGCGACAGCATCTTCGGGGAGGGGCTGCTGGAGGGTGGGCCCGGCTCTCTGCAGGCGCAGGAGGTCCTGGACCTGCTGCTCGAGGGCCTGGATGCGGCTGGCACGGGCGTCAGTAGGCAGAGCAGAGGGGTGGTGGAGGTGGTGGTGGTGGTCGAGGGCAGGCAGCAGAGGGGTGCGGGGCGGGGGCGCCTACGAGTCGCGCTTGGCCGAGTTGTCGCGCCGGCGAGCAGGGCGAAAGACACACTGCTTGCCGAGGCGGGCGCAGCGGTCACAGATGTCGTTGCGCTGGGTGCGGTCGCATCGGATCTTGAGGGAGAAGCAGTTCTGGCAGGTGCGGGAGACGAGGCCAGTCGCGGCGCTGCCAGCGGACGTGTCACGGGCCGGGGGCGCGAGAGACATGGCGTGCAGCACTGGGAGACGGAAGGGCAGCCGTCGCTGCACCCAGGATCATGCAGCAGCAGCGGCGGCGGCGGCAGCGGGCTCGAGGCGGGAGCTTGGGAGCTTGGGAGGTGGGAGCTTGAGGGCGTAGAGGGGCGCCGCCTGGACGAGAGTGCCTGACCTGACACGAGCGACGAGCGTTGAGCGTCGAGCCGGCGTACCGTGATTGGCGGCGCAATCGAGGTCCCGCGCCAACCCCACTGGCCGGGACTGGCTGGGCTGGTTGGGCTGGCTGGCCATGTCTCGCCGCCTGGCCGTGGTCGCGTTGGACACGCTGGACGGCGCTGACGAGTCCGCCGTGAAGTCCTCGATGCAGGCAGTCGGCAGGGCTGCTGGGCCATTTACGGCGGGCAAGGCCAGCACCAGCGCCAGCGAGGGAGGCCTAATGCGGGGGTCCAATGCGACGGGGGCGGAGGAAAAACGAGAGGGGGGGCTGGCGTGCCCATCACCCGCTGCCCGAGGATCGGATCGCATTGCATGGCATGACATCGATTGTGATTGCACGTACGTTGACCAACAAGACCAGGCCTAATAATTAGCAGCCCAAAAGCAACTACCTATAAGACTATGCGAGGTACTAAAGTCTGATCCTGCGGCCCGCCGTTAGCCGCGGCCCGCTGGTGCCTGCTAGTCTGGCCACCCGCGCTAGCCGCCTTGGGCCGCCGTTGGATGCTCCTGCCTGCCCTCACCTCTGACCTCTGACTTCCCACCCCTCACCCTCAACTCCCACCCCCAAACACTCTCGCCCCGCCAAACCACGTCTCCGCCACCCGCGCCCCCAGCAGCCCCTCCCCGTCCCACTGCGTGTCCACCACGCAAAAGTCAGCAAGCTTCCCCACCTCCAGGCTCCCCACCCTCTTCTCGGCAAAGCACGAGTACGCTGCCCCGCTGCTCGCCGCACTGACGGCCTGGCCCAGCTCAAGCCTGAACTGCTCGTTGACAGGCACATCGCCCGCCCCAGGCTCCCTCGCAGACTTCCGCGTCGTGGCCACGTACAGGTTCGGCAGCGGCGCATACGGCGCCGTGGGCGAGTCGGATCCAATGGCGAGTGTGGCACCCTCGTCGGCAAACTCAGAATATGCGAATGCACGCTTCACTCGCTCAGGCCCCAGAAGCTTGGGCCACGCTCGCAGAATCGCCGGGTCAGCGTGCACAGGCTGAATGCTCGCTGTGATGCCCACCTGGCCCAGCCTCTTCGCATCCTCGGGCGCCGTGACCTCGAGATGCTCGATCCGGTGACGCTGGCCCGGTTTCCCATGCTTCTCCAGCACATTCACGGCGTTGTGGACAGCTTGATCGCCAATGGCATGGAGTGCACATTGCAGCCCTGCCTCGGCTGCCTTCTTGACCACCGGATCGAGCATCTCCGGCGTCCAGATGGGCCCCTCAAAGTGGCCGTTCGTGGTATATGGCTCCGATAGCGCAGCTGTGCAAGCGTCGACCACCCCGTCGCAAATCACCTTGATGCCAACAACCCTCAGATCCGGGCTGCTCTCGCTATTGAACTTCCGATTCATCTCAATAGCGCGGTCCACCTGCTCCAGACGATGCGTCTCTCCGTCGCCAGGCAATATACACCAATGTGCGGCGACACGAATTGGCAGCGATCCGCCTTCAGCATCTCGAAACGCTACAAGTGCCTCCCAAGCGTTCTCGTCCATGGCC
The DNA here is from genome assembly GCA_019775935.1 of Neoascochyta sp. HWLR27. Taxonomy (NCBI): domain Eukaryota; kingdom Fungi; phylum Ascomycota; class Dothideomycetes; order Pleosporales; family Didymellaceae; genus Neoascochyta; species Neoascochyta sp. HWLR27. The sequence continues at coordinate 77,151 of WODD01000009.1, read as the reverse complement.
ATGTCCACGCAACCTGTACATCCCACCTCGTGGTACGCTTGGATGGCTGCTCGGAATGCTGCAATCTTGTCCTCCAACGGCAGCACCTTGGCCAGGAAAGGCCACACGGTAAGCAGCACACATGCTTCGCTCAGCAAGCCCGATGGTTTACCCTCGGCATCTCTCTCGATCGTTCCCCCGGCAGGATCCTGCATGTCGTGAAGTCCCATCTCTTGCAGCGCCGCGCTGTTACACCACACCGAATGCAGATCCTTAGAATCAATGTAGATGGGTCGTGAATCCAGATCGTCCAGCAGATTGGCTTTCGCCTCTCCGTCCGTCATGCTATGCATCCAACCCATACAAAGAATACGCTCCTTGTGCGGGTTCTCCTTGGCGTATTTTGCAATGCGTGACCGGATCTCGTCCAGATCTTTTGACCCGTTTAGGTCAACCTTATGCAGCGACTGTCCCAGTAGTAGGAAGTGCATGTGGGCGTCGATAAAGCCCGGGAAAACATGTAGTCCGTTGAGGTCCCTCACATCAGCACCAGCTTCGCGATAAGACTCGAGCTCCGGTGCGTCCCCGTGGCCGATGAAGACAATCTTCTCTCCCTGCACGACCATGTGTGTCTTCCATTCTGGAGTGCTGGCAGATTTGCCTTGGAAAAGGCGCCCATTGGTAAAAATCGTTGTCTGTTGCGTGCTCATTGTGATGGAGTGTAACTTGATGAGGGGTAACTAGGAGGGTCAGAAGATCAGATAACAGGTATACCTTGCCGCACTTGGCTTCCGCGCACCGCCGATAACCGATATCAAAAACTAAGATCATACCTATATTTACCATATTCAACTAGTCAAACATTTCACCTCGGAGAGCTGGAACGAAGCACAAAAAGGTTCGAATTTCAAAGTGACAAGAACTCGCTGAGAGCCCGTCTCTGGACTAATCATCTGTGCAAAAGCCGGTAAACGAATCGCCGCATTACTGGACTTGGAACCTAAACACCATCTACTTTCCAAGAACCTAGACAAAGTTAGTCAAGTCCTCAAACCCGCAGTAGCAACATGCGCACCGTGTTCATTGCCGTTTGCTCCATCATTGCCGCATTCGCCGCTGCACTCTTCAAGGTTCCCTGCACTCTCACGAACGTGACAGCCACGACCTCGCAGCCCTTCATCTCCAGCAGCTTCTGCGCATTGAATCCCCAGCGGTCCTTCAGATCCTGAATCTCCTGCTTACCGCTCACCGCAGCTACATACGGCTTCTGCAGCTCCCGTAGGTCCGCCGCCGACACAGTCACATTGCCTGGTGCGCGCGCAAGAATGAAGACGTAACGATGCGGGCGTTCGTACAAGTAGTTTGGCAGCGGCGCAGGGCCAACGTATGGAGAGATGTCTTCACCTTCAGATTTAAGGAGAGCGCCGTTGGCAGACGTTGACAGATTTGTCACGAGCCAGTGGCGAACTTGCCCAAAGTGCGTGTCGTTGTTCATCATGAGGTCCTGGGTGTGTGAGTTTGGGGGTGCTACATGCGTCACGTGTGGCGGTGCATAACTCACTGGGTCCGTCATGATGAGGACAAGGTTGTCGAGCGGCGACGAGGGCTGTCTGGGTCAATCAAAGTTCCGAGTAGGAAGAAGAAGGCGGTTTGGTTACTGCAGGGCTGATGGACAGCTTGGGCTCCGGTTGTGTTGCTTCGCGACCGAGCTCTTGTCCGGACGTGTTGAAAGTTGTGTCAGGCCATGAGATGCTCAGGTCGTAGGATGGGTTGATGTCGTCTGGGAGCACATCGGGGATGACCTTGCCATCTGCAAGAATTTGCTTTGTTCCTTGGGTGACGGACATGATGGATGTTTCGGTTTATTCTGATCAAGTGGCGCTTTCTGAGTTGTTTACAAGCCGTGCAAGGTGTGTCGGGACGCTGGATTCTAAGGCGAGAAATTATGCGATAGCCGGTATATGTATGATCTGCTCTGTATATACTTTCATCTATCAATTTGCACATCATTGACTTCCTTTCAGGCCACTTCGACGACGAACGTTACTTGTTATGACGTGTACATGACGCTTACCGACACCCCGGCTTCAAGTATGACTATCCTTACCACATTGAATTGACAATCGTGAAGACGCAATTTCGCACTCAATCTTGGACACGCTATCCTTACAATGCTTATGAATTGTTTATACCACGTATACGGCCAGGAGTATGTGATCTTCCGGTCATAATTGCACTTGGGTGGCGGATTTCCATAACCAAATAATTATACTCTCGCGTGCTGGAGAAATAGGCCATTCGACTCGCAACTAGGAGATAATGATTGGATCCTTTATCTAACATGTCTAATACCAGTGCCTATCAGTTAAATGTACCACGTTCAATCACACGTATATTCTTGGCTGGTGTTGGCAGGTCCTGAACAGGTCTTTAACACAGTTATTCATCGATA
>WODD01000009.1:30367-74680 GCA_019775935.1 Neoascochyta sp. HWLR27 | reverse complement strand
TTCTTCCATGCTTGTGTTACACACAACGCTCCGTGTAACCCAAGGCATGTGAGCTTCAGCCACCACCTGATCGCGATAGATGTTTCCACAGCTGGACCAATAAACTTATTGTTAGGTTGTATCACACTCATGTGGAAACCAGCTACCCCCAAAGAGAAAAGCACTACATTTCAGATTAATTGTGGCATTGTCGGATTGACTGGCTGTAGCGGATACTTAACTTTGGCAAGAGGGTGTTGCCTGTCCTGTACTAGCGCTGTTTACAGCCTTCATTGACCTGGGAACGTTTGTAGCTCACAAGAAGAACAACCAGACCGAATGAAAAACGTTTTCAGTTACTTTACTCAGCACTAGTGCTACAGACCTTCCAACAGGCATAAAGTTTTTTCTTCGATTGGATATTGTTACCATGCATGTCAGCCTTAGCTTATTTGTCTTGGGGCGCAGCATCGATCACAACGACACGGCCCGACAAGGCTGTAAACAAAACGAAGTATTTGAAGTGTTCGAACTTCTCATTTGTTCCTTATGTCCCACTTCTGTTTTCTACGGACTTATTTTCGCAACAGTAGCACACAATCTCATCTGACGACTGCATCAGCACCTTCACCAAGGTCCTTGGACGACGATATATCACGAACGCATCCACCAAGCGGAATAGGGTCATGCAAACAAGGCAGAAATTTTATCAGATATGAGTCCTAGAGAGAAAAACGAATACGACTCGCCCCAAACACCTTGTGGAGAAGAGAGAGTGCGTCCGTTCGTGGAGAAGATTGTGGAGTGGATCAACGCTTGTCATATGTTGCATGCTCATACTTGTGTGCCACCACCTCCATCTCAAAGGCGGCTCGAAGATGTTCCATCTTGGTTGATCGATACACAAAATCACTGCATTGTCCAGGCTACCCCAGCACATCAGTACCTGACCCTCAGCTACGTGTGGCCGAGAGAGATTGATCTACCTGATCTTTGTCTCACAGCAGGAACCTTGGTCAAGTTTCGAACTGCTGGATTTTTCGAACAAACAGAGACCCATGATAAGATACCAAGTGTCATCAAATTTGCGTTTGGCCTGACGAATGTGCTGGGTGAACGGTATTTGTGGTGTGATCGTTACTGCATCGTTCAAGATGATGCCTCAATGACGGAGCAAGTATCCAAGATGGATAAGATCTATGGCGGATCATTCATGACTATCATAATGGCGGCAGACGTACCGGCTTACGACAGCAGAGCTGGCCCCGAATGGCCAACCTACGAATCATCCCAAAACCAATATGATCACTATAAAGACTTGACGGACTCGAAATGGTCGCAAAGAGGGTGGACGTATCAAGAACAAATTCTTTGCAAAAGAGCTGCCATTTTTACTAAGCATGGAGTTTTCTGGGACTGCCAACATTGCTTGTGGAACGGTGTTAATCTCCTGCCTGAGGGAGAATACGTTTACCGCACCCTTCGAGCAGTACTTGGCCTGACGCTACGCTCTCGATGGTGGCCAGATTTTGGATTATACACAGATCTTATATGCTTGTATAATGGTCGCGAGTTCACGTTTCCGCAAGATGCACTTCCGGGAATATCTGGCATTCTCAATACTATGAAGGACTCCTTCCCAGGTGGGTTTATCTGCGGGCTGCCAGCTGCGTTCCTCGATCAAGCGCTTCTTTGGCAGCCACTTGGAACTGGAAGTCGCCGCAAATATCGTGCTGTCGAAAGAACTACAGATAGCCTTTCGACCCGGAGTAACAATCTTCCATCGTGGTCGTGGTGTGGTTGGCAATGTACCATCGACCCTCAAAGCCTAGCATCTGGTCTATCCTACATGGACGACGAGACTTCACGACAAAGGTCAGGCAACTGGCGAACCAATACGTTGATTCACTGGCGTGTCTCTGGGCATAACAATGGCCAAAACGAATCACCGTTGGGTATGGTCTCGGTAAACAATCCCAACGAGGAAGAATGCAGTCTCTATGGTCCGTTGCCTGAGGGCTGGTTGCGTGGAAGTCGCAACTCGTCATTTCCATCCCACGTCAGCCATGTACGGGACCGAGGTGTTCACTTCAAATATCCGATCCCTCTTAACCATGACGTTTCAACCCAGGCAGCTCTCTCAAACCCGCCATATCTGTTCTGTCGCACTACAACCGCGTCGCTGTATCCTGCTGCTGTATTGGAGCCTAGACCAGCCGAGCCCGTTCCACAGTATGAAGTGGACGAACTCACCTATGCTGGTATACCGCAAATAGGATCGCCCAATCGGGCATCAGCACCGCTCAAAATCCGGGCTTCTGAGCATCCTCTTTTGGACCAAAAGGTTGAACAGGGAAATCCGGTTCTTGTTTTGCAGCAACAAAATGGCGCCTTTGCAGGCTTGCTCCGCCTCATGCAAAGGGATGACATACCTGGTGGGGAACGATTGACTGTGATGGCAATTTCCACAGGAAGCGCCTCCGTTACAGAAATTGATCATCAATCTTTTGAATGGAAAGTCTTCGACCGTCAGTGGGACCGTTCAGAGTCCAAGATCGGGGGCTACCTGTCGGTCCTGCTCAGCGATAAGGGCGGAATTGCGATGTCGTACAATCTACCTATGGCATTCGGTAAACAGACGGTATCGCCGGACGTACAAGAACGTGCACCGGGAAAATACTCTGCATCTATACAGTACAAGGCTCACAAGATACAGCGCTTGGATCTGAATTCGAGCCTCATGGATCGAAATAGAAACTACGCTCGAGAAAAAGAATTACAAGACGAGATCAACTGGAAGCCGCCTCGAGATGTCTCCCAATATGTAGACAAGCTTGAATGGTACAACGTGCTTTGGATCGAGAACAAAGATGGGATTTCGTACCGACGAGCTTGTGGATGGGTTCCCAAGCATGTGTGGGAAGCGTCTGCATTGGAAATAGTGGAAATACAATTGGGCTGAAGGCGCGTACTGGTGGTGGGTGAGTTTTCGCGCTTAACGATTACCTAAAAGAGCCGCATAACGAGACTGACAGCTGCCTAAAATTCAGGCTTACCGCCGGCCGGGGTTTGGCTTACGCGCGCTGCCTCAATAGGCTAGAACAAGGTGTTACCGAAATTACTGTGCCGTCCATACGGACGTACCTAACGGACGGTACAAGATCAAATACGATGCCACTCTCTCTTCATTCAGGATTGTCGCTGTCTGAACAACCACCTAGTCTCTTGTTTCGAGAATCTCTTAAACTCATCAACAGTCAACACCATGTCGATAGCATCAATCGCTCCTCGCCAGTTTGAAGGTCGGCCTTTGTCATGCATCTCCGGTAGAGACGAGGGGTCCGACTGCGGTCAGGATAACTGGGACACGTCTGCAGGCTCCGGCTTCTACACCGTCTGCTGCAACGGCGACATAATCGACATCACTGGATTTAACAGCTGGACCAACTACACGCTGTTACTCAAGAACCTCGTCTGCTGCCCTGGAGAGAATCCTAGTGGTCGAGATGGATCATTTGACGAGACAAAAGGATGCTTGGATGGACCTGGAAGACCTCTTAGTGAACTTTTAGCGACCAGTACAGAGGTGGCTCAACCATGGACCCTAGAGACGGCAGGAGAGACGAGCACGGTCAACCCAGAGTGTTTCTGGAGTTTACCATCGCCAGACGACGAGGCATCGACAACCGCCACGTCTACCTTCACGAGCTCATCATCAACCGCGGTATGGACGTTCATAAGCGCGTCGAGTGCTTCAGCTACATCAAGTCCCACCCCTAGTCTTCTGGCCACAACATCCCAGTCAATCCTGTCCTCGAAAAACCTTGAGGCAACAAGCAGTCCGACCATCACCTCGCCTGTCTCTTCTTCAAGCAGCATCAGTACGACCTCCAGCGCTGAGACAGCTCAGAGTAGCACTGCAGTCTCAACAGGCCTGGCAGCAGCCATTGTTTTGCCCCGTTGGTCGCTTCCGGCATTCTTGCTACTGTCGCTGGGATTGAGTATGTGAGAACTATGACGAAGAAGCACACACTTCTCCCCCAATGTTTGTATGAGCTCGCATGTCATATCTAGCCTATAATAATGTTATGTTCGTAATGGGCTGCGTTTTAATATTAAATCTTCACAAAAGCTCTCTGATTCGGGCACTACGACATTGCAAATGCCATTAGATTCTTGTTGCAGACTAGAATTCGGTATGAGCAAGAGGATTCTCATGGAGATGATGCAGGCCAGCACTGGGATATCTTGGAAGGTCTATCCAAGAAGTCGGCGTGATAACATCTAAAATACATGACGTTAGACTGAGAAGGAGAGGAAACCATCCTCGTGCCTTCCTTCTCAAGATCCACATAAGGAGTCTTGACCCGGCGCGCTCGGATTCCCCAGAACTGGTGCCGATCACTATGGATTGCCTGTTCCGGCGTTCCCGACCCGCATACTGTGGGCGAATCTCGCCGCCCCACAGCCACCACGATTGTACAAATAACAAAACCAGACAATCTAAGTGGCGGGAATTGAATAAGAAGAGGAAAAGAGCTGCTGCTGCTCATGTATTACTTATTTATAAAATATATTAGCACTAAAACTTTCATAAAACAAATCCGGCCTAATGGCCCAATGGCAAGGCGCTTGACTACGATTCGTTCGGCAATCAAGAGATTCCAGGTTCGACCCCTGGTTAGGTCACAGAAAAATATCTTTTTTTGCCGCTGCAACCTCTCAACACATCGCTTCTGCAGTATGTATCATGAACAAAGGCCATCAATCTGTTTTTGAGTTTGTTCGGTACACTTGCGCTATGTTGCTCTACGTTTCCCAAGCAGACTTAATTTTTTGTGAGAGGTTCGGCCGCCGCCCGTTGGCCAACTTTGATGAGTACAATAAGGGATTTCATATCGCAGTGCAATTGGGCGGGTTGGCTTTTTTTGTAGCTGTTCAGGACGTTCGACGGGACGAATGAATTCATCAGACGAAAACGCCGAAGGCAATGTACTTTGGAAAAAGTAATATATAGAGAATACACAACCCTAAACCCAGCGTGCCAGATCTGCCCACCCCCAAACGCCGCGGCTATGCAAGAAGAAGCTCAGCACACCTCACTCGCGGTGCGTACAATAGGGCCGGCGAGTCCGCCTACCTTCGCCCCTTGCCGCCGGGCGGTGCACCACCTCTTCCGCCCATTCCGCCCATTCCGCCCATTCCGCCCATCATCTTCATCATACTTGCCATGTCCGGCATGCCACCCATACCGCCCATGCCGCCAAGAGCCGACATGTCAGGCATACCACCACCGCCGCCGCCACCAAGCATCTTCATCATAGCACCGAGGTCGGGCATACCGCCAGCGCCGCCCGCGCCACCCATAGCACCGGCACCGCCCATGCTCTGCATACGCTTCTGCATGGCAGCAAGCTGTTGCTGTTTGTTTCCACCGCCCATCGCTCCCTGAGCCTTCTGCATATTGGCCATTCCACCCTTCATCTTTTTGGCCATGCCAGCCATCATGCGGTGCTGCGTGAGGAGCTCTTCTACTTCGCGGACGGATGTGCCAGAGCCACGTGCAATACGCGTCATACGCGTAGGCTGATCGACAAACATCTTGCCATCAGATTCGAGCTCTTTCTCTGTCATGCTGTCGCAGATGTAGATCATGCGCTTCAGCTTCTGTCCACCTTCTTCATCGTCCATGCCGCCCATCATGTTGCTGAGACCCGGAATCATGCCGGCCATTTTCGATAGTGGACCCATCTTCATGATGTTGGAGAGTTGGTCACGCAGATCCTTGATGGTGAATATACCCTGTGTGATGTGCTTCATGGTATCTTTCTGGTCGAGCTTCAACGACTGCACGTGCTCGACAAGTCCAGCTACATCACCCATGCCCAGCAGTTTAGACACAAAGGGCTGCGGGCTGAAGCGCTCTAAGTCGAGCATGTGCTCACCGTTTCCGATGAAAACAATGGGTGTATGTGTGGCGGCGACAGCGGAGATGGCACCACCACCTGCAGCAGCACCATCGGTCTTGGTAATGACAATGGCTCCAAAGTCGGCGGCATCCTTGAAGGCACGCGCCTGGGCCTCGGCGGCCTGTCCAATAGTCGCGTCGAGCACCATGATAGTCTGGTCAGGCTTGACTGCAGTCTGAATCTGGACCATCTCGTCGAAGAGGTCCTGCTCCTGTCTGTGACGTCCGGACGTATCGACGATGATAATCTCGAAGCGCTCCTTCTTGAACTTCTCGACACCCTCGGCGGCGACGACGACGGGGTCCGTCTGGGTGTGGCTACCGTAGTAGGGGATTTTGGCCTTTGTGGCGTTCTGCTTGAGCTGGTCAAAGGCACCGGCACGGAATGTGTCGGCGCAGACCAGACAGGCCTTGAAGCCGCGAGCCTGGTACCAACGGGCAAGCTTGGTACATGTCGTTGTCTTACCAGAACCCTGCAGACCGACAAACATGATGACGTTGGGTTTACCCTTGCGGGGCTTGAAAGGCTCGGCGTGAGGGTCGACGAGTTTGACGAGCTCGTCGTAGACGGTCTTCTGGATGAGGCGCTTCTTGTTGACGGCAGGGGCGAGGTTTTTGAAGTCAACGCTGCGCTTGATGGACTGGCGCAGGTTCATGACGAGCTTGACGTTGACGTCAGCCTCGACGAGGGCGTTTGAGATCTCCTTGACCATGGCCTCGAACGCCTTCTCGTCGAGGTTGGGGGAGCGGGTGAGGTCCGAGACGGCGGCATTGATGCGCCGCCCGAGATCCTGGAGCACCATGGCGGGTGTGTGGGGGGGAGGGTGAGGTGTGGATGGAGGAGGTCGTGGGAGGGGTGGAGGGGGTGGGGGAGCGAGGTCGAGGTCGTGGCGGCAATGGACACGGCGATGCGATGGATGGTCTTGGGTGGGGAGTTGGCGTGGATGCGGGGCCTTAGCGTCGGTAAGTCGCGCGTCAAGCGCCGACATTTGGAAAAAAGTCGAGTTCAAAAGTTGTGCCTGCGCTTGAACACCGACCCAGATACCCAATTACTTTCCCCCTACCGCCAAAATGGTCAACACGTCGCTGAAGCGCAGGCGGACCGAAGACGCCATGCGCGCCAAGGTCCCCAAGAAGGAGAAGAAGAAGGTCAAGCGCCAGAAGTACTACCACAGCTCCGACGAGAGCGAGGGCGAGGGAGGCGCAACCGATGCTCCCAAGGGCTACAAGCCGACACGTATGGAGGAGCCCGAGGAGCCGTTTGAGCCGTCTGGGGCCAACGCCGTTCAGCCCAAGCCGCTCAAGTCTGCGCTGAAGCCAGCCAAGGCAGCGAAGCCAGAGCCCAAGCACAAGGCGACGATTGCGACGACAAAGGCCGCTCCCGTCGATCCTGCGCACGACGAATCACCCAGCACCGACGAGGAGGCAGACGAGGACGACAGCAACGACGATAACGATGACGATATGGCCGACGACTCAGAGGTCGACCTGGAGGCCGACGAATTCGACATTGAAGACTCGGACTCGGACGTGTCTGAGACATCGACAGCCGCTGCACGCAAAGTGCGCAAGCGGAATGACCCCGACGCCTTTGCTACATCCATCTCGCGCATTCTCAACACAAAACTGACGTCGACGAAGCGGAGCGAGCCAATTCTGTCGCGGTCCAAGGACGCTGCGACGGCAAACCGCGAGCTTGCCGACAGCCGACTGACAGAGAAGGCACGGCGGCAGGTGATTGCTGAAAAGCGGGCAGCGCGGGAGAAGGGGCGAGTCAAGGACGTGCTTGGGCTGCACGACGAGAAGACGAGCACGGGGGAGACGATGGCCAAGGAGAAGGAGCTGCGGCGCACGGCGCAGAAGGGTGTGATTAAGCTCTTCAATGCGGTGCGTGCGGCTCAGGTCAAGGGCGAGCAGGCTGAGAGGGACGCTAAGCAGCAGCACACGGTCGGCATGGCGCAGCGCGAGGATAAAGTCAAAGAGATGAGCAAGCAGGGCTTCTTGGACATGATTACGGGGGCCAAGGGTGGGGAGGTTGAGGCGTAGATTGATTAGTTATACCACCATTTATGGGATTGTTTGAAACGAGATGCAGACGGATTAAGCATACATGTCATGTCGGCGACCGGATTGATGAAATCAGTTGCAGCGTTGCTCACCAGCAAAGGGTGATTGCAAGAAAGATGCGAGTGCGTTGCTATAGTACACGGTCATGGCTGCCATATGATACAGTATCTATCATCCACAATATTACGCCTACTGGAAATCCGAGGCCTGCAGATTCCGTGTCATGCTCGGCAGCTTCACCACCAGCCCATCGAGTTCCTTTGTCATCTTGACCTGGCACCCCAGCCGGCTCGTCTCGGTGAGGCCAAACGCAAGATCCAGCATGTCATTCTCGTCATCATCAGGCTCCTCCATCTTGTCGTAGAGCGCCTCGTCCGTCACAATGACATGGCAAGTGGAGCAGGCGCAGGAGCCGCCACATGCGCCCTCCATCTCGAGGTCGTTGGCCTGGGCAATGTCGAGCAGATTGTCGCCCTCGCACACGGCAAAGGTGTGGGATTGGGCGTCTTTGTCAATGAAGGTGACGTGGAGTCTGGCAGACGGAATGTTAGCACGAGGCGGCGTATGGACGGGGAGAGGGGACGCACTCTTCGCCGGGCTTGGGGGCATCGAGGTGGCCGTGGCGCGTGACGGGGGTGCTGGAGAAGAGGCGCGTCTGCCGTGATGTGAAGGCCGAGCGTGAGAGAAATGTGCGTGCTGCTGGCGCCGCCCAATGGCTCGCGGGAGCGGAGAAGGAGAGGGGAAGCGCGGATGGCTGGATGCGGGCTGCGGGTGCTGGGGCGCGGTTGGCGCAGCGCAGAGCCGTTGAGACAAGGCGTTTGGCGGCCATGGCGGATGAATGGGGGGGTGGCGGAGGCGGCGGAGACGGCGGGAAGGGCGTCGAGGGCAAGGAACGACGGCGGCAAGCAGGCTGGCGAAGAGAGCAGCGGCTGTTGATTATATTGGGCCCGCTGTGAGACGTCAGAAGCGCTGCAGTGGAAATTTGTGCGCATTCGGCGCTCGCAGTCGCCCGGAGCTAGCGCCCGCTGATGTGATGGCTGGGCCATGATTAGGTAATCCATAGCTACGATTATTCACCATCATAGCACTCGCACGTGCACCCCGCCAGCCCTCAACGCCATCACCTCCACCACCACTCCCCCACCCACACCCGCCCCCGCCATGGCCGACGCGCTGCCCCTCTCGCGCGATGCCCCGAACCCGCTGCGGCCCTACTACATCCCGCCGTCCATCGGCCTGCCGCCCGAGCTGCCCCCAACGTCACATGCTTCACATGCTTCACATACGTCAAACGCCTCGCACAGCCCCGCGCCCTCGTACAGCTTCGGCAGCCAGGCGCGCGACATGCTGTCCGACCTCGACTACGACTCGTACTTCCCCGGCAGCTCGCCCACCGTCGCCGAGCACGCCCGCAAGCTGCTCGACCAGGCCCTGTGGAACTACACCAGCATCCTGCTCGCCCAGCCCTTTGACGTAGCCAAAACACTGCTCCAGATCCACGAGGCCCGCGGCCAGCTCGCCCCTCCCTTCCAGCCCACCCCCTCATCCTCGCGTCCCGACAGCTTCGCCAGCGGCCGCTTCGGCGACTACCTCGACGCCCAAGAGTCGGAAGAGTCCGACGACGACGCCCCCGGCTACTTCACCTCAACCGCCCCGCGCTCGGCCCATGCCGCCCGCTCACGCTCCCGCTCCCACTCCCGCTCTCCCTCGCCCAAGAAACGCGGGCGCAGCATGCACAGCCGTTCGACCTCCGAGACACCCACCCGCGCAGCTCCGCCCCCAGCCCGCCGCCTCGAGCTCAAGCAGTCGGATGCCCTGCTCGAGGTCATTGGCCAGCTGTGGCAGAAAGAGTCGGCCTGGGGCGTCTGGAAGGCCACCAATTGCACCTTCATCTACAACTTCCTGCTCAAGACGACCGAGAGCTGGTTCCGCAGCTTGTTGTCCGCCCTGCTCAACGTACCGGATCCGGGCCTGGTCGGCGCCGCCGCCAGCGGCATGGGCGGTCTCGACATAGCCGAAAGCCCCAACCCCCTCATGTCGCTCGCCGTCGCCGTCACTGCTACCGCCATTGCCGCCACGGTCCTGGCGCCCCTCGACCTTGTCCGCACCCGCCTCATCGTCACCCCCATCTCCGCCGCCCCGCGCTCCATCTACCCTTGCCTGTCCCTTCTTCCCTCCATCTCGGTTCCGTCCAGTCTCCTCCCGGCCACGATCCTGCACGCCTGCGTCCCGACCCTCATCTCATCCTCGAGCCCGCTCCTGCTACGCTCCACACTTAGTATCGACCCCCTCCTCACCCCAACCACCTACTCCGTCAGCACCTTCTTCACCTCAATCACCGAGCTCTTCGCCCGCCTCCCTCTCGAGACCGTTCTACGCCGCGGCCAAGTCGCCGCGTTGCAAGATCACGAGAATCAGCGTCTAGCCACCTCGTACCGCACCGCCCCGGCCCCACGCTCCTCAAACGCGTCGCCACACCCCGACCCCTCCCTCCGTTCCTTCCACACAATTGTCGATCCAGCCCCTTACCGCGGCGTGCTCGGTACCATGTGGTTCGTCATGCGCGAAGAGGGCATTACCGTCGTGGGTCCGACGCCGAGCAAGGCAGCGAGCGCCAAGAGCATGGGCTTTGAGCGTCCACTGCGAACAAGGCGTGGGCAGGGTGTCAAGGGCCTGTGGCGAGGCTGGCGCGTCGGTGTGTGGGGGCTCGTTGGTGTGTGGGGTGCTGCTGCTATGGGCGGTGGCGGTGGTGAATTTTAATTATGGGAAGACTGGTTGTATAGCAACGAGCAGCAGGACAGCACATAGATGGGTAAGGACCGACAGGCGGATTGGGCTTTTTGCAATTCCTTTTGATATCCATGTTGGCGAACTTGTACATTTATACATACATGCCTCGCATACGAATCTGGCGTTCGGGAAAAGAAACGCCGTTGTAGAGTACTCTTGTAGAATCACACATTTCTCCTCTTGACTGTCTCTACTGGCCTGGGTTGGATTGGGTCGGACTGGATTGGATTGGATGAATGAACTGACGAGCGGTAGTCGGAGACGGCGGGGCCAGCGTGGCTTGGGCCCACATGGGTCGGTCTCACTCCTACTCCAACACTCTGATCTACACATACCTCCCCACCCAACTACCCGCACCTATGTCGGCGGTATCACACACATGCATCCTCTGTGCGCATTCGAGCGCTCGGCGTCCAACCAATCATCCCCATGTGCAGGTACTGCAAGGCGGTAAGTGATGGGGGCGCCGGCGCTTACAGGCACCCAGCCAACCATGGCGGCTGTAGCCGCCCTTCACCGAACAACTCAAGCGCCCAATATAACGGCAATTCTGATTGGATCCTCCCCTGGTCACACTGTACGATAGGGCGTTTTCCTGCACGAGAAATATCCTTCAGCCGCTATTGCCTTTGCTCGCTGGCTTGCAGCTCTACTGGCCTGCCCGGCCGCAGAACGGCGGCACTGTTATAATCGTCTCTCCCCAGCAATCGCCTCCGACGAGCCTTGCTTTTGGTGTTTCTAATCCACTTCCAAACAAATTGTCTTTGCTTCTTATAAATCTTCTTTGGGCCGATCTGCTCGCATACAAGGAGCTGTTGCAGTTACAACATGACGGGATCCGGATTCCAGCTGTTTCCTCCTCCACCTCGCCCTCGGCAGACGAGCCCCGCAAAGAGACCACACCCAACCCCCAAACCTACAATACCAGGTCCGGGTGTAGAACGAAAAGACAGCGCAGGCCCCATGGACCAGCCAACAGACTTGCATGAGCTACTTGTCCAGGTCAACTCGGTCACCGAGTCTCCATCAGCTCCAGCCGCCGTAGCGCCTCCCATAACTTCTCCTCCGCAGGCGCATGTACCAAACTCCCGGAAAATCAGAACACCTCCAACGATATCCAGCCAGACATTCGAAGCTTCTCAAAGACGACAGACTGCTCCTTCAAGCTCTGCAATACAAGATGACTTCGCCAGAGCGCCGGCTCCTCAAGCATATCTGCCACCAAGCGCAACTCAAACCAGTCTGGAACATACATTCAGTCCGGACCCAAATCGGGCAGCTTCTCCAGCCTTCTCGTCGTGTCCAACCCTCGTACGCAGCAATAGCACTGCAACGCGAATGCAAAGCGCATCGCCGCGTGAAGACATACCAATGCGATCCATGTTTCCAGTCTACAACCCGACTTTACCTCTGTCGCAACAGGCCTACAAGCCGACACAAGCATCACCAACGCAAATTCCTCGGGAACAGATCAGTCGCTCGCCTTACTCCCCTGGATCTTACGTCCCTCACAGCAATGTCTCCTCAACCAGAGCATCGTCTCTACCTGCGCCCAAGACGTTTTTCACGCCCTCGCACCTGCTTGACAATCTCTGGGTAGCTACCAACGGCCAGGAAGAGCCAACTGTTCAAATGTACACCCTAAAGATGCATCGAGCAACTGGAGCAAATCCAACCATTACTTTTGGTCCCACTCCGTCTCTTCCTTTCTACAGCTTGGCCCAGTCGAGTCTGTCCAGTGGAGAGGGCTCGCCGGTCCCTAACGCTGTGAATGAGCTTCTGATCCAACGACATCATCCCACTCAACCACGAGTCCTTCCCATTGCTCACCTCGATCTTGTTACAGCTCCGTCTTTGGACAATGCAACATTCGATCCGCAACACCAAGAATCTACCACGCACCTCACAAGCATATATCCAAAACTTGCTGCCTTGCAAGCGCTTGATACTGCTGCCAACTCTCCCGCCGCTTCACACATTGCACTGTCGGATCCCACAGCTCAGTCGCCCGCTGCGCAACGCCTGGCTGAGGATGTATTGGCGGGCGCAGCACAGCGTGAAAGCTGTACGCTGGCTTGGACGAGAGACGATCCCAAACAGCAGTCGAATCCGTGGTCGCAACACATCCCGATGGATGGATCCTACCAGCTACATCACCCTACACTTGGGACATTTCCCATCCAGATAGAAGGTGACTGTTCCGTGATCAACAAACCCTCGACGCGTCCCATCACTGCGATATATACACACAACGTACCGGCAGCTTTGCAACCGTCTGGCTCGAAACCTGCATCCATCTCAATCCTCAATCCTTACATACTGTCGCCAACAACACCGCACGGATCCTCCTTCTCCCCGCTTGTGCCTCCATCACGCCTCGGCTCCCACCGTCCCATCTCCGCAACCCCGTCTGAGATGTCTGTCCGCCAGCTTCCTGGCACCACCGACGCCGCCGCCGATGACGCCTGCCTGGCGCGACTAGACTTCACCAATGACGCCCTGACACTGAACCTCGGCGCGCTCATCCGTTTCGGCAACCCGTTTCTACCCGACGTAGCCGCATCGACACTCCTCGCCGTCGCCGTTGCAGAAGCGACGCGCGGACGCCCCAGCCGCAAAGGCAGTCGCCAAGGCAGCCTCGACGAGTTCAAGCCACCGCCTCCGAGCTTCACGCTGACGCACGAGAAAGAGAGCACGGCGCGGTGCTTCAAGGACTCGTTCCTGGACGGCTTCGGTCGCGTCGGTGGCAAGGCCAAAAGCCCTGCGAGTATCTCAAAACTCAAGCAGTTTGCGTCACTGAAGAGCAGTCCCGCGAGCTGCAGCCCCGAAGCCAGCTTCGACAAGGACATTGAGCTTGGCGAGTGGTATGGGCAGGACAAGACGAAAGAGGCCAAGGCCGAGAAGAAGGCGCGCAAGACGGCTGAGGACGATAGCAAGCTTCCTTTCGTCGTACGGGCCCTCATAGCCGGTGCCAAGTTCGCTTTCAAGGCCGTGTTCTTTGTCGTGCAGATCTTGTTCAAGATCATTGCTGGCCTCGTGGTGATGCTTACGCGTAACGCCAGCAAGCTCTAAATGTCGGATCACTGCTTTTCTCTTCTTTTACCTTCTTTTACGACTTCAGGGCGCTACGCCAGGGGCGTTTGGCGGTGTTTTACCATTTCGTTCGATCTTTATGATACCATTCGCGCAGCTTGTTTGATCCAGCTTATTTCCACGTACATATCCACCACGCAAACAGCTGGTACCTCTCTAGCTAGTAGTACCGCCGAGATTACTATAATGTATTCGTCTCAGTCTCTCATGCACCCACTGACAAAAAGACAAGACTTCACCGATGCTTCACTGCTGCCGATGACGCTGAGCCTGCGCGCCAAAAAAAAAGCTGGCCCCAACCACTCCCCGCGCAAAAAGATGGGTCCTGCCGCGACTCGAACGCGGGGCCTCTCGCAAATGTGCTTAGATAGGCTGAATAGCCAGGCCCTAAGCGAGAATCATACCACTAGCTGATTGGGTGTTAGTAATTTATTGGATGAATGGGATATTCAGTTGAACTTACACCACAGGACCGAAGCTTGATGCTTGATTGATGGGAATGTGAAACTTTGTTAAAACTATATTGCAGAACAAAATCTTCATAGCCCGTGGGTCATCTGTGAGCTCTCCTTCCCTTGACTCATAAGCGAAATTTTTGGCGTGTTGCATCGGCTAGCTGGTTGACCGTAATTTCCAATCTATTGACCCACAAAAACTTGTGTTGTGGCCGCTGGATGTATTTATTGAGTCAGGTGTGGAGAGCGAGAACCATTTCCACCTCTCCCCCTGCGCCTTTGCAAGAATATCAATAGTCACGCATGAGTTGAGTCCTGCATACTGCTCTGTCGAGCATGTATTTTTTTTTAGTCATTAAATTACTCACGCACATACAATAGAGCGGAAGGTCACACACGGAGAAGGCGGGAGAAGGCGCTGGTTTTGATAAAATACGCATGGTCGTAGGTTAACTGCCCACCGCGGGAGTGCAAACAGCAGACATAAAGTCGTAAGATCTATATTCGTTCCAAAAATGTAAAGTCGTTCGGGGAATGCCCGAGAGTGCAACAACAGAGAATCTCTCAACGCCAATCTCATATGCAGGTATCCAGTACTATGCAAATCAACACCACCATGCAAGCACACGAAATCACCAATCGTTCGGTCCAAAAGTCTGGCCATCTGCCACTGTTTTGTACGAACACGCTTGCCAATCACAACCCTATCTGACGTTAGCACTTTCCAACTGTAGGGCCAAGGGATCAACTTACCTGTTTGTAGACCTCAGTGCCCCACCATTTGAAGCCCTTCATCCAACCAGGGAAAACAATTCCAAAGAAGATGACCACGACACCAAAGGCAAGTCCTGAGTCGAGTGCAGCACTCAACATCATGTTGTACTTTCTCCACCAGTCCCTCCTGCGGTTCTTGATCTCGTAGTTGAAGATGTAGCACACAATGGCCCACACCGAAAAGTTAAGGCCTGTAGCTGGTGGAATCCAGCTTAGGCTGCCGAACACCACTGCAAGATTGACCTTTCGTAAAATTGACTTGCGGTTGTTTCGTGCAAAATACCAAAGGACCACTGGTGATACCGCGCCAACGAGGAACGCCCAGACAAGCGGGCGGTAGAGTGCGCCGGGCCCAAAGAATCGTTTGGGTCCCACAACACCCCACAGGATGCTCCCGTTAAAGTGCACTCGGGCGATTGGGCAGTTGAATCCATTCAGGGCATCCGGTGTGCATATCCCAGGTATGTAGGCCAGCATCCAATTGAGTACACCAATCTGGGTCAGACTTGACACAATGGTGACTGTAAGCTGAAGTCTGAAGAGGAGCTGGGGAGGAATCTTCATGTAGTGTCCGAGTTTGAGATCGCAGGCGAATTTGAGGCCCTGTGTGGATGAGATGTAGCCGAAAGTTGTAAAGACCATGTTCGCAACAGGGCGGCCTGGGAACATGGCTCCACAGATCAACTGACAAACGAGGTAGATACTGCTTTGCTGATTGGTGATAGCCATCACAATGCCGATCGGAACGAACAATATCGCGCCAATACCAAGTGCCAACAACAGACCGTACCAGGGAAGGTGAACAGGGTAGTACTCTACCACAAACATGCCAACAGCAGCCATGGTGATTCCGGTCAGTAAATACCAAGACATTGGAGCATCGTCGTATCTTCGCATCAACCGATTGTGGACATCTTCGACGTTCATCAGGTCCTCCATGTCGGGTTCTGACGTTGTGCTGCTCCTGGTTCTGTACAACCCAGGCGACGTAGAGCGTCCATTGGTTCCCGAAACGTTTGAAAGTGGCTCGTAATCGCTAGCTGGTGCTTTCCGAATTTCCGCCCAGGAGCGACTCCATTGTCTCCAGATATCTTTGCCGTGCCATAGCGCTGTGTGGGAAAGGAGGGCCGTGAGAGCAGCAAACTGGAGCGCGTAGCTGAGGACGTAGGTGATAGGCAGAAACACTCTGCTGTAGTTGTTGTATGCCTCTTCGTCGAAGAGGAAGTCAGTAGTCAAAATCTTGCTGACGTCGTACACATGCCCGGTGTTGTCCCAGACGGCAGCTGACAGAATGGGCATGTAAGACGAGTACATGACGTTGGCATAGTCTGCCATATGTTAGCAGCTGTGCGGTTACAAACATGGCATGGCACGTACACATCAGCGGAGCTGCAATCCACATGACTAGTACAAGCCCACCCAGGATGTTGAGCGCTGCCCAAAAGGGTGTCACAAGTGGAGATCCAATGTAGGCAATCTGGGCCCAATCGAAAGTGACGGGAAACAGGCCGAGACCAGATGTAATTCCGAACTGGCAATGCGTCAGCGAACAGAAATATGGCCAAGATTCGGGTGACTTACGAGATTGGCGACCACGACGTTCTTGGGCGCAAACCAAGTGATGACACTGAAGTAACTCAGAGCGGGGAAGAGGAGCCCCGGTAGGAAGTAGAACGCGACCGAACCAGAGAAGACGCGAGCAAAGAACTTGCGGGGTGATATTGTCCACCCATCGGCCGGTTTGTTTTCGTCGTTGTGCAGGGCAGTGAACATGGCAGTCGATACGAGGGTACTTGGCCAAATCATGCCACTTGGTCGGACAAGATAGCGACGGGTGAGTCCGGCGAGCGAGTACCCTAGGATCTGTGTGGAAAGGATAAGTAGTACCTGGTAGACTATTCCCAGATCTTGGTGATAGAACTTTACTTGTTCGACGATGACCTGTGTTGATGTTAGCTGCAACACATTCTTTGCTAGGAAGTGTACTCACATCGGTTGCAAAGGCAAACCCAAAGGATACGTTACTGCTGACATAGACACAGCAGTGCTCTTTCTCGTTCCAGCGGCCTTTGGCCAGCCAGAGTCGAAACCTGCGTCGCCACGATAAGTGGAAGCGGGAGGACGTTTGCAGACATCCATTCACGAAAATCTCTTCGGGGTCGTCGGGTCTTTTGAGAAGCCGGTCCCAAAATAAACCGATAGGGTGAACTAGCAATAGAGCGATAATAGGAGTAAGACTGACGCTAGGGTATCGTAGGGAAAAGAAAAGGTTGGTCGAGGAACCTGCGATCGCGAACAAGATGGAGAGAATCCACATGCGAGGGGTATCGATAGATAGGGTGAGGTTGTCGGTAGCAGCGACGGAAGCCCTGACCTGAGCATACGGGGAGTTGTCTGCGGGATTCACTTTGTAGTCGTGCAAGTCTCCGTCGTCAGAAGCTTCGTCGTCGTCAAGACTAGTTCTACTCGAGGACGTGGCGTGGTCTGCAAAGTCTGCTGCACCTTCTGCGGACGGCTCCAGCCCGCTCGCGTTGAAACGGGCTTCGAACTGAGCCTCGTGCCCTTCCAGCTCGTCGCTCAGGGAAGCGCTGCTTCGTCTCCGTCGCGAGGCAGATGCGCCAGTAGAGATGGGTGCGCTGCGTGCCGAATCGCTGTGGTTGCGGTTCAACGAGGCATTTGACAGAGCATTCGAAAGCCTGCTCTTGGCCTTCTTCTTCCCACGTCGTGAGACCCTGGTCACATGATTCTCATCGGACTCACTGGGGCTCACGGAGAGGATTGGCACGCCGCCATATGATCCTGACGGAGCGAGTTAGTATGTGGCCAGGCGGAAGCAATGTTGTATGTGAGGCTCGAGGTGCAGGCTGAGGGGTGGCTCTTGTGCGTGGGGAATGCGTGGACGGGTGAGTGCGTGGTGCGTGGTGCGTGGTGGGTGCGAGTCGATTCTCTAGGTAGCTTACCTGTGCCCAGCGCTGGAGACGACCGCACGAGCAGCGGCGCTCGCGACATTGCTCTCTGCCCTGGCGATGAGGGGACGTGTGTGAGGGGAGCGGAGGGGTGGCAGTCGTCATCCGGGTCGGCAGCGTCTGCTTCAGTCGGGCGACTGGGGAAGGGCAGCAGTTCGTAGCTGCAGCCTGTGGCGGGCGAGGAGCGGCCCAAATAGCCCGTGTCACGGGCGCGTGGGTCTGGCGAAGGAGCGACGGCGGGCGGGAGCGTGCAAGCTTGCTCAGCCATAAATATGGATGCGAGGCCAGGGGCGCGTTTACATTACGGACCGAGTGCGCCAGTCGGTGTATCACACGAAAAGGGTTTCGTGTAGTATCGGCGTATCCAAGGATCGGATCAGATAATCTAACGGGCGAGGGCGGTATTCTTTGGATCATCTGATTAGATAAAGTTTCGGGAGGTAGCCTGCATCAGGGATTGGCAAGCTCGAGCACTAACTGCCAGCGGCCTAGTGTGACGTGAAGAACCTGACATGCCCTGCCGACGCGTCGCCTGAGCGCTGCGGTACGGGCGGCTGCGCATCACCACCCACCAGCTGCAACTGCATCTCGCGCGCCTTGCATGCGAGATTCCCGGCCACGGGTGGGCGCGGCAGCATTCGTCGCAGACACGGTGTTGTACAGGTCGATAAAATTACATGGCTAGCGTACCCTATTCCCCTCTACTCACCCAAGCCGACCCAACCCTGCTGGCCGCATCGGTGTGAGGTCATAGAAACCCCTCCCGCTCATTGCACATCCACGTGCCCTGGGATGCCTGCATGCCCGTCTCGTGGGCTCTGCCCAGCGGTGAGGCCCGAGACCATAGCAATGGCACCCTCGACGTCGTCTTTGTTGTACAGAAACAGGCCTTGCAGCGCCGCCGTGCTCACCGAGTCAGCCAGGCCCAGCTCCCTCACCTTGGCCATGAATCTCTGCCGCGCCTCGCCGCTCGCATCGAACTCGGCGTAGAACCGATCCCACAGCTGCTCAATCTGGTACTCGGTCGCCTCGCCCAGCCTGACAGTCATGTCCACCCGCCCTGGACGGATCAGAGCTTCGTCAAGCCTCTCGACGTGGTTGGTAGTGAGGAAGATAATGCGCTCCTCTGCGCTCGCAACGCCGTCGAGTGCGTTGAGCAGCCCCGAGAAGGTCACAGACGCGCTTGCAAAGCCATCGGCGCCAGGCGTCTTCCTGTTCATAAAGGCCACGTCCACGTCCTCCAAGAGAACCACCGTCCGTCGGGGGACATTGGTCAGCAGGTGATTCAACCGGTCGTCCGTAAGACCTCGCTCGCTGACGTTAAGAATGGCAATGTTGAAATCCAGGTGCCCGGCAACGGCCTGGATAAAGGAGCTCTTTCCTGTGCCCGGTGGACCATAGAGTAGATAGCCTCTCCTGTACGGGATCCCGCGGTCGAGATACCATGCGCGCGAGGATATGAAAGCCTCCATGTCTTCCACAATCCGCTCTTTGACGCCGCTCTCAAGCACCACCGAATCCAGAGGGCGTTTCCGCTTGGGCTGCCCGAAAGGCTGCCAACTGGTGCCCATAGAGTTATAGATGATTGTCTTTCCCTCTTGCGATTGCTGGTACAACTGATGCGCTTCGGCGAATATCTCCTCGAACACGCTGCGTTGAGAGTATAGTGTAGTCAAACTAATTGTCTCGAATGGTGTACCATCCCTCATGTCAAACGCATCGCGTGTTCGCTGTCTGTCGACAAGAATGAAGGCATTCTTGTAGCGCAGAAAGTGTCTGCCGGGTCCTGGGACGAAAGAGAAATGGGCTGCGAGCGAGGGTCCTTCCTGGGGCGCCGAAGTCCGTACTTGGAGATGGTGCATGCGCGGATCGATGCGGTTCAGGATCTTGTTCAGCAGACCGCTTTGCGCAGCCGGGTCTGCGCCCAACGCGCGCTGCGTGCCGTGGCTCTGCGCTCTATGGTAGGTGGTCATCCATTGGAGGAGCCACGGATAGGCGTCATCGTGGCGAGTGATTTCGAGATCGACGAGCATGCGGCGGCGTAGGAATGCAGCGCCATGTTGGAGCCCCTTCTGTCCCGTACGCGCTGCCACTCCCAGCGCTGCGAGACCGAAACCCTAGAGCAAGCGTGAGCACACATTCATCTCAGCTGGCCAGGGTGCATCATACGGCAGTAAAGAACGGATTGTCGGTAAAATGAGATAAGGGCGAGCCAGTGCTGCCACTGCTGCCGGCAGCGAATTGCTTCACCAGTTGCGATTTTGGGTCGGAGTCCATGGGTGGAGGAACCACACGTCACAAACTTCTGGCTGTCGCAGATGACGCTACGCCCAGAAGGAGCAGATCTGCACTAAGCAACGCATGCGCCGATCGCACAGGAACATGCATCGTTGGCGGCCAGGGTCCCACACACGGACGACGACCTGCAATACCTAATGGTAGCAGAGAAGGATTCTGCGAATAAACAGAGTGCAGGGAGCTGACCTGGGCTGCATGCGCCAGTCTCACAGGAGCATGGTTGGTATGATTGGCATGATGGAGGTCAGCCTGACAGTACGCCGCGGCGCCTAGGTACCTAGGTACAAGTCGTCACGTCGTCGCGTCGCGCCTTCCGCCCGTTTAGAGCCCCATGGCGCTAACGGGGGCTAGCCTATGCCCCCAGACAAACACCAGCGTCGCCTGCTCAGGCAATCTTGATTCCCTTCTCCCTGACACCGAGAGCCATCGTTGGTCTCCGGCCTGGATTGATCCTACACGCCATGGACACTGTCACACTGGACCGATCTGCTTTCGAGGCTCTTCTCAGACTGTAAGTGATTACTGGGACGCCCTTGTCATCTATCAAGCTGTTTGCTGACTATTTGCCAGTGCCAGATACGTGAGCGAGTCCTTTTATCAACAGCAGTTTGCTTGTCAGTAGCACGTTACTGACCATGAACGCCAGCATGCCTCTGGTCCCGAGCTTGAGACCCATCACAACCTCTCCCGCAGTGTCACCATTCCACAGGCGGAACACGATTCTCTGGTTGGTCTCTCTTCAGCCCAAAAGCTCGCCGCTTCATGGCCGTCGCTCTTGCATTGGCTGACCCACAAAAGCTCCACCAGGCTCGAGAGTACAGTACGTATACGCGCAATTCGCTACCTACCAGCTGCTCCTCGTTCTGATTCGAATTAACACTTGGCTATCGATAGGTCTGCTCAAAAGTGCCCTGTTTCGCGGTGGACTGACAACCGAAACTCTGAATACACTGCTTGCTGGTGAGGGCGAAGCTGGCACCGATGGTCCGGCGCGGCACGGTCGTTCCTCAGAGACGAAATCTAACAACCAGAATAATGCAATCGCAAACTCAACCCGAATGGCCACCTCGGGGAATGAATCCAATTCTGCCTTCCGATCCTACATTTTCAATGATTACCAAGGCTGTGGTCACCCCGATTCTGACAATGAGCATGATCAACACATTGCCCATCGTGAGCGATTTCACATACAGGATCAACGCACCCTCCTTGTCACCAACCTCTCTGACCGAACAACCCATAAGGACCTGGCGACTGTGGTGCGAGGGGGGAGGCTTCTGGAGATATACATTCGCAACGACCGTTCTGCTACTATATCGTTTGTAGAAGGTGCTGCCGAATTTCTGGCATACACCAGGCGCAACGACATTTACCTGCACACAAAACGCGTAAGAATTCAGCTAGTGAGAGGCTGCTCAATGCTAACACCTGCAAGCTGGATTTCAGTTGGAGCCCACGTCAATTTCATGTTCCAACCCACGTCTTAAATAAGATCGATAGCGGCGCCTCTCGAAACCTCATCGTACGCGGTATTGCCGGCAAGGTAACTGCAGACGAAATCCGGGAGCAGCTTGATCACATCCACAACCTTGTCGTGGTTGACATCTCTTTCGCTAATGGAAATGCTCTCATCTCTACCAACTCGATCCACAACGCGCTCTTTGCCCGGACTTGCATGATGTCTCGTACTGTTTATAAAGGGGCGAAGATCGAGTGGGCTCTGGATGAATGCGCTGCCCCATTGCCGCAGTCCAGACCAAGGCCTCGCACATTGACCGCGCCTACTTCCACGAAGCTGACACCAACAAGAAACCATTATGCACTCCTCGACACTGTTTCTGATCTTGACACTGATTCAGAAGACGAGTCGCACCTGAGCAGGGGCGTATCGATCGACCACAGCTGGGGTAGCACGATTGTAGCATGACCGAACGGGCATATGCCAACATTCCTTTGACCTCTAGCCATACTGTCTGGCGCTGTATTTTGGGCGCAATTGTATCCATTTCGGTAGTAGTAGCTGCTGGATAACACAAAACTAAGCATCTCACTCCCTTGGTCGGTGCGAGGTCTCTTGCCAAATAAATTCTAGGTGCTGGCCTACAGAACTCCAGAATATATTTCGGATGCCGACATAAAAGTAGAATTCCATGCTACTTCGTCTTATAGATAAAGATATACTCACGTCTCGATAAATGAAGCCAGTGGTGTCACTTGTACGTCGTAGGGAGTACGTATCTGGGTCCTAAAGATAGGCGAGAAAGTACCTAACTAGTTAGACCAATCGGATGAGTACTCAAGTACCTAGGTACCTATCAGATGCTAGCACCGGCTATCGGGCTTTTGCTCCACTCCTACAACACCTCACCTCACTTCTTAGGCTCAATATAACTGCCACCTACACAGCACAAACATGGCGCCGACTATCAAAGTTGCAGTTATCCAGCTATACCCAGTAGTAGGTTTCCAGACTGACCATGTTCATGGCTGTATTCTGATCTTCCGTAGCCTTTGCAACTCGAGCATAACTTCAACAAAGCTGCCAGGTTTGTTCGGTCAGCAGCTCTGCAAGGCGCCGAACTGGCTGTGTTACCCGAATACCATCTTACTGGCTGGGTTCCGAAAGATCCTGCCTTTGTCGAATTGTGCGATAAGTGGGAGTTGTACCGGAATAAATATCAAGATTTGGCAAAAGAGTGCAGGATATGCATTGTGCCCGGCACGATTGTGGAGAGTCACCGAGAGAATGAAGACGAGGACGACAAGTTGTTGAATGTGTGCTATTTTATCGATCACGAAGGCCGGGTCACTGGAAAATACGTCAAGAAGAATCTATGGTACGTCATGACCCTCCCCCAGTGCCGGCAACGCAGAGCCTAGTGTTGATGCATAGTTGCAGGGGCCCTGAACGAAACCATCTCACAGGATCAGGACGGGACGTGCACGAAGTCTTCGATACACCCGTCGGCAAAGTTGGTCTACTAATCTGCTGGGACCTGGCGTTTCCCGAAGCGTTCCGCGAGCTCATTGCTCAGGGTGCAAAGCTGATCATCATCCCCACATTCTGGACACTGAACGACTGCAACGAAGCGGGGCGTAAGCTGAATCCGACTTCGGAGGCGCTATTCCTGGATTCGATGCTTACGGCGCGCACGTTTGAAAACACGTGTGCGATTGTATTTGCAAACGCTGGTGGGCCTGCAGGCGAGGGATATGCCGGGCTGTCGCAGGTGACTGTACCGTTTGTGGGGGCGCTGACCAAGCTGGGGAGCTGCGCAGAGGGCATGAGTGTGGTGGACGTTGACATGCAGATTCTGGAGGATGCGGAAAGCTGCTACAAAGTCAGGAGCGATCTTGCGAGCGAGGATTGGCACTACGACTATAGGCATTCGATTCCGAAGGAGAGCTCATGAAGGGTGTTTGATGGTTTTGTTATATATAACGGCTTCTGAAGCACGCTGTTAGTTGTAGCTGTGATGGCTGTTATCCTGGTTGCACTACCTACTCATCCCGCACTCTCCAACCAAGCCCATGCACCGGGGTACACCAAACGCCAGCATTCAATTTCAGCATCCAACGCGAGCAGCTAAATCCAGGACATTGAATATCGTACGAAATGGCCTAGTCAAATTTTGTCGCCTCCTGAGGGTCAGAGTGGTCGCTTGTGCTGGCGTCGCTGTCGGAAGGATCGGCCGTAGGGATGGGATGCATCATGGTGGTAGTGGTGCCATGGTCGGTTGTTCTTGTCTCACCCACGACGACTACTCTTGTCTTGCCGACCTCGAGAAACAACGTTTCGTCGGCAGCAAGGACTTTGGCCACGTCCTGCTCGTAGATTTTCTTGTAGAAGGCGCGGAAGTTGTTTTCCGATTCAAATGTCATATCGGCAATGCAGTCGTAGTCGATGTCTTGGGCGTCGCCCCTCAGCAGCAGCGGGGGGTTGTCTGGATTTGCTGGGCCGCCAAACCCCTTGCGGGCTATGCGGGCGATGTAGCGGCGAGAGAACTTGATGGGCCAGTTTGCGGTGCCACACAGCTTTTCGGCGAGAGGCAAGTGGACATTCTCGTAGTGGTGCTTGAACTGCTCCGGGGTCGAGCCTGGCCTGCGGGTTATAAAAAGGAGGATCGAGTACGTCATTTTAGGGCAGCAGAGCGTGAGGGCGACGGTGACAGGGAGAGAGGGTGGGACTCTGATGCTCCGGCAGCGTGGAGGATGAGGAATCACGCCTCGTCGCCGTGCGGAGCCGGGCGTCGTGGTGCACTAACCATCCGGCCGCATGGAGAAAGGAGAGGTGGACGCGGTGGTACCCAAGGGCGCGCCAGGCGGTAACGCTGGCGACGGCGGCGGCGGCGGCGGAGTGCGTCCACGGTCGCTCAGGCGCTGGCCGCTGGCTGGCTGGCGATTGGCGATTGGCGGCGGGCAAAGTGGGGGATGGCGGTTGGGCTGGGTAGTGTTATTATCGCAGGCCCCGCCAAGACCACGCACACGCTGAATATTCTGAGCCGCCCTCGACCACCACCACCACGGCCCCCGCCCGCACGCACCGCACGCCGCACGCCCGCCATCATGAGCCGCCAATACCAGCACGGCGAGTCGGACGCCGAGGACGAGTCCATGGGCGCCTACCCTGCCCAGTACGACGGCGAGGACCTCGACCGCATGCCCTCCATCTCGAGCAACCACGACATCCACGCCCAGTTGCAGGCCGCCGCCACCCCGCTCGAGTTCCAGGCCACGCTCGAGACAAAGTTTGCCAGCTACGACAACTACTGCAACCTGTTCCACTACATTCTCAACTCGGACGGGCCCGTCGACCTCGAGGTTCCCAACGTAAGCCCCGCGCGCCCCGCTACGCCTGCCCTCTGCCCGCTCATTGCCTGCTAACCCCCGGCGCAGTACTACTGGGCCTGGGACGTCATCGACGAGTTCATCTACCAGTTCAACAGCTTCTGCAGCTACCGCCAGAAGGCCGCCCTCAAGAACGACAACCCCGAGGAGATCCAGCTGCTGCGCGAAAACCCAAACACATGGGGCTGCTACAGCGTCCTCAACGTCCTCTACTCGCTCATCCAGCGCTCCCAGATCAACGAGCAGCTGGCTGCCATGAAGCGCGGCGAGGACAGCGCCCTTTTCGCCGGCGAATACGGCTCGCGACCCCTCTACAAGATGCTGGGCTACTTCTCCATCATCGGGCTGCTGCGCGTCCACTGCCTGCTCGGTGACTTCAGCCTCGCCCTCAAGACGCTCGACGACATTGAGCTCAACAAGAAGGCCCAGTTCGCCCGCGTCATGGCCGCCCACTTCACGACCTACTACTACGTCGGCTTCTCCTACATGATGATGCGCCGCTACGCCGATGCCATCCGCATGTTCTCCCACATCCTGGTCTACGTTTCGCGCACCAAGAACTTCCAGAAGAACGCGCAGTACGACTCGATCACAAAGAAGAACGACCAGATGTACGCACTGGTCGCCATCTGCGTCGCCTTCCACCCCACAAGGCTCGACGACACCATCCACACCGCCCTTCGCGAGAAGTACGGCGAGCAGTTCAACAAGCTGCAGCGTGGCGGCCCCGAATCGCTGCCCCTGTTCGAGGAGCTGTTCCGCACCGCCTGCCCCAAGTTCATCAGCCCCACGCCCCCCGACTTTGACAACCCCGAGGTCAACGTCGACCCTGTCGAGCACCACCTCCGCATCTTCATGGACGAGGTCAAGAACAACATGATGTCCCCTACTGTTAAGAGCTACCTCAAGCTCTACACGACCATGGATCTCAAGAAGCTCGCTGGCTTCCTCGAAGTTGAGCCCGAGAAGCTCAGGTGCTGGTTGCTCGTCAACAAGCAGAGGAACAGGGAGGTCAGGTGGAACGAGGGCGGACTTCTCGAGGGAGAGGTTGTTCACGCCAGCGACCTCGACTACGCTATGGAAGGAGTAAGTGCACCGCCTTGTTGTTGAGCGTAGAACTTTACTGACGCCGAACAGGATCTGATTCACGTTTCCGAGGCCAAGGTCGGCAGGAGACTGGTAGACTGGTACCTCCGCAACCTGGCTCGCACTTACTAAATTACGGTCTGGACACGGGGAGTTTAAATGGTTGACCCCCTCACAACCTTGGGCAATTCAACACGGAGCATGGTGGCTTGGAGTTGGGGATACGGCCTGCATCTAAAAAAGCATTTATCCAGAGGAATGAGCGAAGCGCGCAGGGGGCCGACGAGGCGAGATAGCCCAGGGCCACTGTGCCGCTTTGGCAGACGGGAACCGCCCGCCGTACGCGTGGAAGTAGCGTGGTGGAGAGAAGGATACCGCCGCGTCAGAGAGATAGAGAATAAAGTTGAGAGAGAGCGATGATTTGTCACGTCCTGATGAGCTACGCGCATTTACCTATTCTGTAGACTGGCCCGCCCTGTCACGTGTGTAGACGAGCACGCCGTGTGTTGTGGCTTGATGAAGTGTGTGAACGCAGCGAGGAGTGGATAACGACTCTTCGCGGGATACGATTCTGCTCGACCAGCGCCGTCCAGACAAGCTTCGGGCCAGCGAAACAGGGGATCAATGTGAGTAAAAGCCGCGGTTCCGGGAACATGGGGTGACTGCTCCTCACCGCTAGCTGCTGGCAGACATAAACACTTGATAGGCGCCAGCCGGGAGCGACCACCTTCCTAGACCAACCGTAACTCGTCAGCACCGGCATATCGACTAGCCCTTGCAGCAGAATCACAGACATAATAGCTCTCCCCTGTCCAGGTCGCAGCGTCGATCCCGCTTCTTATCGTTAGGTATCTATTCCAGCTGCCCGCCGCGGGGTAAAGTGGTAGGTAGGTAGGACAAGCAGCTCTCGAACAAGGCCAACAACCTCAACCAAGTGGGTCGACTCGAACTCACAGGCGTCACCTACACGTCGACAGAAGCAATGGCTCCCGACCTGAACTCGGTACCGCCCTCGGCGCGCCCAGAGTCGATGAACAGCACGTCCAACCTGCCCACACCAAGCTCCCAGCACAATTCCAGGCCCGCGTCTCGTCGAGCCTCGCAAATACACGCCATGGGCCCTCCACCGCTACCTCTTGCATCGCCGGGGGGCACTCTTCCTCCGCCTGCACATGCTGCATCACAGCACACGCAGGCGTTCCCACCGTTGAGCCCAAACTTGAGTGGGCACGTCTCGAGTGCCGACTCGGCGGGCGTGCCTATGCGCCACCCTCGACCAATGACTCCAGCAGAAATGCACTTGGAGCTGGAGAAGGAGCAAGAGGCAGTCGTCAACCGCCTCACACGCGAGCTCTCAGCCTTACGCGCGCACTCTGTCTCGGTCGCGTCGACGGCAAGCAGCGTAGCATCTGGAGTACTCTTGGATGCTGCGGATTCTTCGGTTCCTCACTCTGTTTCTATGGTCGGTTCAACGCACCCCACGTCTTCTCGTCGGCACCGCAGTTCCTCGAGTGTCTCTCGCAGTGGTACGACAGGCATGCCACCAGGGGTGCACCCACATCGGCAATCCATCTCGTCACAGCCAGCGGCAAGCGAAATGCGGCGAAGCTCGAGCATCATGAGCACGCCGCGATACGAGGAAGTTGCACAGCAGCGAGCCGAGCTAGAGGAGGTCAAGAAGGAGAACGAAGCATTGAAGCAGCGGATCAGGGACTTGGAGCGACTGATCAAAGGAAACGAGGGCGATGGACAGAGGGGCAGGTCGGGTGCACCGCCAACGCCGAGCGCTGCTGTGGCAGAGTGATGCTGGAGAGTCGAGCGCGGTCGATGGATGACGTCAGCCAGTCGGTCAGTCAGTCAGTCAGTTGTTGAGCAAGGAGTGTTTCGGTAGCGTCACAGTGTTATTCAGGCAGGGTCTGTGGGGTTCTATGTTCAATTCTAAGCCGGTGCTCAGCCCACGCGGCGTCCACCCGTCATCTTCCGGTTCTCAGTGTGACGCTTGGCCTTGAGGGCTTCGCGTCTCCTCTTCTTCCACGCGCGGTTGATGTCGCCTCTGTTCTCCCAGAACCACTTGCGGAACTCGCTCTCGGGCTTCCCCTCGGTCTCGCCTGGCTGCTCATCTGCCTCGTCACCCTCGTCTTCCTCCTCGGCGACACCAGGGAGGTGCTGCGAGTTGGCCTTTGTGTTGTTGGACAGCTGCTGCTCAGCTTCCAGGTCACTCATCTCGCCTTCATCGCCATCGGCCTCGTGGCTGCCTTTGCGCCAGTCGAACGAGAAGCGACGACCTATGGCGGCCGTGTCAGGAGTCGGGGCGGCGCTTCTAAGGCCCCTCCACTCGAGGTCTTTTTGCGTGAACGGAGTCGCTGGAGCGTTTCCGGACTCGTCCACGTCGACTTCCATACCATCGTTGCTGTCGAAGAAGCTGAAAGAGGTGTTGATGGGCGTGAGTTTCGTCGGAGTAGAGGCCGATGCAGGCGCTCGCTTAAATAGAGCCTCGAGCGGATGCACCTCCTTCTTCTCAGGCGTCGAGGATTTGGCTTTGCGAGTCTCGGGCGCGGCCTTTTCTTCTTCCTCTTCCTGTTCCTCGTCGTCGGACTCGCTATCTTCGTCTTCGGAAGACAAATCTTCAGATGATGAGGAGACGACCGAGGACTCGGAAGAAGACTCGGAAGAAGACGACGGGGGAGGTGTAGCCTTTTTAGCCTTCTTGCTCTTCTTGGGGGCCTCGGCTGGCAGCGCAGCTTGTGGCGGCGGCGGAGCCGCGTTTGCCTTGTCTGCCTCGGTGGGCTGCTCTACGAGCTGCAGAAGCCTGCTGTTCCTCGCCTTGCCCGTCTCGGGCTCGACTACATTGCCATCTTCGTCAACCCAACCCTGACCGTTGATGTACTCGACCGGAGGCTTCTTCTCGGTCGAGACTTTGGTATCCTTGAGGAAGCTTGGCGTCTTTGTGTTGCGCTCGAACTCGTGGATGATGACCTCGGTTGACTTCTTCTTGTCCTTGTCCTTTTTGTCTTTCTTGTCCTTTTTCTTCTCTTTGCGCGCAGCTTCGGTGGCGGCGACGGGCGTCAGCTTGGCCTTGAAAAGAAGCTCGGGCTCCTTTGTGTATTTGGAAGCGCGCTGCTGGTGCTTGTCCGTCTTGTCCTTCTTGTCCTTTTTGTCCTTTTTCTCTTTTTTTTCTTTTTTGGACTTGACCGAGACGGGCTCAGTCCACCCGCGCTTGACTTTGCGGTCGTCGGGCAGCTCGATGCCTTGGATGACGGCGGGGTCCTTTTTCTTGTCCTTTTTGGCCTTGTCTTTTTTGTCCTTTTTTTCCTTCTTTGCGCGCTTGGAGGGCCTGTCGCTGTCGCTGTCGCTGGCGCCGGCGCGGGCGTCGTCGAGCACCTTGCGCTTCTCGGGCTTTGCCATTTCAATGCGCACCTTTGAGCCGCGCAGGGTGAAACCGTTGAGTTTGCTACGCAGCTTCTTGGCGTCGGCGCTGGGCAGGTCGAGGTAGCCGTAGGCTTTCTCTGGAAAGGTGGCGATGGAGTGGTAAGAGATGTTTTTGGCAAGGGGAAGCAGGGCGGGTGGCAGGTAGACGTGCAGCAGGTCGGGGTTGAGCGGGGTGATGTGCAGGCGGACAGGCGTGTTGGGGTCCGCGTCGGTTGGTGCAGTGGGCGCTGGAGTCGCGGGCATTGGGGCGCAGCAAGCAGCGAGCGGCGAGCGGCGGCGGGGGACGAGAGAGCTGGAGGCTGCGCCGGGTCAGCGGTTAGCAGGCAGCGGTCAGCAGTCAGCCGTTTCGGTCAGCGCAAAGCAGAGCAGAGCAGAGCAAAGCAAAGCTGTTGATAGTTTGAATTGTTGGCGGCTGTCGCAACGGCGAGGCCAAGCCAAGAAAATGCTTACTTAGCGCCGGCGGTGGACCCACGACCGACGACCGAACGACCGACGACGGACATGACGGACATGACGGGCGGCGCATGTTAAACAACACAAGACACAGACACAGACAAACACAGACACAAACACAGACACAGCCATGGCCCGACTGTATCCCCCGCTGGCCCTGCTCGTCGCCCTCTTGGCCTTTGTCTGCCTGTCGCTCGCTGCCAGTAAGCCAGCCGGGCACTCCCTCTGTCTCTCTCACTCACCCCTCGTCTCTAACCCTCACCCTCCCCAGCACCCACGTCCTTCTGCAAGTGCACCTGCTTTGGCAACAGCACCATTGTCGCCCTCGACGCCCCCGCCACCACCACACACGCCTCGTTCGAGCTCAAGCCCCGCGCTGCCAAAAAGTCCTGCAATGACTGCAACCGCCAGTTCTGCCTGGGCTACTCGTTCTGCAAGGCCGAGAAGGAAGACAACGTCTCGGCCACGTGCTTCCAGCGCGACTCGACAAAGGACCAGGTCATTGTCATCTTCTTCATTGCTGCCACCCTCGGCCTGCTGGCCTATGCTGCCGTCCGCCCTTGGATCGACCAATGGAGGGAACAAAGCCGTCCATATATTCCCGTCTCTGCCCAAGCTGATCGCTGAGTTGGTCCAGAGGCAATCGAATGCGCTACAATTGTCTTGTGCCTACGTAGACCCAATATACCCCACCAACCCTTTCACTGTCTTCCAAGCGTGCCGCCAAACTCCTTGATGCATACATGTAGTCAAACAGAAGTGTACACCCTCAAGCTCAAGTATAGTACACCGAGGCCATGTGCCTCTCAGTCTTCTCCGGCCTTCGTCTCTCCATGACCCTCCTCTGGCCTTCCTCGCCACTTCGCCACTTCGCCCCTCACTCTGCACTTGCCATACCTCAGTCCTTCTTGGACCCTCCCCACAACCACCCCAGCCAGCCCTTGCTCTTCTCCTCGGCTTTCTGCGTCGCCTTGGCCGCAGCATTGTCGAGCGGTCCTCCAACAACCGGCGTTGCTGTCGACAGAACGGTTGCCTGCCCCTCTGATGCACCCAGCAGCTGCCGCCCCATCTCGGCCTCGGCCTTTTTGAAATCCTCGACAGCCAGCTTCCGCTGCTCGGCAATCTCCTTGTCCTCCTTCCAGTCTCCGTGCAGCCACCACAGCAGCTTAGACGGTATCTTGCGCTCGGCCTTCTTCTTCTCCATGAGCTCTTCCTCCTCGGCGATACCGGCCACGAGCGCAGTCTGTGCAGGCGTTGCCTGGCCCTCGGCGACGGCCGTTCGTGCGAGCGCGAGGATCTTGGCCTGCTCCCTCTCTTGTTCCGCAAAGTAAATGGCGCGTTTTCGGCGGTTGTAAACAATCATGTCCCCAATGGAGAAGACGGCGAGCACGCCGACGCAACCTGTCACTCGTGTCAGGGCGCTGCTTCAATTGAGCCATGGCGGCTGCCAAGTTGCCTACCCGTTGCGAAAATGAGCCCGTAGACTGTGAACCTATGCGCCGCATCGGCCGCCATTCGTCCGTACAAATACATGTAGTCCCATCGCGTCACCTGCGCCATCTTGGCCCGGTTCGCCGCCTCTCGTAACCGCTTGACTTTCTGCTGTGGCGTCTCGTTCTTGGGTGCTGGGTCCGCGAATTGCAGCGTTGTGGCGCGGCCGCCGGGCCTCGTATGCGCCCACACTCCTGTCGCTGTAAAGCGCGTCGCTTCCTTTGCGGCCTTGGACATTATGGCGGACGGTACTGGTGGATGGGGGTGGGGTGGTGACGAGGACCGACGTTGAGATCGGATGATTTGACAAAAGTTACCACCATCGATGCGGAGATTCCCGCACAGGACCGGCCCGCGGATTTACTCCTTCTCCGACATCACCGCCCCCTTGTACGTTTACTACGTACGAGAGGGCGGTGCCTTTTGACAGATACCTAGATTGAGGCTACTTGCAGGTATTGCATTCGAGTGTCAGCAGAAAAAGTGCGACGTGCCCTTGCCATGGTTTAAACGCAGACAAATACCCCACCTCTTTGTCTCCTCGAACCATGTACCTACCTGCAAGCAAGCCAAGCAAAAACACTATCTTGACTCCGCCTGATACACCCCGCAAAACCAAGTGCACCCTGTTGTAGTCATGGCCGAGCACGCTCAGCCAAACCAGGAGCTCGAGGTCATCCTAAAAACACTCGCAGGTCTGTCTCAGCAGCATACCCCACCGCCGCAACATCAACAAACAACACAGGCTCCTGTGCAGAACCCGTCGAGCTTCCATGGTGGGCAATTCAAGCCTCCTGTGCCGCAAGCAAGATCCTCGACCCCTACAATCGACCCGGCCACTATTACAGAATGGAAGCGGGGGCTTCGATGTGTGGTCAAGGTCGCTGCTCAGAATCCAAACTTCGTCGCATCGGTTCGTAAGGTACATGAGACACTCCCGGCTGCTGCGTCTTCTATATAACTCATGCCCTGTACAGTTGATGAAAGACCAAGAGCAAAATGTCACATCATGGGAGAATGGTCGAGCGCGACTCATTGAAGAGCAGAAGCTTAGGCGTGACAACGAACAAATGCACCGCGCTGCACTGCATGTCAACCATCCCCTTGGAACGATGAATCGCTGACTCCGTCAGGTCTCTGCCAGGTCTACTAGCAGATAGTCCGCTGCTTTGTGTAAGACATAACAGGCTTGTTCCGAGACGTCCAGGCTGACCAAGACTGACAGACTCCTGAACGGGAACAGGAAGAGATGAGTGGCTACGACCAAAAGGTGTACCGAGCAAGCAAGGCAATGGTCGAATCGCAGACGTCGTCATTGAAAGTACTGGGGGTCCCCTTCTTTGGAACCAGGCCATATCTGATTCTGCATGACGATGAGCAAAAGTCAAAGTCCGAAACCTCCGACTCTGTGGCTCCAGACCAAAAAGACGGGAAGATCACTGAGACACAGCTTCTGGATCTGCAGAGGAAGATGCTGAATCACTTGATGGAACTCTACGGTGACTGAGAGTTTGTCTTGGAGCACCGACTCCAGTTCTGTGCATGACAGTCAAAGTACAAATATGTTTTTATCCGTGTCACGTCAGATCATGATGCTCTTCATGTTTGCATTCTCTGTATCTTGGTATACAGCAAGATGTACGCCCCAGAGGGTAGCACAAGGTGGTGTATGGCTGTACTACCACATCTTTAACACCGGTAATCTCATGTTCAGTTGTCGCTATACAGCCTTTCTTCGAGTAACAAATACACCGGTAGGCAGCCTGTCGACCCACGTGCTAGACACGACGCAACTCGGACGCTGCAATGGTGCGTAACAGGGCAATCTCCAATTGAGACGCAACTAGTACCATCTGGGGCTCACGGTGACAGTGATACGGGTCAGTATATTACATCACTGGCATACAAGAGCGTACAAGACCCGCTCCCACCGACGATTGCGTAATTTCTTGTCCATTGACCGGTCCAGGTTGGCTCGACTCAAAGTGAAGTCGACCTTAATCTCCCCGTTTGCACCTCGAGCGCGCACCGCTGCCGCTAGTCTCTGGGCCTGCCTTCAATAACAACAGTCACGCCGCTATCCTTGCTCTCTCCTACACCACACTCTTTTCCAATACTCGCTTCAGATACTCTCGCTCATCAGCACCTTTAATCTATATAACACTCCTTGAACCATCCATTCGCGACATCAACCGACGCTATGATTGCTACCCGAGCTCTCATCTTCGCCATTGTCGCGTTCGCTGGTATGTACATTCTTTGTTTTGTGCAATGCTCTAGCCTGGCAGCTAGAAGCTTCTGACTTTCCCTTTTGATCGACTCATAAAGCTTGGTGATGGCTTCCACTGACTGTCCCAGCTGGTCTTGCCGCCGAGGCGGTCCATATCCACAGCCTCGTCAAGCACGTTGATATGGTTGCCCGCCATGGCACCTGCGCTCAGCCCCCGACGCTCTGCACCGGCGAGGTAGCGATGTTCGGTTATGCCACCACGCTCACCTACCTTTGCTCCGATGCCGCTGCGCCGACGACCATCCACGTCACAGTGACCATGACAACGACCATCACGCCTACTGTCACTCCAACCATCAGCGAGGCAGCTCCTGTGGCTGAATCCCCCGTCACGTAAGTACCTCGACTAACACTCGTGCGCTTCTCAAGTGCTAACAGGATAGAAGTCCTCCCGTCGAGCCCACGGCCACCGTCCATTCGACCTGGACGTCGACTATCACCAGGACCATCACGCTGGTGAGAAACACGAAGACTGTCGCCGTCCCCACGGCCATTCCAATCACGGACAAGTTCTCGGTCACGATCCCCACGGAGCTGCTGCCCCAGTCCACTGCCCACGTGAGCTTGGCCGGCTCTGTGAAGCAGTCTCGCTTCACTGTCCGGACGTCGACACCTGTGCTGACGACTGCCTTCCCCTCGCTGACGCTCTCGATGACCAATGGTACAGCCAGCGGCATCCTCTACACGCACCCGATGGCCAGCTCGTCGATGGTGATGCTCAACTCGTCGATGGTCACCATGACTGGGTCGTCGATTGCTCTTCCAACACCCATCTTCCCCAACACGACAGCCCACAAGCACTACGCCACTCCGACTCTCAAGATGGTCGAGGTTGTTGAGACGAGCGCCGAGGCCAACGGTGCGGTTGGTGGATTTGAGGGCAAGACGTCCCTTCTCACGGGCCTCTTGAGTAGTGTGGTCATGGTGGTTGCCCTCGTGGCCTAGGATTGATGATGTGTGGTGGCAATGAAATTTCGGCTGCTCGCAAGAGCGAATAGCCAGGTAGGATTTGCTTTGTGACATGTGGGTTGAAGCATGTCTGGACAATGTACGATATCACAAGATTACGAGGTTATGGGACTCACGCACAGAGGTGGAGGCAGTACCTGCATGGTAACTGAATGAACAATTCATGACAAACTTTTTGCCGAATGTGAGTGAGCATCGAGTGATGACAACGCTATGCAAGTGAAACCGAACAGACGAACCCCTAATCCACACGATGTTGTTTACACCCGATGCGCCCGTTACTCCGCCGAAAGCGACCGTGGGCGCCAACTTTGCACATGTCCACAAAAGCAGTACCACAAAATAAAACACGACCAAGAACAGATAAATGGCGAAGCCTATCCAACCGAGAAAGGACAGGGCAAACAGAGATGGTAGCAAAATGACTAAGTAAATGTGAAAGCGCAGCCTGGCAATGGCAGCAGGAATGACAGCAGGAATGGTAGTACATGCGACAAGACGAAGCTTTGATGAGGCCAATATGGAAACTGCACAGCAGCGCGACTATTGCATCCTCTTGCGCTTGCGGACTTCGTCTGGCTCATCTTCGTCGTCCCGTTCGGCTGTTTCGGCAGGGTTGAGGAGCGAATGGACATTCGAAGCCATGCTAGAACGACGCGTTGGTGGCCCTGGAGTGTCGAAACCTTTGAAAGGGTACCGGGCACCAGGAAGTGTCCAACCACTATCGGGGTTCAATGTCGAGGACGGTGCATCTGGAGGAGTGCCTTGCCTAGATGACTGCTGACGAGGCCCGCGCGGCAGTTGATAGGATTCCAGAGCATCCCGGAGTTGTTGGTCGCCCCCGCCGACCGGGGTCCGATGAGGCGAAGAAGGCCATTGGGTGGAATTGTGGCCAGAGGCATATGGTGAATGGGCTGGAGGTGGTTGTGGCTGCCAACCGACGGTGCGAATATCTGCCGAGGTATGGCGTCTGTAGAGGTTGTAGGGCGGAGATGCGCTGTTGCCGGAAGGTCCACCCGCGTTGGACCCTGAGTGTTGAATAGACGGCGGGGCTGGAGGCGGAGGAGGTGGGGGCGGGGGTGGCTGGTGAGAGGGCGGAGGCGGAGCTCGCGCCGAGGGAGAATAGCTGGAGGCGCTGATAGAGCCGTACCGGCGAGGAGAAATGGCGAGATGCGCTGGGACAGGGGGCTTAACAGGTGTCTGTCGCGGCATGCTGGCTAACGAACCTCGTCGCGACTCGGGATAGGGATCCTGGGGGACCTGGCGTGGCGAGAGGGGAGGGCCGTTGCTGCTGTCGACGTGCATGAAGTAGGATTGACGAGCCGAGGGAGGCTCGTCCGGGACATCGAGGGCGCGCAGCATGTCGGTGTGTCTGCTAATATCTCGTTGCATGGCAGTGACTAGTGGAAAAGGTAAGCATGAGAAGGGTTCTTGGTATGAGCGCATTGGCGGGATACGCACCATCTTTGTGAATGGGGTTTTCGGGGTCGGGGACCATTGCGGTGATGTAGTTTGTGAGGTCGTGGTTCCACTAGAAACACAAGGTCAGGTAGTGCAGGCGGGGGGAAGAGTGGGCGGCAGCGTACCTGGTGACAGCGCATCATGCCCTCCATGAGGACCATTGCTTTCTGGTGGAGATAGGCACAGGTGTCTTCTGAGCGCTGCATGCGCGAATGCATGTCATACATGTTGTGCTCGAGCGCGTTGAGGCGCGACTCGACTGGATCGGGCATGGGATCGGCAGGCTGGCCGGCAGGAGGACCAGCGGGGACCTTTGGGGTGGAGAAGGAATCGCGGTGGATGAGGGCATGCCTCGAGGCGCGGCGCTTGATTTCGCGCAGACCGACGAGATCGCCGCGCTTGAAGTTGCCGTTGCCGTGCTTGAATTCCCAGAGAGGCGAGTCGGGGGAGGCAGTGTGGAAGACGTCGCTGACCTTGTGGAAGCCGTACATGTTGAGCTGGCGGACGAAGGAGGAGATGTTGGTGTGCTTGAAGTACGAGGAGAGGACCTTTGAGAATTCGCTCGAGGGCGACATGACGAAGCTCTCGTTTGTGCTGGACCAGGAGATGAGGTGCTGGATGCTTTGGTCTTCGAGCATGCTGGCGGCGGGGGTTAGCGAGAGGGAGGGGGAGGGAGAGGGAGAGGGAGAGGGAGAGGGCGAGGGCGCAGGGTGGACGCACTTGTAGAGTTTGTGGATAAAGGCCGTCTGGACGACCTTTGGCTGCTGGGCGGCAGCGGCGGCGCCGACGGCGGGGG
Organism: Neoascochyta sp. HWLR27; assembly: GCA_019775935.1. Lineage (NCBI taxonomy): Eukaryota > Fungi > Ascomycota > Dothideomycetes > Pleosporales > Didymellaceae > Neoascochyta > Neoascochyta sp. HWLR27. The sequence continues at coordinate 37,467 of WODD01000009.1, read as the reverse complement.
GCGGGCCGTGGCGGTCGGTGTTGGGGACGGTCAGGTCCATTGCATCGCGGGGCGGGGGCGCGAGGGACGAGGCCGAGGACGAGGGCAGGATAGGGACCGAGAAGGGGCTCCGGCGAGCTTCCGCGACCGAGGCCATGGGGGTCGGGGGCGGGGGCGGAGGTCGGAGGGCGGCCGTCGGGGAGGTGGTGGGCGAGGAGGTGGTTGAGGTTGGGGTTGGGGTTGGGGGTGAGGTTGAGGTTGAGGTTGAGGTTGAGCGTGGGCCGCCGGGTCAGGGTCAGGGTCAGGGTGAGGGTCAGGGTGAGGGTGGCGGCGGTGGCTGCGATGGCGGCACACAGGACACAGGACACAGACGGCGCACGAGATGCAGCAGCAGCAGCAGACACGGGGGGCGGGCGAGGGGGCGATGGGATGCAGGATGCAGGGACCCGGCTGGCATAAAGCAGAAGCGGAGAGGAGAGGAGAGGAGAGGAGCTACTATTACTCCAACGGTACCAGTATCTATCCAGGCAGAGATAGATAGGTCCCTAGACACGGAGGCGACTCCGAGTCGACTGTGACTGATGACTGTGACTGACTGCGACTGCGACTCGACTGCTGCCGCCTCAGACGTCTCGCACCCCTACCTACCTACCCATACCCATACCCATACCCATACCCGCTCTGCTCTTCTGCCTCGCCATCTGCATCTGCCTATTAAAACTACATCCATCATGGACGTCGACCTCGTCGCCGCCGCCTTTGTTCGTCTCCCCTCGCCTGACTCGCGCCGCAATGCGCTGCTGGCCCTGCTCCCCCACCTGTCGGCCCACGAATGGCGCTGGCTCCACTCGACGACGGCCGCCCGCCCCTTCACCTGCGACCTCATCGCCCGCCTGCCCCTCGAGCTCGCCGCCCTCGTCTTCGCCTACCTCGATCCCGCTGCCCCCTTCCGCCTCGCCCGCGTCTCCCGCCGCTGGCACCACGTCCTGCGCACCGGGCCCCTGCTGACCGCCCCCCTGCGCGCATGGTACCGCCTCCCACCCTCAGACTACCACTACCACTCCTGTCGCCGCCAAGCTCGCCAGATCAATGCCTTCCGCCATGCCGTCCAGCCCTACCGCTGCTTCGCCCTCGCCCTCGCCCTCTCCCTCGCCCACCCAACCCCCGACACCGCCTCAGAGCCCCTGCTTCGCCACGACACGCTGATATGGCCTGCACCCGACCACCGCTCCCTCTGCCTGCTCAACCTGTCCGCCTGGTCCTTCCGCACCCTGACGGCCCCAGCCCGCGACACAATCTCCCACGTTTGCGCCTCTTCCCACCTCGTTGCATGGACTGCAAAGTCGACAACCTGCCATGTCGAGCCCTTGGACGGCAATGGCCCGCGCAAGACGTTCAGGGTGCCTGCTTCCGCCTTGTTCAGGGCCCTCACTTGCCGCCAGCGCACCGTCGCCTGCGCCGGATTCTACAATGGCAGCGCTGCCGTTTACATCTGGAACTATGACACGCCGCAGGGAACGTCATCCTCTTTCAACATCAGCCTCCAATCCCCCCTCTTCCCTACATCCTCCCAACCCCAACCCGGCCCACCAGCCCTGCACCTACTACTCCAGCCCGACTCCAGCACCATCGTAGTGTTTGTAACGGGCACAGACGAGCACGGCGGCCCGCCTCAGGTACGTCACGCCCGCTACACCTACAATGGCGAGCTCCTGTCCAACTCGACTACCCTGATTCACGGCCTCGAGCGCCTGTCCTTCTCGGGCACGGTTACGGGCACCAGCCAACTCACCCCAGCCGGCCATGATCAAATCTTTTCTTTGCAAATACATGCCTGCGAACCAGGCAAACCTGCACCTGCTCAGCCCTTCAAGCTGCAATTTGACGAGCACCTCAACCGCTTCACCAGCCCCATGCATGCAGTGTCCAAGGGTAGGTTGTGGGTCCATGGCTCACTGGGCTGGTGGAATGACACCTTTTATCAATCCTTGTCTTCGGTCCCGGCACACAGGCGGTCCACTGATACAACAGGTCACGTAGGCACGAGGTATGTCGCCGTAGAGCGCCCACCCCAATCAAGGCTGAGTATGAGTAGCGATTTGAACACTGATGGCCCTCTGCTTGCTGCTGATCAACATGCACGTGGTGCCGGCTACATTCAGGTAAACGACAGATACGTAGTGCACCCACTTGATGAAGCTGGCTTTCACGTCGTGTGTTTCGACGATGAATCACAAGCACCTCATCAGAGCGGTCCGTTCTTTGGCGTCGGCACCTTTAGACTGCTGGATGCCGACTTAAGTACCAGGTAGGTGACGAGGCCACATATCCTCTAAGCGCATCCAAAGCAATGTAGACACAGTCGTAGAAGAGACAAACGCTGAACCTAGCAAACTCCGGCCCAAGAATGAAATCTGACGTCCATGTTTTTTATTTTTTTATTTTTGGGTGTGGGTGCATGTATCGCGGCTTTCCTTAGTGAATGGCGGGGTTGCCGGTAATCCTGGCGGGTGAGGAGCAAGTGACATGTAATTTCCAACCCCACATTCTTATCGGCCAGCTCCGGCCCCTCATTGACTGTCCCGCGTCGAGATTTTTTTTGGGCGCCGTCGACCAACCTACCCTCCCATTTCGCCTCTACATACCTAGTCCCTGTTTCTTCGCTCTCCGAAAGTCACAATCACACCCGCAACAATGGTCGAGAAGCTCTACGTCACCTACAACCAGGTCCACAAGCACTGCCAGGAGGCGGCCGAGCAGATCCTCAATGAGTTCAAGCCCAACCTCATGATCGCCATTGGCGGCGGCGGCTACGTGCCTGCGCGCATCCTGCGCTCCTTCCTCAAAAAGGACAACACGCCCAACATCCCCATCCAAGCCATTGGCCTCTCGCTGTACGAGCAGCTGGGCACGGGCGACGACGCAGAGGTCGAGCAGCCCGGTACAAAGGTCACCCGCACCCAGTGGCTCGACCTCTCGTCGCTGGAAATGGCCAACCTCATTGGTAAAAACGTCCTCATTGTCGACGAGGTCGACGACACGCGCACAACCCTCGAGTACGCCGTCCGCGAGCTGGAAAAGGACGTCGAGGCCGCCGTCGAGAAGACGGGCCGCCAGGGCGAGAAGACGACCTTTTCCATCTTTGTCCTCCACAACAAGGACAAGGGCAAGAAGGGCGTCCTGCCCCAGGAGATTCTCGGCGGCCGCTACCTCGCCGCCCAGACGGTTGGCGATGTCTGGATCAACTACCCATGGGAGGCTACGTATGTTCTCTTTTTTTACTTGACTATTACTTCCCCATGCTTGACTTGATTGCTAACATTACCAACCAACAGCGATATTGACGAGCACGACCGCCTCGCAAAGGCACAGGAGACCAAGTAGACAACGTCACATGCCTCCCCGTCACCGACACACGCATCGAGTTTTTGGCATCTGAGCATTTGCAGGCAGGATAGGATATATTGGAGTTGGCGGTCTGATTTTAAGCGCCACTTGGGTCAACCCGGCCCGGGGACACTGGACGAGATTTCATAGACAATTGACAATGACTATAGCATCCATCGCCCTCTCACGCGCTTCCTTTGGACGTTACTTCGTCTATCATTAGGTAGCCAAAAGCCCCCTCTCCCCATGTCCCTGGCAACCCTAGCTTCTACCACGCCTTGGTCAAAGTCGCCCACACAAACGGGGTATATGGTAATTAGTATACAGTCGAAAGTCAAACAACTCCTCTTTTGTCACTCCCCTTCCATGTCCCAACCTACAATCCCTAATCAATCAACCAAACAATCAACGCCTACCCCTTTAACTCCTCATTCTCCGGAACCTGCGCGATGCTTTTCGTCTCAGCCCACCCATGGCCTTGCGCACGCTGTCCGCGTCCGTATCCTCATCTTGCTTAGGCACTCCCAGGTGCATCCCTCTGGCGCTCTTGACAGAGTTCTGATGCGCAATCGTCTTGTTTTGCTCCCGCCAAAACATGCGCTTCTGGTCAATCACTCCCTGCGACAGACTGCCAAACCCTTTCTTCACAAACGCAAAGTCGTGCAGAATGTTGGGATCAAGACATGTCCGCGGCAGGTTCTGCACAGTCATGAACAGCTCGCCGTCTCCGGGCCCATACTTTCGTATCTCCCCTTCTCCGAGCTTGAAAATGGCAAGCGCGTACCGGTACAGCGCCCGGGGCCCCTCGTACAGAAACGCATCCCACACTCGGAGCACCGTCTCAATCGGGAGCACACCCACAAAGAGACTCATGAACCACGACGTACACGACAGAGCCACAGTCGGTTGTCGTTGGAATTTCGAGTTGGGGTGGGCATGTGAGCCCGCGCCCGTGTTGATGAGATCCGTGTCGTTGATCGAAGCCCACACTTTGGGCAGGTAGTCCTTGATCAGCATCATGAGGACGTTGACTTCGGTGTTGGCCAGACTGCGTGCATGCGCGCCAGGGAGGTGAATTTGTGTGATGATGGTGAGCAAAATGAAGGCCTTCTCCTTGTCCTGTTTCAGGAACAAGAGAAGCAAGCCAGCGATAAAGTTGAGCGATTGGCAATAGCCAATGCTGGGGTTGTTGAGGGCAAAGCACGACAGCACTTCGCGGAGATCTTGTATAAGTACGGGCTCGTCATCAGACTCGCCGTCGAGCAGATCGGTTGCTGGCTCTGGACGGAAGTGAATGTTGTCGGGGAACGTGCGATCAAGGTCGCGCTCAATGGCGTCTTTGTCGTCTTTGTTCAGCTCCCCTTGGTTGACTCGAGCCGCCAGCGATGCATACAGGCCAATCATCCCCTGCTGCTTTAGGGTGTGCTGTCCGCCAGAGTAGTACCACCACATAGCTCCCCGCCATTCTGGCGGATAACCTTTGCGGGCATAGCGTTTGATCTTCTCGTTCATTTCTGGGAAGACGGTAGGATCGGTTGTGGAAAGGCCTTGTTTCGTCATCAATGCAATCCACTTGTTCCGTCGTCGCGAGATGTGTTCCTCGTATCTCGCTGCCCAAGCGTTGTGTTCCGGTACACTGATGTTCAGGGACGCTTTCTTGAACCCATAGCGGTCGCGTTCTGTTGGGCTTGCGGCTTTTCGTAATGGGGGAGGAGCTCCATGCTCCTGCTGCTGGGGATTCGGCGACGCGGGGGAGGCTCGCGCAGCCGACCGATTTTGACTTGTCATAGCTGAGCCCATACCCAGACTCAACAGCGTGCTTTTCCGGTCGTATACACTTGTGGATGCACGGCGTGGAATGGCTTCGTCTTCGTCGACTTCTGGAAGTGCCTGAGATCTTTGTAGAGGAGGGGAGTAGAGGGGGGACATTCCCTCTTTGCCGGTGGCCAAGTCTGTTGATGTGGTATTCGACATACTCGGTCTTTTCGAATGTCGCTTCGAGTAAGCTTGGATGTCGGCCCAGTCCTGTCGTGACAGCCGGGATTTTTTCATTGGCAGCTGCGGCAGACCAGAAATGTCGCGACGGATTTCTGTTATCTGGGAGCGGTTTGTGCTGGAGAGTCTTCGGTGCCCATTCTGATGGAGCGAATTGAGACGACCCAAAGGACTGGATGTGCCAAGCGACAGCGCTTGTAGAGTCATTGAGACGCGCCGCGGGACGTCCTCACTTGATCGTTGCCGCGAGTCCGACCTTCGCTTACTGACTTGTGATGTTGCAGCTGCGATGATTCTCGGCGTATAGAGAGAATCGTAGGGACTGCCCTTCATCAGCAGAAGGTGGGCCGGCTGCGAACCGTCTTGTTCGACAGCGGCAGTGTCTTGCGCTTCGTCATTGAGCACACTCAGATCGGAGTGGGTGGCTGACGGAAGACGAAGGGAGAGATGATTCTTTCTCGGACCGGTCTGAACATTGTCGGGTCGCGGTCCTGGTGAGGTGTCCCATTGCTTGAGAATCTCGGTTGATTGGAAGGAATCCAGAGAATCGTAGTCATGAGATGGCGTCTGCGAGAGCTCAGGAGGGTCTGAGTCGGGGCTGTACCGATCATGGGTATGTTCATCGACACGCTCGTAACTGGACTCTTCGTACTCTTCATCGTAGCAATAGGCATCAATGACATCCTCGACAGCATCCATATTGTCTTCTGGTTGGTCATCGCCTTGGTCACTCTCCTCTGTTATTTGAGACGCGTTTATTATGTCGGGCGAGTGGTCTCGGCCATGAAAGCGGTCTCTCGACTGATCACGTGAATAGACGCTGTTTTGCGGCTCGCTGCCAATCGAGCTACGCGCTGTAGCTATGCTACTTCGCTCAGTGCCGCTCGTCTCCATCAGGCCGGATGAAGCATTTGTCCATGCTGAACGGTAGCTGGAGCGCGGCTCCTCGCCACGCAGCTGGCGGGGCGGGGCGGGCGGGTAGTAGTCTGGGTGTGACCAGTTGGCCACTCCGCGGTTGGGCTTGTAGGTACCCGACAGGTTAGAGCGGCCATTGCCGCGGTATTGAGCATAGTCGGGGATTGAGGTGACGGAGCGCAGCGGAGGAGTGGCGTTGAACGAGGCCTGGGAAGCGTTGGTGTTTCCACGAGAGCGGAGAGGAGACAAGCTCGGCAGGTCCTCGGCAGAAGGAGCATCCCATACGGGGCCCTGTTGGGTAACGGGGTTGCTGGCGAGCGGGTTGAAGATGGTACGCAGGTCGGGCGAGTGGGGGGTGGTCGGGAAGCGGTCGCTGAGTGGCGAGGGGACGGCGGCATGGCGCAGGAGAGACGGGGCGCGCTGGCGAGGGGGGTATTTCGGTGAGGGTATAGCAGTGGGCTGCAGCGGTGGGCTGTCCGAAGGAGCGGGGCTGTAGGCACGGCGCTCGTAGACGGGCGCGACGGCCGTGTCCATTGTCAGATGGGTGGGGCGGTGCAGGCGGTTCTTGCCAGCATAGGGGGTCTGAGGCGGCGGCGGCGGCGAGGCAGGCGGTGTATCGTAGTCGGAGGGCGGGGGTCGGTAAGGGATGTAGTGGAGGCTCGCAGGCTGTGCGGGCTCGTGGGCGTGTGCGTGGGGGGAAGTGGTTGTGGCTGTGTAGGAAGCAGTGTTGTTGAATGCGTCGGCCATGGGGACAAGCTCAGGCGCTCAGGCGCTCAAGCGCTCAGGCGGCCGGTCAGGCAGGAAAGGCCGTAGCAGGCGGCGGT
>WODD01000009.1:754-27803 GCA_019775935.1 Neoascochyta sp. HWLR27 | reverse complement strand
CCCCCCCCCCCCGCATGCACACTTGGCACATTTCACGCAACACGGTCCTCCGAGTGACCCGAATTGTTTGAGTCTGACCCTAAGCGTGAGCGTGAACCCGAGCCCGAGCCCGAGCCCATAGTCCGGAACCATCAGTTAACAGGCACTATGATCAGGAAAAGAACAAACATCCATTGAAACCATGCCCGGTGAACTGGGATTCACTATGCCATACCCCTCCTGTCCGATATCTATAATACAGTCTAGCTATGAACGAGCGTCTCTCAACGTTCAAATCTTCAACCACTCAGCCGTTCAGACGCTCAAGTGGGAACTGCTGCTGCAGCTTTGGGAAGGGAAGCGGTCGGGGCCGCCGCGTTCAGAGTGGAGAGCGCAGGCGACGGCGTTGATTTGGGGGCGTGAATGTCCATGGGCAGAATCTCCGTCTTCAGCTCACGCGTCTTCTTCTGCTTCGGCTCGGGTGCTTTCTCGTTCTCCTGGACGTAGAACTTTCGCAAGAGCATGATGGCCTCTTCCCGGAAGATGCCCCCCGTGACTGGATATGGCCTATCGACACTTGGGCTCCTGTGTGTCAGCACATGGCTCGACCATGACAGACGTTTTGTGCAATACTCACTCCGAGTGCATGTTCAGCACGCCGCCTGTACCTCCAAAGCGCTCGTTCCAGCAGCCAAAGTAGACGGCCCGAATGCCATACTGGCGTAGCATGGACGCGCACATGACACACGGCTCAACCGTCACATAGAGATCCGTCTCGTGGAGGACGCTGACGGGCTCCTTGGACAGGATGCCTGCGATAGCAACGAACTCGGCGTGTCTAGTGCCGTTTAACGTGCGGTTGGTTTCGTTCATGCCGCGGCCAATGACCTCGCCGTCTTTGACGAACACACATCCGACCGGAGTTTCATCGCTCTTGAGTGCCAGTTCAGCCTGTTGCTCCCCGTGTTAGCCCAATTTTGTGTGGAGCGCAAGCGTGCCCGGAGCGGTGCAACATGTGCGATCAGAGTGTGGCTGACCATGCCGATGGCTTCTCGCATGAAGCGCTCATGATACGCCCGCTCCTCCACGTTCATGTCGTCTGCGTCCAGGTCCGAGGGCGCGTCTTGGCAGGGCTTTTCAATCTCGGCTGGGTGGGTGGTGGTGGGAGTGGAGGTCAGGCAGTAGAGCGCCAGACCAAGCGCGCCAGAGGCAAACGCAATGGCAGCCCATTGTTGTTCCTTCTGTCCTATGCGGAACATGAGGAAAGAGGCCCCCGGGCACGTCAAAACACTTTCCAAAACGTGCAGTCGCAAGTCGCAAGCTGTGGCCAACGCCAAATCTGAATCCGTCTGGAATTGGCGCTAATCACCTACGTGGAACTTGGACTCCAGCTCACGCCGTTGATCAGCACAGCACCACACCTCGATTGCACAGCCACTCCCCACGTACGCAGCGCGCTACGTACACCACCTCGCCGCCGCCCTACATTCGCACCTGCACCCATCCACCACACACCCGCCCAGCTCGCCTGACCTTGGTGTCAAGAGTGTTTGTTGATACCTAGCCCGCGCCGCCGCCAAAGCTCCCAGCACAAGCACGCTACAGACACCGAACCGCCTACGCCAGCCCGCGCCTTGTCAGCACCCAGTCAACGCTTTCCTATCCAACCTACATCGTAGCCATGACGATCGCCGAAGAATTCAAGTCGAGGAACTTCAGTGAGAGTCCCCGCCGAACATGGCCTGAGAGCTGTCGCTAACCCCTCCGCGTCTAGGCATCTACGGTCAATGGTCAGTCGCACGCTTCCCCAGTTCTCCCTCCTCCACGCATGTCAGGTGCCACCGGAAAGCATAGCCTACATCTCCGACAGATGTTTGCTGCGAATACACGCGCTCGCCGCCAAACAGCCAGGCCGTAGCTCCGGCTGTGTGTCAAAACAGACCGGCGCAATCTACACCGCAAACATCAGCTCTGCATCTACGAAATACTGACGGACGGAACAGGACCGGAGTGTTGTGCATCTTCCTCTGCTTTGCGCTCGGAATCGCCAACATCTTCCACGCCACCTTTGTCATTGCTTTCAGCATCGTGTGCCTGTATGAACTCCATTGCTCCTGGTCACTTTTCTTCACGCTGACAGCTGCCCACAGAGTATGCGCCTTTATTATCATCTTCATCGAGGTACCTCTTCTTCTTCGCATCTGTCCGACCTCTTCCAAGTTCGACAGTTTCATTCGCAAGTTTGAGACCAACTATATGCGCGCCGCTATTTACTTCGTCATGAGCGCTGTACAGTGGATCTCCATCTGGCCCCAGGCCACTAGCTTGATCGTTGCTGCCATCTTCCTGCTCCTCGCTTCGATCTTCTATGCGCTCGCTGGCTTCAAGGGACAGGCTTTCCAGGGCAGCAAAACCTTGGGCGGCTCGGGGGTTGCGCAGATGATCATATAGGCCACGGCTCTGCTTGTCCGTCACCCGTCGGATGGAACAAGAACTATGCAGCCGGCGATGCGGTAGCTGGACGGCTGCCGTATATGATGAGAATTTGGCGCAACTGGAAGTTGATATGGGCGATGAATTGGGCTTTGTAACACCAGCAGCCGGGCGTTATGTGGGATTGTGTCAAAACAGCCTTGCAAATTGCACATGGGCGCATGATTTCTATAGCTGTGCTATATGTACGGGAGGCATGAAGACTCTTACGAGTAGTAAAGTAGAAGAGCCGTCGCTGTGATACCTAGGTAATGCAAACATGTTCAGGTACCTCAAGGTCTACCTACGTAATAGTTGGGACTGACGAGCCCGTCAAGTACGATCGTCGGAAGCTAAAAGAGGGTCCACATGACGGCATGGCGACATGGCGACGGTGGCACACAGCTTCGAACGAGTTCATTGCCGACATGCATCATAGCACACGGTCCGCTGCTTGTGGTCAGTCTGCTGTTGGCTGATGTTGGTGCTCTAACGTGTAGAGCGAGAAGGCAAACGGTAGCAATCGACTGTGACCCAGAAACCAGAAACTCGCTGGGAGGAAACATGCAGGTAGTAGGTCATAAAAACCGCGGGGAACGCTAGCATAGTAACGGCTTAGCAGTCGCAGTAGTGGCGCCGCCTGCAACGCAGCTGAAGAGTCTGCCGTCAGTGCGATTCTGACGTGATTCTGGGCTCTTTTGTGGCATTGGGAAGCGTGCAGTCAGGGTCGTGGAGAGACAGAAGTGCTAGGTAACTACATAGTTGTGGAGATCGCAGTAGTGGAACGTTGTGTGAGATCTGGCGCGTCGAACTCATATCGTGTAGGGAGACGAGACGAACGGCGAGAACGTATAGACCTGCCTATATACTTCAGGGTTTGGCTCACTCATCATGGCTGCATGCAATAGGTAGATGCGAACGCGATCTGAGCATGATGCAAATATTGCGGGTCTGGTTGGCTCTTGACAACAATGGGTACATAAATGAACCCCCCGCGCGGCACCACGCCTGTTGGCTTGCGCGCTTTTCTGAATTCACCTCACCACCTCTCCCCCAGCATCTTCCAAAGCCCCAGACGTCCTTGTCAGCCTGTAAGTACGCCTGCACCCTGCACCCTGCTACTCGCATGTTGGTCCAGTGCAGCATCTAGCATCCATCATCCAGCATCCAGCACCCAGCATCCTTCTCCGCATTCAATTGCAAGCATCCTCATTGGCCGGTCGTCGGCCGGTCGTGCTGGGCGCGCGTTCCGCTACCGGCTTGCCGTCGAATGGCATCGTCATGAGGCTTATCGCGTTTCAACCACTCCATGGCACAAGGCAGTGACCGACGCTGATCCATCACACAGCTATCTAGATACCGGCTTCCACACAGCTTTCCTTGCTTCATCTTGCGACGAGACAGGCACATCCGCTATGAGCACGCCTCCCTCAATACCCCCCCGCCCGGCCCGGGCCCAGAACAGCTCGTCGCCAGCGCCCACTTCCCACATGGACGTCCCCAAGATTCCTCCCCGCCCCAAGCGCGGCATCGAGCGCTCGGTTTCCCCGCATCGCGATACGTACGCTCGCTCGCCGCTCAACGACCCAGCTTATGCCCACAATGGCCCGCCCCCCCGGGACAACAGACGGCTCAGCACAGAGGTGCCCTCGCGTCCACCAAGTGTCTCACTTCCTATGCTGGGCCAAGAGGGTAGCGAATATGCCAGTTTTGAGGACCTCTCTAAAACCCTCACCAACGAGGGGCAGGGCTCGGTTCAGCAATCGGCAGTAGCCAGTGATCTGCCTCTCCACGCTCCCACCGCTTCAGTCCCGGGCTCCACTGCCAAAAGTAGAATTCAGGTAGTCACTCGAACCGACTCGTCGCAAGCTGCTGCAGCTGGCTTCGGCAAGCTGGCCCCTGACGACAGAGCGGCACAGAGTGCAAAGACTGGTCGATCCGGCTCTTCAATCGGCTCCCGACCCTCTTCACTATACAATGACAAAGATCACCAGGGAATTCCTGAGATTGGTGTCCAGGTTCCCATGTTCCGAAACGCCGGAGACGTGCAAGCACCTACCCCTTCTCCATATGAGCAGCAGGGTGCCTCGACTGGAATTGGCTTTCATCAGAAACCTGGCGGTCGCAACCATGGACGGACCAAGAGTGGCCGCGAAATCTTTCACGGCCCTCCTGGCAGCTATGGAATGCACGGACACGGCAAGATCTCGAGCGATGAGTTTGAGAAGAAGTGGTACGAGAAGCACCCAGATGACCTGAAGCGTGAGAAAGCGGGAGAGTACGGCCCCCATATCCAGGAAAACAGGAAAGAGTACCACTGGCGTGCGGATGATCTGGGAAAGTTGGTCCATGGGCCTCCTCGAGACGTCGGAATGGGTACGTACTCGTTGGCACCTGTAACGGTCTAATGTCTTACTGACAGCGCATCGCAGGCACTTCGCGAGACGCAACGAGTACCCCCGATGAACAGATTGGCTACAGGGCTACCGAAGAATACGCCTCCAGGATGGCGTCGCCTAAACCAACATCATCCGGTCGTCCCACCAGCAAAGCTGGTCACGTTGACTCAGCTCTGCGCCGAGAGTCGCATCCTGATGAAAGCGTGCAGGATCAACTGGACGACAATGGTGACACCATCCACATAGACCCTCCCGCACACCGTGGCAGCAAGATACATGGTGGAGGGTATGATCCCCCGACGGAGGATCTTGGTCCCGAGGGTGGTAACACTGACGAGAAGGGAGGATGGGTCACTGAGCGCGGTTATGGTACCCCCATTCTTGCCTCGGATGAGCTAAAGAAGCACCCCGAAGCCGAGTGGAGACAGCCTGCCGTGTCCCCTGAGCTGGAACGGCGCCACGACAACGAGTACACTGTTAACGAGGACGGGACTCCCGCCTATGTTACAAAGCCTCGCACCCACAGCAGTTCAAGCCGCAACAACAGCACACAGGTCCAACGCGCTATCTCCAGCCCAGCCCAATACGACAGAGGTGGCACTCCTCTAGAAGCACACAAAGAATACGAACCGCTCTTCCCGGAAGAGGAGGAAGATACCAAGAAGCCGGTGACCCAGGCTGATAAACTGAAACGTCCCAATCTTGCTCGTCATCATTTCCCTAGCCAGGACGTGTGGGAAGATACCCCTGGCAGTCTGCAGCTTGAGACTACTGTCGAGACACCTCAAGCCCCAGAGGAGCCAGAGACTCCAGGTGGTGCTGAGGTCAGCGCTGCTCAAGTTTTTGAGAAGCCAGAAACGGAAGAGCACCGCAAAGAGAACATTACTCGAGAGGACCAGCAGTCTTTCCTTCCTGAACAGACCAAGCGTTTTGCCGCTGAGAACAAACATCTGCGAGGTGTGCGTAGCGAACGTCCCGGCGTACAGCGCTTCCCCAGTCAAGACATCTGGGAAGACGCCCCTGACCATGGCTACCTTGAAACGACTGTAAGCGAGCCACAGAGTGAAGATACAAACGAGTATGCACCCGAATCTCCTGTTGTGGACAAGCCCACACTCCCAAGCCGCCCAGCTGTTCCTGCTCGACCACAGAAAGACATCTCACCTGTGGACAAGAAAGCTCCCATCATTCCTGGCCGACCTAAACCTCAGGTTCCTATACGTCCTAACAAGGTGTCCGTCGGCTCCTCCGAAAACTTTCCAACTGTGGAGCCACGAACCGAAAATGAGACTCCACAGCTCAAGGCCAAACCACCGGTGCCCGCACGACCTGGTAGTTCCAAGATTGCTGCCCTTCAGGCTGGATTCTTGAAGGATCTTAACAGCAAACTCGGTCTAGGACCCCAGGCACCCAAGGTCAAGGAGCCGGAGCAGGAGGAGCAACCAGCGCAGCCGACGCAGCCCTTATCTGACGCACGGAAGGGACGTGCCAAAGGACCGCAGAGAAGGAAGCCTGCTGCCTCGCCAGTGCCGGCTGCTGTCGCCGGTGCTGAGACTGCCGCGCCGAAGGTTAACCTTGAGTTGGCTCCCGTGACGGCTATATGGAGCTTCGGTGAGGACGGTGCTCTGGATGTGCCGGCTGCTGAAATGGCTGCCAGGATCCAGAAGACACTTGCTGTCTCTGACAAATCGGCGCAACCTGTCTCTGCAAAGTCACTCGATGAGACTAAGGCAAGCGATGAGCCGGAAGCGCTAGATGAGACGAAGACCGAGGCGGAGCCAGCGGCAACAGGACTTGTTCAGATGGCTACGAGGGATAGCGAGCCTGCACATGTTGAGACAGAGCAGGCAGCCAAGGATGTGCATGAGCCCATTGATGTCCCTGGGGCATTCCCGGAAGCAGATGCACCGAGCGAGGCGGAAGTCAAAGACAAGACGGATGTGACGCTTGTGGATCAGGTCGACGCGCCCAATCAGCTTGAGGCTGCGGAAAGCACACAACACAACGAGGTGGACGAGGACACCGCTGCAGTGAGAGAGAGTGTTTCATAACTAGGTACCTTTCTACTTGCGGGTGAGGGAGCCCGGGACAGTCGCTAGGCAGTGGAGCGATTTAGACAGTGCCTATTCTTCTGACACGGTATGTATAGGCGCAGAGTGGAAGGTTGTGTGGTGCGGTACGGTTTCAATACTACTCGGGCGTCTCCGTTCTCAAGATGTACATGATGTGCAAAGTATACGTGTGCGACAAGAATGGAACCGCGGGGTTGCAGGAGTGCTGGGTAGGTACCGGTGTGCACGATGTTACTGTCGTTTGTGGCGTGTAGGTATGCGCCCGGTTCGGGTTAGCGTGAGCCAGCTTCAGCCGCTCCCGTCGCTCTGCCGGCGCGAGGCTCAATCAGACCCTGATGCGCGGCTAGGGCTGAGCATGGCCTGCACGGCAGTTGCTCCCTCGTCGCCCCTCTCGGCCAATACCGTTGCCACAAAGGCTGCGAAGATGCTCGCGTCGACTTGCATGGCCGATGTACGGCTCCATCAGGGGTCGACGGATGTGTCAAGCGGCCTTCTCCGGCCCCGGAAGTCTCTTCGAAGAATTTTACGTTATATGTGGAGCCCCCAAGCCCCAGCTGCCTCGCGTCGACAAGCTATTATTCATGGAGACCCACTCTCTTCATCAAACAGCCAGCTCATCAGGGCCCTCGGAACTTTGGCGTGTCGACACGCTCATCTTACAGAGCCGCAGATAGCCAGACATGGCCCTTCCCCCGCATCCTGCACTCCGCATTATTGGCGCATCACAAAGGCCTCTGGCAAGCACGCTCCGGAAAGCACGAAAAAACGGGGGCGGCCGAATGCAAAAGACGCTTTGACCTGGCATGAGGCGACTTGACCTGACTTTCCAGACTGATGTCCGGGGACTAGTGGAGATTGCCTACGCAGTGACGACAATGCCAGGCCGATGCAGGAGCACTCACGGTTAAAAGACGTCGTCTCTCGCCGCACATCGGAATGAGTTGACTCTACTTTTGCTTGACCTTGAGCTGTTTCTCGTCTTCCTTGACCTGTTCCTCCACCACTCACCATGGGACTCAAGAACCCTCTGCGCAAAAAAGAAGGGCAGTGGTCCCCGGACCCTAGCGGCGCTCCGCCATACACACCCGAATCCGTCAAAGACGAGTCGCCAGACGAGGAGTATGGCCACAACACCAACATCCAAACAGGATGGACAGGCGACAACTTTGCCGGCGCCAGCGAGTACCCCAACGGCGACGAGAACTACCGCACGCTGGGCAGATGGCGAGCGTGCGTCATCCTCATCACCATCGAAGTCGGCATCGGCGTTCTGAGCCTGCCGTCTGCCCTGAAGACGCTCGGATTGATTCCGGGCATCATCGCCATTCTCGGATTCGGCGTCCTCACAACGTACTGCGGCTACATCATGGTCCAGTTCTACCGGAGATACCCCATGGTCACCAACCTCGTCGACTGCGCACTCTACATTGGCGGCAAGCCCTTTGAATACTTCCTCGCCGTTGCCTTCATCTTCAACCTGGTGCTCATCTGCGCCAGTGCCAACATCACCATGTCGGTCGCGCTCAACACCATCTCGTCACACGCAATCTGCACCGTGGCCTTCATGGCTATTCCCCACATTGCCTGCTGGCTGCTCTGCCTCCCCAGGAAGCTGACGTTTGCGGCAGCAATGAGCTGGATCTGCACCATTTCCATTGTCGCCTCGGTCCTCATTGTCATGATTACGCTTGGCGTGTCCGGCCCCCGTGCCCCTCCCGGCTTCGAGGCCAAGATTACTCTCGTCGGCAAGCCCAACTTCATCGAGACAGTCAACGCGCTGCTCAACATCGCGTTCGCGTTCGCGGGGAACCAGAGCTTCATGTCGGTCATGGCTGAGATGCGCAACCCGGAGCGCGAGTTTCCGCCGGCGCTGTTCATGCAGAAGTCGTTTGAGGTGGTCATCTACATTGTGGTGGCGTGCGTCATCTACGGGCTGGCAGGCGATGTGGTCAAGTCCCCGGCGCTCGGGTCTGCGCCGACAATCCCGGCCAAGATTGCGTACGCGATCCTGATTCCATCGGTGCTGGGTACGGGGCTGGTGATTGGAATCACGGCGATCAAGTACATGTACATTGCCATTATGCGCAAGGTGAAGCCTGAGCAGGTCAATGTGCACAACGGCTTCACGTGGACGCTGTGGGTGGGGCTGGGCACGCTCTTCTGGGTTGTGTCGTTTGTCATTTCCAACGCGATTCCCATTTTCTCGTCGATTCTGAACATCAGCTCAGCCATCTTCGTGTCGTGGTTCACTTTTGGGCTGACGAGCCTGATGTGGCTGCACCTCAACTGGAAGCAGCAGTTCAGCTCGCCGAGGAAGATTGCACTGGCTGTTGTCAACTACTCCATTCTGGTCATGACGGTGTTCCTGAACGTGGGTGGACTGTACACGTCGCTGAAGGCGCTTATTGACGTCTTCAATGACCCGGATTCTACTCTGAACGGGCCTTTTACCTGCGCGGACAATAGTATCTTCTAGAGGCGGGCCAGCGTTTTGTTGGACTGCAGATAATGCCATTTTTTGTATCTTGTTCAAGCCGCCGTGTCCGCATGTGTTTTGTATCCGTGGCTGTGTATGATCAAGTATCGTATTGGAGTGGGTCTGGGTGTGTCGTTCTGTGAGGTGGAGCCTGGAGGATGGTGGGGAGTGGCAGCGGGATCTGATCTGATGCTAGGCCAGGATTCCCCGCGCCATCCTGATCCTTCTCGAGACCCTGGATTGATGTAGGTACGGCACACTACGGTACGTACTCAGTGGCAACGCAACCGGCACCACAGCAAGAGCCAAGACACGCCCCCGATGTCCCCGATTGGCCATGGGTAGCCGTTGATTTGCTGGGCCCGATAAAACTCCTTGTCCTATCCTATCCTATCGCCTGCCGCTTGTCGCCTGCCACCTGCCACCTGCCACCTGCATTCCTCGTCTCGTCTTCCCTCGTTATCGTGACTTCTTTGTACCCACGCCCGCTCCCTCTGCATCCATCCACCCGCACGCCGCTCCTTCTATTCCATTTCATTCCATTCTGCCGCCCGGGGTCAAAGGCCAGACGCATACGAGAATCCACCCACTCCCTTCGCCTCGCTTCGCATCGTATCGCATCGCATCGCCTTGCATCGGGGGATTCTGCGTCTCGGCCAAGCCGTAAGATTCATTTCAGGCCAGGATATGTTGTTTCTCACAAAGCAAAGAACAGACCCCCAACCTGCCAGCCATGACAAGTTCCCTGCTGCTCAGCTCTTCCTACTCGGTATGCCTCCCCACACCCTGTCCCCCAAGAATGCGAGCGCTGACACGCAACCCAGCCCTTGTTCGTGTCGCCGAACCAATCGCCCTGACCAGCATCTTGCCCTACGCCTGGAAGCTAACCCTCAACTATCAAATCTCCTCCGAGTCAAACGCCCCCTTCTTCGCCGGTCTGCTCATCTCTGCCTTCTCGCTCGCCGAGGCATGCAGCGGCATGCACTGGGGTCGCGTCAGCGATATCAAAGGCAGACGGCCTGTAATCTTTGTTGGTTGCGGAGGCACCATCCTCTCTCTTCTCCTCGTCGGCTTTGCCCCAAACTTCTGGGTTGCGCTCGCTGGTCGCTTCCTCGGAGGCGCACTCAATGGTAACATCGGCGTCATACAGACCATGGTCGGGGAGATGGTGAGGAACCCGGAACATGAGCCCAAGGCTTATGCCGTAATGCCCTTTGTCTGGAGCATCGGAACTATCATTGGCCGTAAGATCATCGCTCCTCCTCACTGTGCTTGTTCAAAATACTGATGAGCCAGCTTCTATCGGTGGCTACTTCGCTGAGCCAGCAAAGAATTTTCCCTCTCTGTTCAGCAGTACTGGCCTCTTCGCCCAATTTCCCTATCTCCTCCCCAACCTCTTCTGTGCTGCATTGCTCTTCTTGTCCATCATAATGGCCTATTTCCTACTCGAGGAAACCCATCCGGATATGAGGCCTCGAGGACACTTCGAGGACGACAATACACCCCACGCCCAAACCCCACTTGTCCCAGCACAAGGAGCGATTGCTGACGCCCCCACAAATCTAACGACGGAATCATACGGAACATTCAACGCAGTCGAGGTACAGCACGATGAGATATGGCGTGTCCGGTCCAACGGCGAATGGATTGAGCAGCCAGTAAGCGATAAGGTCTTCACCAAGCCCGTCATCATGTTCGTTGGCGCCCTCTCGATCTTTACCTATCATGCCATGACGTACGACCATCTTCTTCCGATCTTTCTTCAGGACAAGCGCGCATCTGACATAAACGCCTTCGATATTTCTTCGACGCCCCTCGGTGGTGGCCTTGGTATTCCTATCCAGAACGTTGGCCTCATACTGTCCATCAACGGAATCATTCAACTTGTAGTCCAAGCTTGCATCTTTCCTCTCCTCGCAGATCTTGTGGGAGTTCTTCGGCTACTGCTCTTGGTTACTATCATCCATCCGGTTGCCTACATCATGGTCCCACTCCTGCAGCTCCTCCCGGCCCATCTGGTCTATCCCGGGCTTTTCGTTGCTCTCACTGTCCGGAGTTTAACGTCGATCATCGCATTTCCACTGCTCCTCATCATGATCAAGGAGGCTGCGCCGGATAAGTCTCACCTCGGCAGGATCAACGGGCTAGCAGCTTCGACAGGAGCAGCTTGCCGCACAGTTGCAAGCCCTATTGCTGGGCTTCTCTATGGCATATCTACAGAGATCCGCTTCACGCCACTAGCCTGGTGGGCGTCTGCCCTGGTTGCACTTATCGGTGTATTGCAAGTGCCGTTCCTCAATCGTGCGTCTAAGGAATGTCACGCTCGGGTCCGAACTGCCGCTCGGTGCTGTCTCTCAAAAGACCGCCCCCGAGCCACGAGTATTGTCCACATTTCGGTGGAAGATGAGGGGTTTGAATGACGGAAAGACTCACCATCCACTAAACTAGGGCGACGTTCAGCAGCATATAATAAGATTTCCACATGGCGTTGACGAGCGAGAGAAAACACACATTCACTTCCGGCATTCGATTTCTGTATTGCCTCAGCGTACCAGCAGTATTGTATATGTGTGCATATAGTCGCAAGTTACAGAGTTGAGCAACTATTCTATAGACAGTCTAACGAGAATTACTCGAGGTCCATTGTTGCAGTGTCTGCCAGAAAACCGATCACAGCCCTTGCACCGTGTCGTGGTCTAGCACAGCCAGCGCATTTGTATCAACTCGACTTCCGATATCCTTCATGGAGAGATCCAACACGAATAGATTATGAGGCGAAGTCGACTTTCGAAACCAGCAGAGTTTGGTTGGTACGAGAATAGCACTCGTAACGCCGTCTGGGATGTTCCTGGAGCAGCAGAGTATACCGGCTCGAATATCTGTGTTGCAGGGGTCGAAACAGGCTACACGGTGAGGGCGATAAATTGTGGAAATCATGGGGGTGGCAGTGGCAGATTTATGCTAACGATGTTTTGATGCAGTACCTAGGTCTGACTGGTATTGGGTGCAGTGCATAAGAAACGGCTTTATAGATGGCCCATCTATAATTGTTTGGCAGTGACCAGTGGGCACGTCACCCTGGGTTGAGGAGGCCAGGGGAACAGGGAGAGTCGGCAGCCACAACAGCATCAAGAGCGTCACATGGGTCCTTGGGCGGGGAGAGGATTGATGACATAAACAGGCTGCTTTGCATTGCAACAGCTCCTCTTCATCACTTTTACAATATAACCAGGTTGATGAGATGTCGTCTGAGGTTTGCTGTTCGCTGACAAGCTCCGCTGGTGTGACGCTGAAGCAGACTGTGAAACAACAGCTGCCGCCTGTCAGAACCAGCACAGCAATTGCCGCGGCGCGAACGGGGACCGACGGGGGTTTATTCAGCAATGCCAACCTCCCCGAGCTACTGTTTGAAGTGTACGGATCGAACGGCTGCGGAATAACGAGTGCTTGCGGGCGTGATTTCGGTGCTGACACGGGTTTGCAAACAACAAGCCTCGTGCGATAGGTACCTACCTCACCACATGCGCTTGGACCGGGTACGTCGCGCAGCAAGGATCGATGCCAGGTAATGGTGATGCCTTTGGGGTTTAAGCTTGCTCGCCAGCCATGGCTGATCCAGCCAAAGGTGGGGGGGGGCAACAAGAGGTCTTGGATAGCACACGCGCTCCTCGGTCGTCGCGTTTGGATCCCGTGCCTGCATGAACGTCAACTCAAGCATACACACTAGGGCGTTTCAGCCGCCCCACCACCGTTCGACCTCAGGCCAGACCGCTCCCCAAAACGCCTGCAACGGATCACGGCTGTCTGACAAGCAGACTCGCAAAGCAGACGGAGGCAGTGGAGACCCTGTTCACGCCCGTGCCTAAGTTGTGCCTGTGGAGGCAATGCCGGCCAGCCTATGGGAGCGCTACTCAAAGCACCTGTTTTTGTCGCCATGACCGGGGAGCGTGCAGGAGCGCCTAGACATCTATATCTACTCATTGCCCCGTGGTAGATTCCCGCTAATTCACCACATTCTTTCTCCATTCGGGTTTTTATCTTGTGCTTCGGGTCACGGTCGGACAAAGTCACTCTTTCTCTTTGGTCCACCTACAACTCCGCCTGTACTTTGTTCACACATTTATTACAGTGCCTTGCCAGCTTCGTTTCTACTAGGCAGCACTACCACAGTTGTTCTGTGATTGACTAGTTGCGTTCTCTCTCAATTGTTTCATCCCCCACGGCTTCCATCATTATGAAGGCCTCGTACACCTTTCTTCTCGCCACCGGGCTGGCTGCTCAGCAGGTTGCAGCAACATGGGACCTTTTCGGTAGCCCTTTCAAGAGCCCCCAGTACAACCAGAACGAATGCGGCGATAAGCAGAAGAGCGGGTTTGACTGGGCTGATTTGAAGGACGGCGACTCCAACTTCAGCTATGGTGATTTTGATTTCTCAAAGAACTGGAAGGCCGCAAACTCGTTTGAAAAGAGGGATGCGGCTACCAAACGGTCGTTTGGATCAAAGTGTATCAAAAACACCATCAGCAAGCAGAAGCCGGCTTCTTTTGGCTGCGACAAGAGGAAGAATGGCTTTTCTATCCGAGAGATCGATGTCTCGGTGGAGTTTGACGTCGATGTCGAGTTCCACTTCATCATGGGAGACGGCTCCAAGTGCAAGCAAATCTCGCCTTGCAGCAAGTCTGGATCTACTGTCAAGAACACGCAGTGCGGTGGCGCCATCTCCGTCGACATTTTCCTCCCCAAGCACGAGAAGTCGGACAAGGAGTGCGAGATTGGATTCCACAACATCGGTTTCAATTGCGATGCGGGTAAAGGATACACGCCTCCCCCACCACCACCACCTCCTCCCTCTCCTCCCAAGGCTCCGTCGCCACCCAAGGCTTCATCCTCATCAGCAGTTGTCGAATCCCAGCCGCCCAAAACCTCGTCCGCCGAGACATCTGCGCCCCCGGCTTCCGAGGCAGCTACCTCATCGAGTGTGCCTGCAGTCGAGACGCCATCGACTTCTACCGCTGTTATCATGAGCCCACCCTACACCAACAGCTCTACTTCAGCTTCCGCGCCGCATGCGGTCCCCAAGCCCCCTCAGACAACGGTGGTCACTTCAGAGGAAGAGTCAGCTACTGCAGCACCGACTCCAGAGTCGTCTATTGCAACGTCAACTGTCGAGTCATCTGCGGCAGAACCGCCTCCCACTGTTGAGAGTAGCACTGCAGTCGCTTGTGATGGAGCCAACGGATCCTCGTGCAATGGTACCAGCGTTGCTCCACCATACAGCACTGGCTACCCAGTTGCCGGGAATTCCAGCGCCAACCCTCCTAGCCTTCCGCCAGCCAACCCCACTGAGGTGCTTCCGAAATGCATGAACACGTGGCTTCAGATTGACTCGAAGTGCAAGGACAACACTGATTCTTCCTGCTACTGCACGAACAAGGACTTCACCAAGAACGTCATTGACTGTGTCTCGGCATGGTGCGGAACCGACGAAGAGACGAGGGAAGCTCTCCAGTACCTGATTGGAATCTGCGCCGAGCACGTCCCCGAGAACCCTGGACTTGTGACCAACTGTCCAAGCTACGTGCCGCTGAACCCCCCTATGCCGACTGTACCGACTTCTCCAGAGGGGTCCGACGGCGGTGCGATGACGACGGCGGCGTCTGGCGAGAAGCCTGGGTCGGAGATGCCATCGACGACGATTACGTTTGGATCGACGACTTTGACGATGCCGCAGGTGCACTTCACGACGCAGACCAACGAGGCGGGCACAAACCCCACGGCGCCCGTGGGTCTCATTCCTGGCACAGAGCCAGCGCAAACGCCGGCAGAAACGCCAGCGAGCACTACGGGAGCGGCGGGTGTGCCTGAGGCGGTAGAGTCGGGTACGACACTGGCGACAGTTGCGCCGACTACGACCAGACTGAGTTCGGGTGTTAGTGGATCAGCGCCGACGAGAACTGCTCAGGGATCTTCGCCGGCCGAGTTTACGGGCGCGGCGTGGGCATTGCAGGTGGATGTGCAGCACGCGTTGGTGGGGATGGCGGTTGCTCTGTTTGCGTTGTAGATGTGTGTATTAGTTTGTTGTATCTAGTTTGTTGGTTAAGTAGCGAGCGATGGGAACATGTTAGATGGATACCTACCTAGATGGCGGCAGCAATGTCAAGCCGCGACGAATGAAGAAGATGAACAAGATGAAGCAAAGCAGAGCAAAGCAAAGAGTTAATGGCAACGGCAACAGACCAAGTGACGTCACGGGACCCATGATTCGCGTGACGGGGACCAGATGTGCGAGCTAGCCAGCACGCGAATAAAGGTCGTGTATTACGGGGGCAGCGTCGACGAGAGGAGCGGCAGCAGCCGCCATCCATGTCTTTTGTCGTCGACCCGATCCGCGCCTTTGATGGGCAGCTGGACCGCCTGCAGCTGGCTCCGGGCCCCAGCGGCCCAGCGACACTGACACTGACGGCCCAGGAAGCCCACGACGCGACCAAGAGCGCCCGCATTGCCCACCTGCAGACGCTCATCAAGAGCCTGTCGACGACGGCGAGCGCGTCGTCGGCCCTCGTGCCCCGCACACGCATCCTCGAAGCGCTTGACGAGGCCGCCATTGCGACGGCAGACTCAACACCATCACCATCGGCGGCCTCATCCTCGGCCTCGGCCTACGAGCGCGAGCTCGAGTGGCTGCTGCTCGGCAAGGCGACGGCCCAGGCGTACGGCGCCGTCCTCTCGACCATCCTCGAGCAGACGCTGCCCCTCGATGCCGACCTGCGTTACTGGGACGACATCCTCTCGACGTACCGCTTCGCCGGCCTCTACTCGGTCCAGACGTCGCCCTTGCGCCTGTGGGCCTGGTCCTGCGACATCTACCGCGACGTGCGTGCCCGCCGCACCCTCACAGCCACAGCTAATGGCTGGCGCAACTTCTACCGCCTCGTCAAGGACGCTGTCCAGGAGCGCAGCGTCGCCGACATCCAGCGCCGCGTTGTCAGTCCCCTCGCCCTCGTCCGCAATGAAGGCCGTCGCAAGCGCGCCGCCCTGCGCAATATGCGCCTGCTCAACGCAAACGCCCTCGGCTTCCTCGTCGCAGACGGCCTGGCCAGCGAGAGCATCCACGCTGACGGCCTCGCCTCGCCTGCAAACACCCCCCGCTGGAAGAGCGTCGTCACCACCACCATCGCCCTCATGGATGCCGTCATGCACACCGTCAACACGCCAGACCATTCCCTCGACGGCTTCGACGCGTCCGTTGCCGCTTTTACAAACGACGACCCCTACTACACACGGCACCATGCCTCGGCCGACGACACGGCCACCGCACTGAAGCCTGCCGACGTCGCCCAGCGTCTCCAGAACCTGCTCCGCCACGCCCTCCCTACATACACTACAAATTTCAATGCCGTCGTCCGCGCCAACGGCCGTCCCTCGCGTCTGGTTCGGTACTGGCTTCCCGCCACTGTCCTGCTCGTCTCGTCCACAACGCTGTTCCGCATCGCCGTCAACCGCCGAGAAGAGATTGTCTCATGGATCCGCGAGCTAGGCCAGACGGTCATTGATTTTTGGACAAACTGGGTCGTCGAGCCAACCAAGAAAGTGGTAGGCACGATCCGCCACGACGAGGACAGCGAGGTATCCATCATGAGCAAACGCAGCCTCGAATCGGACCGCGCCAGCCTCGAGCGCATGGTGGTCGACTTTGCAGTCAAAAATCCGGATGGCCCCGCGCTGAATGAGACGCAGATTTCCGACATTCGTGCCAAGGTCCGCGAAGGCGACCTGACGGCGGTGCTGCGGTCCTACGAGAAGGACATTCAGAGCCCCGTCAAAGGCGCGATTGTCGGCAATTTAGCGAGTGCGCTGCTGATCCAGGTGCAAAAGACTAAGGTGGATGTTGAAGTGGCCATGAGCGGCATCGACAGCATCCTCAAGAGCCAGGAGCTGCTGTTTGGCTTCATTGGACTGACGCCAGGCGTGCTCGTGTCGGTGGGCGTCTTCCGGTGGCTGCAGGGCATCTTGAGCAGTCGCAAGGGGGTGCAGCAGTGGGCAAAGCAGGGCCAGCTGCTCCTGATTCTGCGCAACATTGACCGGATCCTGGTGGGCGCGCAGCCAACCGAGGCGGGCGAGATGTCGTACAAGGACCACGGACTGCTCCTGTGCGAGGTGCATTTGCTGCGGCAGGCAGCGAGCGGGATCCTGCCCCGGCGCATCTTCAACGAATTTGTGGTGGAGATCAACGAGCTGGTGGACGTGCGCAGCGGGCTGGGCCGGCAGCAGAAGGTGGTGGAGCGGACGCGGTGGGCGTACTCGAAGTGGCTGGCGTAGGTAAAGCAGAATAGGCAGAGCAGAACAGGTAGAACCGAGTCGAGCCAATTCAATAGGTAATTAATAGGTAGTCCAGTAGGTGTTAATTAGCATGGCCTGTCTGCCGAGAGGCGCCCTTCCCTTGGCCAAGCGGCGGCGGGCGCGCGCCTGACGTTTGACGCTCGACGCTCAACGCTCAACGTCAACGTCGCTCGCTAGGCTGCCCCCACGCCATCTGCCACTCGCCGACACCGACACTGACACGCACGCGCACTGCCTCCATCTGCTTCTGCCCTCAACCCTGCGTCGCTCCCGCCCTCCCCGCCCCGCCGCCTGCCGCTACAACCTCATTATCTGCCTATCCGCCTGTCCGCCTGTCCACCTGCCCGCCCTCGCCCTCACCTCCGCCCTCGACCTCGACCTCCGCCGCACTCCACCACCACCAACACCACCACCGCCACCTCCACCACCCCCCAACCGCACACTCCGCCGCAACCATGGCCGGGACACGCAACTACGACTTCCTAGTATGCACATGCCCCCGCCCTTCCCCCGTGTCGCCCTGCGCTCCCGCTGCCTGCTCCTGCCCGCCTCACTCGCCCCCTCTCCCCACCGCCTCCGCCGCTGCCTCGCTCCCTCGTTCCCTCGCTGCTTTCAGATACTGACTCGCCCTCCCCACAGATCAAGCTGCTCCTCATCGGCGACTCGGGCGTCGGCAAGTCGTGCTGTCTGCTGCGCTTCAGCGAGGACTCCTTCACCCCTTCCTTCATCACCACCATCGGCATCGACTTCAAGATCCGCACCATCGAGCTTGACGGCAAGCGCGTCAAGCTGCAGATATGGGACACGGCCGGCCAGGAGCGCTTCCGCACCATCACGACGGCCTACTACCGCGGCGCCATGGGCATTCTGCTTGTCTACGATGTGACGGATGAGAGGAGCTTCAACAGTACGTTGCATGACCGTGACCGTGGCCATGACCATGCCCTCCCCTCCACTCCAGCCCCTGCCCTTCCACCTCTCGCTGACACGGCGCACCAGACATCCGCACATGGTTTTCCAACGTCGAGCAGCACGCCACCGAGGGCGTTAACAAGATCCTCATTGGCAACAAGTGCGACTGGGAAGAGAAGCGCGCTGTCAGCACAGAACGGGGCCAGGCGCTCGCAGACGAACTCGGCATTCCTTTCCTCGAAGTCTCGGCCAAGAGCAACATCAACGTCGACCAGGCCTTTTACTCGCTCGCCTCGGACATCAAGAAGCGCCTCATCGATAGCGCGCGGACCGACCAGGCCCAGGGCCCCAAGGTTGACGTGGGCGACGCAGGGCAAGGCAACGGTGCCATGGGCGGCAAGTGCTGTTGAGCGACCATGTCGCATCCAGCGCGCGTTTTGGCTTTTGCACTTTCTTTTCTTACATGTCACGGGTCCTTTTCACTGGGCGTTTTGCGATCACACAGGTCTCTAGCTACATCACTTCTTGTAATGACATTTTGTACATGCATTCTTGAAGCCTCCGACGCATTCATAGTGCGGTCCGTCCATGCCCTCGGCCTTGACATGCCCGGTCCTTACTTCCACAGCTTGCTCAGACTCGTTGCCTTGTCGTCGTGCTTGTTCAGCACCTTGGCCGTCGCCAGATCAAAGTCCTCCTGTGTGACATGGACTCTTCTCTCTCTGAGTGCGTACATGCCTGCTTCTGTGCATACTCCCTTGAGCTCGGCGCCCGAGCACCCGTTCATCTTCTCGGCAATCTTGGTCAGGTTGATGCCACGCGTCAGGTTCATGCTCCTCGAGTGAATGCGCAAGATATCGGCACGGGCCTCGACCGTTGGCGGCGGGAACTCAATCTTGCGGTCAATACGTCCAGGTCGGAGCAGGGCGGGATCCAGAATATCTAGACGGTTCGTGGCCATGATGATCTTGATGTTCTTGGTTGGCTCAAACCCATCAAGCTGGTTGAGTAGTTCCAGCATGGTCCGCTGCACCTCCGAGTCGCCGCCGGAGCTGCCCTCGACACGGCTGGACCCAATGCTGTCAATTTCGTCCATGAAGATGATGCTGGGGGCATGCTCTCGTGCCATGACGAACAGCTCTCGTACCATGCGACTACCCTCGCCAATGTATTTCTGAACCAGCTCGCTTCCGGACACTCGAATGAATTTGCAGTCGGCGTGATGGGCAACGGCACGTGCTAGCAGCGTCTTGCCGGTTCCAGGCGGGCCGTAAAGCAGGACACCCTTGGGCTGTGCGATTCCGAGGGATTCGAAGAGTTCCGGATGCTGCAGGCCCAGCTCGATGACTTCCTTGATCTCTTTGATCTGCTGGTCCAGGCCACCAATCATGTCATATGTGCTGTCCGGGACCTTTTCTACCATCATAAGCGAGACGAGGGGATCGACTGAAGAAGGCAGGAGCTTCTCGAGCTTGTACGAGTCGCTAAGGAGGGTGACGCGCTTGCCGGGGGTGAGTTTGGTGATGTCGACATTGTCGGCGATATCAACGACTGCAGGGCGTGGTTAGCACGAGGTGCGACAAGAAAGACAAGAGAGACGTACCGTATTTGCCTTCGGGATGGACCTTGACAAGGACTTTCTTGGTCCCCATGACCTTGACGACTTCACCAACATAAGACCCCGGTTGCTGCAGCAGGCCGAGCTCCTCACGCAGTAGGCGCACCCGCGAGTTGTAGTCGTTGCGCTGGGCCTCCAGACGTCGCAACTTGGCCTGGCCCTGGATGATCTCAAGCTTCATAGCCTCGATCTTGTTGTGGAAGAAGGTGTCAAGCGCCATGATGGTGGGAGTGGCGCCGGCGGCGGCGGCGGCGGACGTAGGAGCAGGAAGGTGAGGGGTGAGGGGTGAGGGATGATGCGGCGTGGCAAGAGGGCGGACAGGCGAACAGAGGGTGAGATATGGGTTGATGAGGTGCAGGCAGCAAGGGCCGTGGGCGTGGATGCGCAGTGCTTGGGCGCGACAGGGCGGTTGACAGGCGTCGGCGTTGGTTGCATCACCGGACCTCAGCCAGCCAGCATCATCGGCGCGGGGCAATGTTGTTCCGGTAGCGGGAGAGAGCGGGAAAGAGCGTCGGGGCGGGTGGGGCGCCAGCAGTCGGTGAGTACCTACACGCACTAGCTAACAGCTAGAGGTACTACTAGGTAGGTATCTATGACACAGCAAGATGTGGGTGATGAAACATCGAGTGCAGGCACATGGTCGTGGGTATATCGGCAGTCGATGCGCTCGATCGCGGCACTGCGGCACCGTGACCTTGACTGCCAGTATGGCCGTGTTACTTGGGTGTCTGTTTTGGGACGGCAGCTGCGGCAGCTACGGCAGTGGGTTGTCAATACCCACAGGTCATCTGCGCGGCTCTGCATTGCATCCACGCGCGCCCAACCGACGCACCCGCGCCGACGCTCGATGCTCGATGCTCGATGCACGACGTTCGACGCTTCGTGACTCTACCTATATCTGATGCCCGACGCCAATCTCCATCTCACCGTCCCTGCGCAGGCTTTGGCTTTATTGCAACGCACGTCCTCTGCCCTAGCCACGCCGGGATCTCTCGACCATCGCGCCGCTCCGCTGCTCCACTGTTGTGATCTACCTCTACCGCCGCTGCCACAGCCATGGGCGACGGCACACGCACGCCCACGCCTGCGAAGAATATGCCCACCGACTCCTCGCGCCAGACGGCTGCCCACAGCGCAGATCCGCCTACCATGCCGCAGGACATCTTGCGCCGCCGCTCCCAGGCCGCCGTCTCCACTACGAGCTACGGCTCCATCACCGCCTCCGCCGACCGCCGCCTGCAGACGCCCACGCCCACATCCACACCTGCCGACGCCCAACCCCCCAAGGCAAAGAAGCCTTCCATGAGCCGCCGCACCACCTCGTCCAAGTTCCCCCACAAAGGTCAGGAGTTCAGCGTCGACGACGACGTCGACGAGGTCCAGGCCGAAGCCGAGCAGCAGCTCAAGGGCTCCAAACGACAGGCCCAGTCTCTGTCCCGCAAGCCCTCCACCGTCCTAAGGCGTCGAACCACGGCGGCACAAGGCCCCGCCCTTACTACTATCGATTCAGTCGACGACACTGGCGCGAGCGAGGGCGATGTCGATCCCGTAGACCCTGATCTGTCGTCAGGCGTGGCAGAAGAAGAAGATACAGTCCGTGTAGATGACGAGGATAGCGCAGCTGCTCATAATGAAGACGATGACGTCGACGATGATGAGAGCGATGCAGGGAGCTTCACACTCAAGGATCGCCAGGACGCCATCAACGTCACCCACCCTTTTGGAATCAGGATCTGGAAGCCTGCCTTGTACAAAAAGGGTCGATCAGTGCAGCGCAATGCAGAGGCCGATATCCACTCAAATCCAGGCCTCTTTGTGAGCAAATGGCTCCTTCTGTTCAACATTGCCTGGACTCTTGTCTTTGGTTGGTGGCTTGCAGTTGTCGCTATGGCTGGCTCCCTCCTCTGTGCTCTGTTGGCCTTTGACGATAGTTGTAGCGAGTACTCACGCCTGCTCTTCCATCTAGCTGTCTATGTGTTTTACCCGTTTGGAAAATATGTCAAGCTGCTGCAAGACGACCAATACGCCGAAGAAGATGAAGGCGAGGGCCGCAGTATCAGCGAGTACGAACAGTGGCAGAGTGGTGATATTGAGGAAGGCCGTCTGTTCTTTGGTCCTACCGCTGGCTTGTCGTCCATCGTGGGTCGCCGGCGCAACAGCGTCGACTCGGCCGGCGGGGAAACAACCAGCCTTCTCGGCAGAGATGGCCGCGCCAACGTTGCGCACTCAGACACAGCAAAGACTAAGAGCAGGTACTTTGGTCGGGGAAAGTGGACCTTGGGCCGCGTTGTCTTCTTCTCTTTCTTCTACGGCATCCTCACCCCCGCTCTGATTATAGTGGCCGGTCTGTGTTGGTTTCTGGTGTTTACCATCCCCATGGGTAAGGTCACTCTTCTTCTCTTCGACCATCTGCGCCGCCACCCCCTGGCCCTCTCTTTCCACTCCGACAATGGCAACGTTCGCCGCCCAGGCGAATCTTCTTCCATTCTCCTGTGTACATACCGTGCTGTTGGCATCAAATACTGGAAGTACACGATTGATGGAACCAACATCTTCCTAATCAATCTGCTGGGTCTTGTTGCCTTCACCATATTCGATTACTTCGTGTTGGCTGAGGCACTCGGCCTGAAGATCTGGGTGACGGATACACTGCTGGTCTTCACGCTTGCTCTGCTATCCATCATTCCTCTGGCATACTTCATTGGACAGGCGGTTGCTTCTATCTCAGCCCAGTCTTCAATGGGTGTTGGTGCAACTATCAATGCTTTCTTCTCCACAGTGGTCGAAGTGTTCCTGTACTGCGTAGCGCTCAAACAAGGTAAAGCACAGCTCGTCGAAGGCAGTATCATTGGCAGTATTTTTGCCGGTATTCTTTTCCTTCCAGGCCTGTCGATGTGTTTTGGAGCACTGAAGCGTAAGACACAGCGTTTCAACGTCAGGTCCGCAGGTGTTACATCTACCATGCTTCTTTTCGCCGTACTTGGTGCATTTGGGCCGACTCTGTTCTACCAGATCTATGGCAGCGTAATAGTGATTCCACCCTTCTCAATCCTTCTTTTCGCTAACGACGTATAGCACGAGCTCAACTGCCACCAATGCATACGTACCCACGATGCGCCTTCGCAGCGAGATTGCAGACGATGCTACTACTCGCAAACACCAGCATTGCACGATCGATTTTACAATGAGGCAGTCAAGCCGTACACTTGGTTCGCAGCTGCTCTGTTGTTCTTCTCGTACCTCATCGGTCTCCTTTTCACTCTGCGCACGCATGCTGCTACCATCTGGAGCAATGAGCCAGACGAGAAAGAGAAGAAGCCATTCGAGACGGGTGCAAACAACAGCCTCAGCAACAGTGGACATCTGGAATTTCCCCATTCTTCGCTTACGAGACAGGCAACTGGACAGTCTGCGTCTCTTGCGCACATTCGAGACAGCCAGTTGTACAAGCGCATCGTCGGCCAGACGAATCAGGAATTTGGTCTGGGGCCTGATGGGGAGCAGATAGAGAGCAGTGCAGCAGGCGCCAAACTGGACGGTCAGACACCGCATCTTGTTCCACCCAAGGACCAGCCCGAACATGTTCCCTTCCACGTTGACGGCCTTACCGACGAGGCTAGCCAGTCGCTAGTTCGACACATTACCGAGATTGCAGCCACGACGACTGCTTTGGCCACGCGTGATGTGGCGAGGGCACCCCGCAAAGCATCTCACATTACGCCTACGTCCACCAAGGTTCATGGTGAACGTCCGGGCCAGGCGGGGACTACAATTGAGGGGGGAGAAGAGCGTGACGTAGCCATTGGGCATACGTCTGGAGGGCACGATGCGCCCAATTGGAGTCGCGGAAAGAGTGCAGCTATCCTGCTCAGCGCGACGGTAGCGTACGCGATTATTGCGGAGATCTTAGTCGACACTGTGGATTCTGTGCTGGAGGGCTCTGATATTGACGAAAAGTTCTTGGGTATCACGTTGTTTGCCTTGGTGCCCAACACGACAGAGTTTCTCAACGCCATCTCGTTTGCCATGAACGGCAACATTGCGCTGTCAATGGAGATTGGATCGGCTTACGCGTTGCAAGTGTGCCTGCTCCAGATACCAGCGCTTGTCTTCTACAGCGCGATCCACGCCAACTACATACCTGCCAAGCAGGTAGCGAGCGAAACATTTAGTAAGTGGCACGATGTTGTTGTGGTTGTTGTTGTTATGGTTGGTGCTAACTGACGACAGCGCTCATTTTCCCGCAGTGGGACATGGCTACGGTGATTCTGTGTGTGTTTCTGCTTTCGTACATGTACGGAGAGGGAAAGAGCAATTATTTCAAAGGCTCTATTTTGATTCTGTCGTACCTGGTGGTGATTGCGGGTTTTTACCTGTCGGGCTTCAACGACTTTGACCGGATGGGCGTCGACCCGCAGGACACGCTGGCGCTTGGAGGGCTGGTGGAGCAGCAGTTTGAGTCCATGAGTTTCAAGACGGTAGGGCGAGGTAGGAGTGGTGCAGCGTTCTGAGGCGGATGGAGGGAGGGCGGTAGGGCGAAACGGGGGCGGCGGGCATTTTCAATCAAGGGCGACCGTCTAATTAGCAGCAATGGGAGCGATTACGTTGAGCATTGTGTGCGGGTGTGGTGTGGTGTGGTGTTGAGTGGTGCGGTGTTGTGCTGTGTGTAGGTACCTATGTTGCAGATGCGAAACGAGGCCAGGCATGATGACGCGCGGCTAGATATGATCAGCTGGCGCTATTCCCTGTTTAGCGCTATCGCCATCGCTTCCGCGTCGATCGGGCCACCCCCGCAGCGCGACGACGGACATGGACGTCCGCGTCTCACTGCCTGGCTGAACCACAGCAAAGCACCGCGACGGCCATGGGCCTGGTCGACAAACACTCCGGCTCCGACTTGGACCAGGACCAGGAACAGGAACAGGAACACAACCAGGACCAGGACCAGGACTAGGGTTACCCATCTACTTAGCATTTGCGCACTCTCGTCTCACCACCGCCGCCATGCTACCAGCACTGCCCATGATGCCCATGCTGCCCATGGCTGCCCTCCTGGCCGCCACAGCCTCGGCCGCCATGACGCCCTCTAACACGACTACCAGCCAGCGCTACTTTCCGGGCACGCTGCCGCTGCAGGACGCAGTCGACGGTGGCACCACGCTCGCCCGCGTCGTCCCGCTGACGAGCGAAGCTACCCAGCGCTCCATCGAGGGCAACCTGGTTCGCACAAACGACTCGACCGTCGCCCTTGTCGCCCACGGCGACGTAGCCTACCTCAGCTGCGACCTGGCCGACTACCCGGGTTTCATCACCCCCCAGCAGCTGCTTGCAAACGCAAACGATAAGGCCAACCTCTCGGCCGCCCTCCTCTTCAGCACCACCGCAGACTACTGCACCTACGACCAGCCCGCCGACGGTCCCCTCGCTCACCTGCCCGTCTTCTCCATGACGTCCCGCGACGCTGCCGCCCAGCTGCTCGCCGCCATCGACGACACAAACTTCTTTGTCCGCGTCCGCCCCCGTGCCACAAACGATGGCGGCCCTGCGACCCAGCAACAGAACCCCCTCGGGCCCTCCCCCTCGACCGCCGTCGCCATGATCATCCTCTACAGCATCACTGGCATCATCACTGCCTTGTTCCTCGTCATCATCCTGACTGGTGCCGTGCGCGCCCACCGCCATCCCGAACGCTACGGGCCCCGCAACGTCCTCGGTCGCCCGCGCCAGAGCCGCGCTCGCGGCCTCGGGAGAGCCATTCTCGATACCATTCCCATCGTCAAGTTTGGCGAGAAAGAGCCTCCCAAGCCTACCGACGTCGAGCTGGCCTCGACCAGTGATGCTCGCGACCCTCCTGGTGTCAACACTGCCTCTCTGCAGCACACATCCGACGCTGCTACAGTGCCCACTGCGGAGCCTGCGGTCGAAACATTTAATCACGCGAGCGAGACGCATAACCCCAGCTCACTAGAGACTCCAAATGCGACCGCCGACCACCCTTCGGGCATCGCTCCTGCTGCTCCACCACCCGATTCAAGTAGCCCTAGTGGTGGCGACAATCTCGGATGTACCATTTGCACCGATGATTTCGAAAAGGGCCAGGATATCCGTGTGCTACCCTGTGACCACAAATTTCACCCGGAGTGCGTAGATCCGTGGCTTCTAAATGTTTCGGGTACATGTCCATTATGGTAATATCCTCGAGTGTTGTATTTTGCGCTGCCTTACTAATTTTGTCCAGTCGCATTGATCTTCGTCCAACAGCTTCTCGTAATTCCCGCGGATCTGAAAACACGGAGTTAGCACCGCCTCTGAGCTCTGACATCGAATCTTCCCAGCGTCGTCGTGTCGCTCTTCGTGATATTCTGTCACTTCGTCAACGCCCTAATGCATCGCCCGAGGAGCGTATCTCAGCCCTTCGCCGTCTGCGTGAGCAGCGACGTAACCAAAGTCGCGAGACTGTTGAAGCCAGCCCAAATTCAACCGATGAACAAGCCATGCGCTCTGATCGACGCAGTGGGAGGTTCAGCGCAAGACTAAGCGACGTCTTCATCAGCCGATCAAGAAGACCAGAACCAGATGAGGTGTCATCACAGCCACAAGCTAACACCCAGAGTAGAACATAGTAATGCTGTACAACTTATTTCTACAAGAGTCATAGATCTAATAATCATTCACGTTTACATGCAAACTAAATAATAATCAATAACTAACGTGAGGGGCAAGCAAAACACCCAGGTAAGCGAAACGCCCACTTTTTTTTTGGGAATCATTTACATTGACC
>WODD01000092.1:366039-378834 GCA_019775935.1 Neoascochyta sp. HWLR27 | reverse complement strand
GGGGGGGGAGATGGGTGGCGGCGTCAGGTCATTGGGTCTGGACGCCAGGTCCAAGAGGAAGCTGCGGACGGGTGTGCGACGGCGAGTGGCAGAGAATGCGGTTGCACGGGCGCGGGCGGGAAGACGGCGCGGACGGAGTCGTTGGGCCGCAAGCGAGGAGCGGTGGGTGGGTGGGTGGGTGGATGCGGGGACGGGGACGAGGCGAGGACGAAGACGAGGACGTGGACGTGGACGTGGGGGAAGAGAATGGCGGTTGGCGGCTGGCGGTTGGGGTTGGCGGTGGAGGGCTGGGGGTGAATGCGAGAGTCAAGGTGTGAATGTCGACGGACGGACGAGCAAGCGAGCAGCAAGCAAGCGGGCGATGGATACAAAGGGCAGCGGGCAGCGAGCAGCGCGAGAGAGCGAGAGCGAGTGCTAGGCCAGAAGCAACGCGTTGCCCTCTAGGTCCCACCGTGGCATCCGCCTTATCATGCAGATGGCGCCTGCCGCGTAGCATGGGGATTAGCGCGCCAGACATGCCGCTCGCTCTCTTCGCGCTGCTGCTCCTGTGGCACTCGGTGGCCGCTCGGCCTGGGCCGGACACTGCCTCCGTGGTCGAGGGCCTAGCCGTGACCAAGGGCCAAGGCTAATGCCAGGCACACACACGGGCGTAGCAGCGTAGCAGCGTAGCGGCAGAGCAGAGCAGAGCAGACGACCACCAACAGCGCCATGGCTGGCATGCGCATCAGCAGCATCAGCAGCAGCACACCACCATGACCACTACCGCTGGCCGCCACAGTGCCAGTGTCAGTGCCAGTGCCAGTACCCTCTGCTCGTCTGCCGCCGCCACCATAAAAGTCAGACCCTGTTCGGGCGCTGGGCAGGGGGAGGGCCAACACGGCACGCATCGGAAGGGGACGCCGCCTTGCCGCTTTGGGCCGCGCCCTTCAGGGGTTTGCCCCAAGACGACGACGCATCAGAATCACCATCAGCATCAGAATGACAGTCTTCCCTTCCACGGACATGACATTCACACGGCGGTTGTTTCCAGCGCCTCGTGTTTCAGGCACCCGTCCAGACGCACCTGTGCAACAAGCCAACAGCTGTCAAAGTGTCAGTCGCCCTCCATGTGCTAGGTATGTACAGCAGGTCCCCACCTGCACCTCGGCACGCCGTGTCCGCATCCACACCCACACCGTCTTCTCGTACCCAATCCAATGCACTCCATCTGCACAATTCACTGCCTCTCCTCTGCACGTTGCCTCGCCGCCTATCGCTGTCTCGCGCCCATCCTCGGTCATCAAACCCAATTCCAACCCTCCCTGCCACCGACCCTGAAGATCATCTCCCATCCAAATATACCGACACCCACCCTATATAGCGCACCACGTATCCTCGCACCCGCAATCCTCGTCTCGCCCACGCACACTTAGATGACTCAATTTCCGCGCCGCGAACCCCTCCATGATCCTCCTGAGTCCCTCCACCCGTTCCTAATTTTAATCAATTCAGCCGCTGATTGCTGTCCCATACGCGCCCCCCGCCCTGTCCACTCCGGGGTACCCTGCATCCTTGCCGTCTCGCACCACATCCATCCACCCCAACCATCCCATCCACACTGCACAAGCTCAAAGCCCACCGCTGCTCGCACTCCCTGCTGCCGATGAGTGGTTCGTCTCTTTTAATTAATCTCCCAACCATCATCTCGCTGCCATGCACGACACGGTTCCATCCCGGGCATCCGTGCAGCCCACGTAAGGGGGTTTTTGGCTCGTCTCTGTCTGCTCCACGGTTGAACACCTGCCTACATTTCCATCTCAGACCCAATAGCCCCGAAGTTTGTCAAATTGTCATCAGACAAGCTCATGCCGATCGTCGTTGGATCACCGCCCGCGCGTACCTGTGCACGTGCACGCCTCACGTCCAACTGGTCACGTCTGACTTGAAGCGAGCCCCTCTACCTATGAGAAAACATGAGTCCTCCTAGCTACCTACTAGCTACCTGCCGACTACCTACTACTCAGCGTCAGCCCGCCGAGTCTGATTGATCCACCATGCAGGGAAAGGCCCTCTGGCGACGACACTTGTGGCGCGCAGTCTAAAGAGATCCACCTACCCGGTCCATCACGCGCCGTCGTCAGCTGTGTCTCCAATCACGTCGTGCACTGCCACTACGGGTCCAAGTCGATGCCACTGACTTGCCGCGACGCAGGTACAAACCTAAATACCCAACACCTGCGTCGGGGATTTTTTTCAAGGCCATGCAATGTCATGTCATGTCATGTGTAGGGTACGACCTACTCTACCTAGCTACTGCCTAGTCAACTCCACCTCAGCCTCATCGTCGGCTAGTCAGCCACCCGGTACTCAGCGACCCTTGGTCTCCCAGCGCGCTCCGCCATTGAATCGCGAGCTGCCCAAGAACCTTCTTGCCGTCACCTGCTTCCTCGGGCGGCGACCCCTCGACGCCAGCCTCTTGCTCTAGCAGAAACGCCACTTGTATGACATCACGAGGCGTCAGGATGGGCGCTTTAGTCTCCCCAGACCCTGTCGATTGCAGGTCCCAATTTAGTGATGTCGATTTGAGCGGCGATCTTGGGTTCAGCGTCACTGTCTGGGTATCGTTAGAACAAACAAGCCGCACAGTAAGATAGATGTCCCAAACATACCTCCAGACACACGGCTGCCTCGCCCATGTTCTCCAACTGCGCCTCAAGCAGATACCTGCTCACGCCGTTGCTCTGACCCAGCTCCCCCGCCTTGGTGCGCACGCTCAAGAGCTGCTGCGCAACAAACTGGTACAGCTTGCGGAAAGTCCGCACCCGCCCGCTGGCAGCCTTGCCCTCACCCAGCGCCGTCTCCGTATACGTGACCGTGACAGCCAAGACGTGGTTCCCCTCCTCCTTGAGTTCGAACCGCAGAATGCGTTGCAGCGACTCGCCCGGCGCCGGAGACCCGCTGCCCTCAGCCTCTACCCCTCCCTCCCCCTCTGTGCTCGCAAGCTCCAGCGGCGAGCCCGTCGGGTTCGATGGCGTCTGCATCTCACCCTGGATCTTGACGCCGCTGATGACCTTGGAGGTGTCCGCAGGCAGGAGCTCATTGTTGGCGCACAGCGTGCACGAGAAGGTCTCGCCGACGTACGCGCTGCCAAACGCCTCGGGGAGGTTCAGCACCGGGCTGAGGATGCTCTTGTCGTTCGTGTTCTTCTCCGACGGGTACGCAAGGGACGCCTTGGGCGAGATGCCGAGCTCGTGCGAGTCCGGGAGCGGATGCTGCGTTGCGAGGGCCGGACGCGACAGCCTGGAGAAGCGGTCAGCTTTTTCAGCGACGGTGCAGCGACGCAAGGGCTAGCACAACGCACCGCAGCACCTTCAGGCTCACCGAATGCGGTGACTTGAGAGAGTCGCCCATGGATTGGTTCCTTTGGTGAGCCATGCCTACCGCGCGCGCCCCGTTGGAGCTCGAGAGTGACGATGCCGACCATGTGGGGCCGCCGTGACATAACGCTTCGGCTGGCTGGTGCCCTCACATGTGCAAAAATTGTTCCCGCGCACGGCGTCAAGTATCTATTTATTCCCAATCTCCTCACCCCTTCCTAATCCAGATTTAGTTCTCTCCCGATTTAGCTCTTTCGTATCCTAATAGGTAGCCATGGGCGTGGTTTCAAATTCGTCGGATATCCCGCTCCAAAGATGTCCGAGTCTCGTCATTCGAGCCGATACCCCTAAAGGTACCATGTCGATGTCCGCCATTACCGCCAATTTACAATCTATTGACAACCGGGACGTGCAGGCCGAGGCGTGTTTTCCACACAAGTCATACCCGCAAAAACGGTCATTGACACATGCCCTGTCTTGCTGCTTGGTATTGAGGAAAACCAGACCCATATCCAAAAGACCTCGCTCTATCATTACACTTAGTCAGTGCTTACCATCTTTAAAGACTCCACCCCTGACGACATCTAGCAACTGGCCCATCGTAGACGCAAATGGCAACAGAAAGGTTGCCCAGGCAGTCATCCTCGGCTTGGGCTCCATGTTCAACCACTCGATGCAGGAGCAGAACGTCACATGGGAGCGTGACACCGAGCGCCAGATCATCACCTATCGCGCGCTGCGAGATATCCCCGTTGGCGAAGAACTCTGTAAGTCTGCACCCAAGCGCCTCGTCTTCTCTTTTCTAACCGCCACAGGCATCTCGTACGGAAGCCACTTGACTTTCAAGGATGCAGATGCTCCGGCTCCCCCTCCACCCGAGGAAGAGCTCGCACAATTAATTCAAATACAGCTCGATTAACTGCCGAGTGCAGGTACTAGTACAGAAGGCTTGAAAGACTGCACCTCCACCCTCCACAAACTCCGAAGCTGAGCCCAGTGGTGATATGCGAACAAGTGCCGGCCGACCTGCAATCCAAATATCCGAGACTCCATGCTGGGACGAACAACTCATACGAAAGAACTAAGCGGCCACTGACTCGTTGGGTGTCTCGCTCTGGGGTGTTGCCTCTGCTTCGCTGCTGTCTTCGGCATCGTTCCTCAATTCGCAGGCAATGTCGAAGCACTCCTCGAGAAGCTGCGTCACGCTCCCTTGTCCATCCGGTATCTCATCGCCGACCATGAATTTGCCGTCTATGCGCATGTTGTCGATAGAGTTGAGCTGCAATTCGTTAGCCAGAAAATCCTGTGCGGACCTGACTACTGCCCACCTTCATGCTGTACGGATACAGCTCCCTCGGCGACGAAACACCACCCAGTTTCTTCACCTCGAGCAGGCATTTTCGCAGAGTCGTCAGCTGGTTGTAGATTGGTAGCAAGGCTTCGGACACGGGCTCAGAGGTCAGTAGGAGTTGATAGATGATAGCGTAGCTCTTCCGCAGCAAATAAAGAAGCGTCTGATGGGAAGTTAGCCTCAGTACATGTAATACAACCGCAATAACTGACCCTCTGCTCGTAAATCTCCGCGGGCCTTCCTAGAGCGTCAAAGAAGTTGCCCTCGACTCTCGACTCATCAATCCTGTCAAGTTGGCGCTGGAAATCCCACAGGTCTGTTTCGCGGAGAGACCAAGCCTGGGTGAGCGAGAGCTTCTCGAGTTTGTTTCGGATAGCAAAGAGCTTGTCGTATGTGTCCTGGAATGCGGGCGCGATCCGACCTTGCCTATGAGCAGTTAGAAGATGACGCTATCATGAAGGTAAGACGAGCTGACTTTTCCTTGATCAAGACTACCCAGAGAAGGTTCCGCCGCAGCAAGTGCGCAATGAGCTTCTTTGCGTCTGGAGCAGGATCGGACTGCTCGATTTTTAATTGCATCTTTTCAGTCATCTCAGCAAGCTTGTCCTCTGTCGATCCGGTGCTCTCAGATGCGAAGATTCCAAGCTCTTTGAGCTCTTCTTCGACCTGCAGCAGTTCTTTGTAGTATCTGTCAACTTCGTCGTTGGGGAACTATGTCGGAGTCAGCAACAAACATCGGCGTGGTCCTCTAAACCTACTTTTGATCTTGCATTGCAGCCTGCGAGAGATCTGAGCAGTGAGACTAGCTTGTCCCACTTTGGCGTCAACTCGGGGGTGAGGCCCGAGAGGTTGAGTTTGAGAACTGCCAGTGTCTCCTCACATACAGCGATGCGGGCATCCAAGAGGGTAATGAGATCGGGGCTGTATTCATCGTGACCTCTCTCAACATAACGCCTGCATTCTTGCATCTGTTTGCTCAGGCTTCCCAGGTCTTTGGGCGAGTAGAATGTAGCCTCTCTCAGATGATCCAGGAGACGCTGTCAAGTGTTAGAAACGGTACTATAACTACCATTAAATTTGCTTGCCTTTGCAGTCGAAACATAGGAATATCTACAAGCACTGTGGTCAGCAACTGATGATGACGAAGCGGGTGGCGACATACACAGCTGGTGGCTCGTGGTTCTTGCCGACGGTCATGTACGCAAGAGAAATCAGTTGGAAGCAGTCGTCGAGCATGTAGTCGACTGTGATACACAAATTAGCCACATGTGCCTCGCCGCGGCAGCATCACAGGATCCAAGGAAACGCACCCTTGTTCTGCTCCAGCCGCTTGGTTTCGCGAATCTCATTTAGAATCGTCACCTGCTCAATGACTTGATCATACAACTGCAGGACATCCTGGCTGCGGACATATGTCGATCGGTCGCGCTTGAGCAGTTCGAGCTGCGTCCTTATCGCCTGCAGCTTGTCGAGGATGGGCTGCTCTTTTGGGTCCAGCGGGATCCGCGGGAGCGGGGAGTCGGTCATGGCGGGCAGCAAACGTCAGTGGGCAAGCGTCAGACAGATCCTGGGCGAACGCGCGGTGGGTTACAGCGTCAAAGGGACTTGCAGCAATAGAATTGCCAGAGTCTCAAGTGGACCGTTCCGGCAGCCAAGTTCAGCTGGCGGGGAAGCTTGCGAGACGTCACCGATGCCCGAGAGGGGCAGGCTCATCACGTGATAGGCCCTGGCCGAGCTAGCATGCAACGGGCAAGGTGGTCGCTTAGCGAGATCCGTTGTTAGTCTCCCACATCCCATCCAAATCTCCAACATCGCGAACTGCACACCTCGACACTTCACACGGTATCAACGTCGCAATGTCTACCTCCGAGCTCGCCACTTCCTACGCAGCCCTCATCCTCGCTGATGACGGTGTCGACATCACTGTACGGTCCCCGAGGTGCAATTGCCGGCGCAGGTCAGATACTAATATTCGCAGGCCGACAAGCTCCAGTCCCTGATCAAGGCCGCAAAGATCGAGGAGGTCGAGCCCATCTGGACTTCCCTTTTCGCCAAGGTGCGCACCCACGAGTGACGGAACACACGAGGACACAGTTTCTGATATCGGACAGGCTCTCGAGGGCAAGGATGTTAAGGACCTGCTCCTGAACGTCGGTTCCGGTGGCGGTGCTGCCCCCGCTGCCGGCGCCGCCGCTGGTGCCGCCGATGCTGGCGCCGCCGACGCGCCCGCTGAGGAGGCCAAGGTTGAGGGTACGTTCTCCGTCCCGGTCGCACATGCGTCGCGAGCTGTACTGACAGATTCTACAGAGAAGGAGGAGTCTGACGACGACATGGGCTTCGGTCTGTTCGACTAAGCGCCTTCTTTCGTCCTTTCTTTCGCCATTTGCTCTTCTCGGGGTTGCTCAACACGGATCAACGGTGCATATTCCCATTGCTGGGGTGGAAATAGTCACGACCTTTCAGTGACACGGCTTGCATACTGGTCGAACCGAAACAACAATGACGGCGTCATGAGATATGTATAGGTCGGCAGGTCAATGGAACAGTTCGAAAAGTGCAAACCCCGGTTCCACGCTGTGATGCTCCGCAACGTCTTGCCAGCGCTCGCGGATTGCACATAACTACGACTAAATGATCACGACATTGCAACTCGAAATTGGTCCCAGCTGATGATTCATGACATGGTCGCACGCACGCGAGATTGATGCGGTTTTATTGACAGTATCCACCTCAGATCTTGAGTCTCTGCGTTTCCCTCCATTTTCATTATCCCATGTGACTAGGCTTGACTCTGCCATGACGACGGTCTATACCCCTCATACCCCTCTCGCTGCCTCAATGAAGCCCCGGCTGTGTTTGATACTCACTAACACATCTTGACCCACATAATATAAATGACAGTGTGAACTGGCTATGCGCCATACCATTCTGAAGCTACTGATACGCCACTACTCCTCCCAATGCTAATGTGTGGTATCAAAGTCTAAGAAACGAAAAGAACCCACGTCGTAGTGCCAAACTCGTCAAACCCAGTTTCCTTCAGTTTTTGGTGCGCTCAACCTGCAGAGCTACCAGCTTGTCCATATTGGCCAGCCACTTGTCCGCAAAACCGCGATCGGTGAAGCGCTCTGCTGATTTGCGGGCTCTACACCTCATGTCCAGTGTGTCCTGCGGCGAAAGCGTGAGTGCCTTGCGGAAACCCTCGGCATATTCGTCCGCCGTGGTGGCGTGGAAACCTGCTCATGTTAGTGCCATGTGATGACTGCGAAGAGCCGACATACCAGTTGGTTTTCCATCAATCTCAACCACAATGTCAAGCTTGGGGCCACCAGAGTCGTTGACCACAGAGATTAACCCTGCTGCCTGGTACTCAACCACGCCAATGCCAAAGTGCTCACTCCACATGCCGTTCACACCGACGCTTGCCCTTGCCATCCAGTCCAACATCAACGGCCATGGCGCATCGCACAGGAATTCGACGTGTTCCTTGATGTTGAGTTCGTGTGCGAGGAGTCGCAGGTTGTAAACACGGGTCGCGTCATCGTGCGAGTTGCGCACTGAACCAATGAGCACGAGTTTGGGAGTCTGATCCGGGTAGGCTGCAAGTTTGGGGTTCGAGTGGAGGAAAGAGGCAAATGCCTCAAGGATCAACTGGTGGTTCTTTTCAGGTCGGAATTGGGCGATGTAGATGATGGCAGGACCGCGCTTCTTCTCACTAGCCTCCGAGACCTCAACGGCTTCTGTTACTTCTTCA
Source organism: Neoascochyta sp. HWLR27 (assembly GCA_019775935.1). Classification (NCBI taxonomy): domain Eukaryota; kingdom Fungi; phylum Ascomycota; class Dothideomycetes; order Pleosporales; family Didymellaceae; genus Neoascochyta; species Neoascochyta sp. HWLR27. The sequence goes on along the minus strand of WODD01000092.1, from coordinate 370,373 downwards.
ACGGCAACCGGGGGGAAAACGGCATTGATGTCCCTGATCTCGGCTTTTTTGTTCTTGCGGTAAGGGCCCCAGAGTGAAGAGACATGACCCTGAGTCCAAGTTGAGTTGGTCATGACAACATCAATGGTACTGCCGATTTTGCTGTAGAGTTTAGCAAAGAGCTGCCAATACTGTTTCTTGGCCATTCCGCGGTAGCCTTCGCCAGCTCCAGCATTCACACCCTGCCCCCCAGCCTGCAGAGAGTCGAGCATGTCAGTCGAGATGGTGGGGTAGTGTACATAGGCTCCTGTAGGGACGGTGGGGAAGAGGAACGACGACAAGCCGAGAGCGAACGCGTATCCCATGGTGTCTATAAAGATATCCGGGACAAGCAGGGAGAAGGCGTCGTATGCTAGGACCAGAGAGCCAATTGATTGGCCCAGTAGTGTGAAGCGCGGCCACGTGCTGGCTAGAACCCAAGGGCGGGTCGTCAGGTAGAGGAAGTGTACCGTAGGCGGGTGGAGTTGGATGTTGAAGCGATCCTCGACGCGCTTCAGGATTGCGGCTTTGTCGACATCGTGGTCGCCAGTGTAGACGACACAGACAGCCTCGGGCCAGCGCCTCTGGGTTGCGCGGATGGCCGCCCATAGGACTCGCTCGCCGCCTCCGCCTGCGTTGCTACAGTTGCCGTCAGCACCATAGCCATGTTGGTTCGTAACTCAAAGCATACCAGAAAGGGTGGAAGAAGCCCACGATGCCCTTCCACTGGGAGCCAGAGGGTGCAGGTATAACATCCTCCAGCCCGTGCCCTTGCCTTGACCTTGTCTTCCCACTAGCCTCAAAGTTCTTCGTCTCGTTTGCAACTCTTGCTAACAGCAGCTCTCGGCGTGTGCGCGAGCATCGGCGCAGATGGCGGCCAACCAAGTCTGCGAAAAAGCGCAGGATGTGGGAGAAGAACAGAATATCCACGACGACAATAATCAGCAGCGAGAGGATAACGAGCAAGACGGCCATGGTGGGCAGCGTCTGCTGGGGCGGCGGGAATGGAATGGAAGGAAGATGGTTGAGCAATGGACAGGCTGGCACGGACGCGATGACAGAATGACAGAATGATGGTGGACCCTGAGGTCCGAGGTCTGAGCGCTTTCTCCGCCGCGGGAGAGCCCAAGAGCCCAAGAACGCACGCAGAGCGCGCAACGCCAGGAGACACGCCAACATGCTCTCCCCACAGCGGCTGCGCCTGCCCGCCCGCCAGCTACTCTCTACCTCTCGGCGCTGCGTCCCGTCACGCTCATTCCACGCATCGGCACCGCGCCGCGACCCGGTGCTCAATGCCGTCCTCTACCTACCGCACGAGATGATGTCCCTCATCCACAGCCAAGTCCCGTGGTACGCCGCTCTGCCCATCGCCGCCTTCATGACGCGTGGCGTGCTCGTGACGACTGCCGGATCGTGGGCGCGCTCCCTCACTGCCCGCTACATTGGCCTGCAGCCGCTGCGACAGGCGCTCGCCCTCCGCAAGCGCGACGAAATCTCCAAGTATGGCGGCTTCCGCACGCCCAAGGAAGCCATGGTGACAATCAGAAAGGACGTCAAGAATGAGGTGGACAAGCTAGACAAGCGCTGGAACGTCACCCTCTGGGGCCAGATCAACTGGACTTTTGCGCAAATCCCCATCTTCTTCACCATGGCTGAAGTCATCCGTCAGATGAGCGGCGCCCGGGATGGCCTGTTGGCTTTAGGTCTTTCGTATATTAGATTTGGAGACAATACCGCGACCATCGACCCAGCCGCAGCCGCAGCCTCAAGTCCCTGGTTCGAGCCATCGCTTGCAAACGAGGGTATGCTCTGGTTCGAGAACCTGCTTCTCCCAGACCCCACTGGCGTCCTTCCCTTTGCTGTCTCAGGGCTCATGTTTGCCAACATCTACTTCACAAACAACACTGTCAACAACGACAAGAGCTGGCCCAATCTGCTAAGAAAGACCCTTCTTGGTGTGTCCTTGTTGGTAGGCCCAATCTGTCAAAACATGCCCGCTGCGTTGATGTTGTACTGGGCGTCAAGCACCACTTCAGTCATAGCCTGGAACGCCTGGCTCGACTGGAAATACCCGGCCCCCAAAGGATTCACTGCATGCAAGAGGCCCCTTCAGATGCCTCCACCCATGGCACCGAAGGCCCGAAAATTGTAAAATTTGTTCGATTATGTGTAGAATATATTGTGAATATACCCTTTTTTTTACCACGAGTTGGCTATGGTGGTGTAGTGGTAGATCAGCCAAAGTTGAGGACATATGGCATGACTGACGCGTCTTGAGCATATGGAAGCAGTCTGTACAGGGTCTATAGATGTTACTCTCGAATTTATATCTTTCGACTTGTATTTGCTTCATGAGCACATACTTGTCGAGAAGCATAAAAATTTAAGGTTATTGCCAACGCAGACCCCGTCTCTCCACGTAAACCTGCCGAACTCCGTTTCATGAATGACCGGTTTATTTTCTAATCGGTTCACAGCCCACGATTTCGCAGGTTTTGCGATGAGGTCTCGATTTGGCTTGACGATTCAAAATCCATTGATATACTACGGGGCCGTTGAATTTGCGGTCGTGCGAATGTTTTCCCCACCTAATAGTAAACAATGACGTCTAGAGATGTCATGATTTTTCAGTACTTGCTGTTGATGAACCTCGTGAATCCTTTTTTGTTCTTCTCTTACCCGTCCGATAATCGCAGTGCGAGAGAATCTATGTGTTGTTTCTGCCCATTTACTGCTAGTGTGAATGTCGATTGTCCGGGGCAAACAACTAAGCTCAGCGGGCACCCGCCAGCGATTCTAGCCGAAACTGATTTCCACTGTCACGAGACTGGCAAACCAAACAAGACTTCCCTCATGGATTTGCCTCTTGGGAACATTATTCTGTCGTCTGTGATTTATGACAATCAAGGCCCTTTCGTCCTACTGCTTCAACCGACGCCCTCCATGTACCACCCCTCCTCTTTGATTCTGCTCAATCCTGCTATATTCGAGCAGAGATATTATGATACAGAGCTATCAATTCTGAATGTATCAACTTGGACCTCTCGAACGGGCTAACCGGGAATTCGAAGATGCTGATGCCTGGGTTTTCAGAGGCATGCGATTGCGGAACTGAAGTCCGGAAAGCCGCTCTCTCCCGAGCACCTTTTTCCGAGTTTTCTTGCGTCCCATAGTTGCTGATACCTGTTGGGAAAGTTCGGTGCGCCGTTGGCTAGTTTTCTCGGCTGCTTGGTTCCGTGGTTGAGAGAGGGAAGCGCGGTTGATGTTTTTCTGGGAGTGACGATCACCCTCGCATATTCGATCGCAGCCCCAGGTTCTTCTTTTCTTGTTCTAGCCCTCAATAGGAATATCGAAGTGCACAGCCGTCTGTGTCTCTTGGTGCTGCACGACCCAACTGCTCAGTAAGTTTTCGGTAGTTATCCGTCTCTTGTATCGTATGATCTGCTCGCCCTGCAGCTCCGCAGTGGTTCAGCCTGATATCCAGAGATAAGAAATTATCACAGTTAGCCGGTAGAGGTACCTCATTCCTAAATCCACCATTCCGATAGTCTAGACTCGACGACGAGGTTCTACGCTCCTCCATGCCACGACTTCAACCTTGGTTCAAGTGCTAGTGCATCGTACGATGGTCGAAAATTCTGATTCTACAATAGCTGATGATTTGGGTATTGTTATCATCTTCCAGATATCGTATCCATGGTTTGGAGTTCTGAGATTGATTCCTTTTGGGTGGGTCGACCGTCCGGAAGGCCAAAGGGGAGTAGGTAGGAGCCGTGCTGGTCGTGAGGAAGGCGTTACGACATCGTCGTGCTTCCTTCAGGAATGCGAAGCAACTATATTGTAGCTTGCAGGTAGCTTTGAAGGGGGAACTGTAAAAGCATGCTTTCCTATGGAGGAGAGGAGAACGTCCTTCGAGGCAAGGACGTACTTTCAGCGAGGGAGGGGCTAGGTACTTATGTTTACAGAAATTAACTCACCGGTGCCCAATGTAATCGCCCTCTCTCACTCCCTCTCGATCTCTCCGCCCAAATTCCCCAACCACGGAACTCAAAATCGAAGAGAATCCTCCCGCCTCCTCACTCTTTTCTGATACACCTCAACCATGGAAACTTCTCAGCCTACTCCATCTCTCTCGACAGGTCGCACTGAACAGTACGAGATGGCTGGCGAATTTGGCCCTCTTCCAAAGGTGTTAAAAGGGGAGAATTTCCAGCTCTTTCCTCGATCGATATCCATCGCTCAATACCATCATCAACAGCCACCTTTTACCAACAATTTACATCTTTATCCTCCACCAACTCACATCTCTATCTCTC
>WODD01000092.1:312362-352306 GCA_019775935.1 Neoascochyta sp. HWLR27 | reverse complement strand
GGGGGGGACTTGGGAGGTGCTGGTGGATATACCCGTATTTTGTGTCGTAGAGGTCGTGTGGTGGTGGGATTTTGTCTGTAGATAGACTGGATGTTTCTGCTTTCGACTGCGTTGCCAAAGAAAAGTCACTGACTGGTGAAGCACCGACGACGTCAAGGTAACAGATTCGGTCGGCCAATGTGTGGTGCAAAGCTGCGTCTAATGGGCTAATTATGCTTCTACTAAGAAACCAAGACGATCGCTTCTCCTTCCATGCAAGACGCTATGTTACAACACACCCTCGACCGCATGCGTGGCTATGCTCGGGTTCAACTCGACTGGTCTATTTCTCGCTACCCCCAACTCCGCTGCCAGCTTTGGGCGGGGGTGAAGTGGCGCTTTCTCGCCGCGACCCATCTTTGCCCTCGGCGGCCTCTCGCTCAAGGAAGTCTTGCCACAGCTCGGCCAGCGATTCTTTGTTGCTCGAGCTGCTGGCCATCAACATGGGATCCGACATCGAGTTCAACGATGGCGTGCTCGGGGTGCGGCGGAAGGGCGACATGGGAATGCGCAGGGAAGAGCCGGATGATGTTCCTGGACGCGCAAGGCCTGCTTGTTCTCGTTGCTCTGATTATCGATCAGCCAGGTTCTTAATCAAACAAGTCGTCATAGATGGTAAAATATATGCCGAACAATAATAAAAAGTGGGAAGCTTTACCTTCAGTCCAGCCCAATAACGCAGAAATCAACTGTAGAGCCTCAAACTTCTTGGGGTCTGAGCGATCGATTGCTAGGAAATGCAGGAAATAGTTTGTGATGATCTGCCGATCGACGTTGTCCTCGGGTCTCCCCTTCTTTAGGATGCGTAGGGCTTTGGTAAGGTGCTCGTTCAGTGTGACAGCTTCGTGTCGCAGCTTGCCAATCAGGAGGTTCTTCTCTTTGACTTCCTTTTCGAACGGCAAAGCCCTGTCCAGCTCTTTCTGTGTAGACTCAGCTGCTGTTTTGGCTGCTTTTGACGCCTCTTCCGCGGCTTCAACCTGCTTTCGAAGATCGTTGATCTGGGACTCGTACGTCTCGACAGACTTTTTGAACTCAGACTTCCGTACTAGAATGTGTTAGTGCCTGCGAAGTAGATGGTGACTGCAACTTACAGGTCTGCACTTCCTGAAGCGCCTTTTGTAGCCCTTCTACGGCCTGACTATTTGTGTCCCTGTCCCTTGCTGCCCGCTCGAGCTCTTCTTTGACGCTGTCCAGTTGCTCTCGTAACTCCGCGTCCTTCTCAGTGAGGTTCTCTCGTAGCGAGCGTTCGTTCATGGCGAGTACTTCCCAGTCTTGCATAGCCTGTTTGGCGTTCTCAAACTCTTCTCTTGCGTAGGCTTCTCGCGAAACCAGCTCGTCGCGCTCCTTGATCCAATTTTGCTGGGAGAGATTTGTTCGACTCCGCAGGTTGGCAATTTCTGACGCCTGGGCTTCATTCTCTTGGCGCAGCTTTTCGAGTTCATCGTTCAGGCTGTTGCTGTTGTCTTGGAGCTCACGGTTGGAGTCCTCGAGCTCGGCGACTTGGGCTTGATATTCTTCAATCCTTGCCTGTGACAATCAGCACGCGTGTCGTCTTGAGGTGGCAAGGATAGAACCTACCGCATCGGCTTTCAACCGATTCCCCAGTGTCGTCTTTATTGTGTTTACTCTCCCCAGAAGGTTGTTGTACTGCGTTTCGAAATGCTCCTTGCTCTCGTTGGCTTCCTCGAGCTCTTCCCTGAGATTTTGTAGCTCTTCCTGGTTGGACTCTGCGCCCTCGGTGCTCTGCCCTTCGTGCTTGCTCTGTATGCTCTCCAGGTTCTTTCGCAGTTCCGTGACCTCGAGCCGTAATGCATCTCGCTCCTTCGCTATAGCCTCAAGTCGTGCGCTGGCATCCGAGGGCGAGGGCGGCGAGGGCGAGAACCCTGGTGAGCGCGAGCGCGCGAACCCGAGAGCGATAGCGGAGGATATGCTGTGGTGCTGCGTGCCATTGGGCTGGGCGATTGTAGGCGAGAGCGGCGGTGCTTCATCCTCTACGTCGTCGGCGTCTGGGTCGGGCTGCTGTGCTGCGGGCTGCTAAGTCGTGGATCAGCTATCTTCGCTGGTAGTCCGGATAATTTCACCCACAGTCTGTTCTTTCTCTTCCTCCTCCCCCGCATCGTCATCGTCTGGCTCCTGCTTGCCAGCTTGTCCGTCAGCTTGTCCGTTCGCTTGCCCGCTTTCCTCCGCCTTGATATCTGCACTGGGTTTCTTCTTGTTCTTCTTCTTCTTCGATTTAGACGGCGCCCCTGCGATCGCTTGTCAGCCGAGCTAGGAAGTATGAATAGCTCACCCCCGCAAACTCCGCGCGTTCGTCGGGTGGGCCGGTCCCAGGTGACATACCGCTCTGGTTTATCGGGTCAGACGCCGCAGATGCAGACATGGCTGAGGGTGTGAATCGTGAAAAAGGCCGAGGCCGTGAATCTTCTCAGTCCGAGAGTGGAACGGCAATTGCAACGTGGAGCGCGGGCAAGGGAGTGTCTACCTATCGCATAGACATGTCGACTTGGCGCGTCGTGTCCCAATGTTTCGGCAACTTCGCGGGCACGTCACTAGCGGACGCACTAGCCATCTTGCACTCTACACGCTGGCGCAACGTGTCGACAGCAACAATGTTTGGGAGCAGGATAGTTACGGTTATCTGATGGGATTTCCAAAGTATGGAGAAGTGTTTCACGTATGCTCCAATTCGAAATGCCTTTGGCCGGGAAATATAATCCGAGTCAAAAACAGTTTGAATGAATCTAGTGGCCTGTTCTGGTGACCTTCCCTCATCGTAGCATCGCAGGTACTGGGGATGGTCCACATCACGTCTTGTGGCAGAGGGCAACCTGGTTCAAATGGAAGACATGTTGACCGCACTGATACACGAGTCAAGGGGTCTCGTCTCGACCCTGTTATACATCAAACAAGTCCGGTGGTCATTCTCAGAATGAGCATCAACTGCAAACATAAGAACATTCCATCGACGCTCTATGGCAAGATTGAGTTCTACAATGACCATGCGTGTATATCAACGCACCAAACACGCTCACTCGCTACGCCGGGTTCGCCGACACCCATGCCCGCGCTTCCAACAGCCACTGCGGCACCCACCTAACGCCAAATCAACGCCCTCACACAGTGTAATCTACGAGGTTTGCAGAGAGACTTGCTCGACGCCGCGAGTTACCTCCTCTTCAGCCGTCTTCTCAGCAGGACCGTCCTTGCCCTTCTCAGCAGCCTCGACGCCCTTGCTGGCTGCCTTCTTTGCCTTCTTGCGCTCCTTCTCAGCCTTCTTAGCAGCAGCCTTCTTGGCTTTCTCTTCCTTGGCCTTGCGGGCCTCCTCGCCGCCAAACTGCTCGCGCCACTCCTGCTCCTTCTCTGGCTTGATCTGCGAGAAGAGGTAGCCGGCTTTGCCGATCTTGTGGTTGACGGGCAGAGAGCGAGCCTCCCAGTTGTCGGGAATAATGAGGAACTCAGCGTTGAGCTGCGAGAGGATGTTGGCAGTAGTCTCAGGCCTGGTACTATTGTCAGTTTTCTTGCAGCCGTGCAAAATCACTGTCGCAAACTTACATGTAGGGCTCGATCAAACTGGCAAGGAGGTGGATGTGGCTCAGTGCCAGACCCACAACAGCGGCACACCTCTCGGGCTCCGTGTTCGCCAGGTTGTTATCCAGCCTATTGTCCTGCAGCAGCTGGTTGCCCAAGCTCGACAGGTGCAGCGCAGTGCTGAGCGCAGCACGAATCTTGACGTCCTCGAGCTCCTCGATGTACTTCTTCAGAGTCTCGTTGACCTTCTTCTTGTGCTCGACAAAGTAGTCGTCCTCGAACTTGGTGTAGTCGGGCACAACCGAGTCGTAGACCTTGGAGTTGACAAACTTGATAACGCGGTTGACAAAGTTGCCCAGGTTCTTGAGAAGCTCGTTGTTATTGGCAGCGATGAAACCGTCCCACTCGAATTCCGAGTCTCCGGTCTCCGGTCGGTGAGAGAGCAGGTAGTAGCGCCATACATCAGACGGGATGCCAGTGTCCTTTGCGTTGTTGCCGAACACACCAATGTTCCTGGACTTTGAGAACTTACCCTTCTCGTAGTTCAGGTATTCGGTCGTCGAGATGGTGTTCAGCATGGTCCACTTGTCTTTTGTGCCAATCTGCGAGCAGGGGAAGACGACAGTGTGGAAGGGCACGTTGTCCTTGCCCATGAACTGGTACAACTTGACCTGTTCGGGGTTCCTCCACCACTTCTCCCACTCATCTGTGTAGTTTGCTGTGATTGAGACGTATCCGATACAAGCATCGAACCAAACGTACATGACCTTGTCCTCGTAGCCCTATACACACGCACGTCAGTATACTGATGGTTTCAAGTTAGGCGACACGTACCTCAAGAGGCACGGCAGTACCCCACTTCAGATCGCGGGTGATTCCACGTGCGCGCAGGCCCTCCTTCAGCCACGAGGAAGTGATTTGCACACCGTTGGAGGTCCAGTTACCCTCCTCGCTCGACTTCTTGAACCACTCCTCCTCAAGCGGCTGCAGCTTGTCCAGACACAGATAGACGTGCTTGGTCTCGCGTGGGACTGGTGTTGCGCCATCGAGTTTGCAACGGGGGTTCTTGAGCTCGAGCGGATCCAGCAGATGTCCGCACTTGTCGCACTGGTCGCCTCGCGCATCGTCGTAGTTGCAGAGCGGGCACGTTCCCTCGACGAACCGATCCGCCAGGAAGCTCTTGTGTGTCTCGCAGTACGGCTGTATTGTGGTCTGCTCCTCGAGGAACCCGTTCTTGTGCAGCTTCTTGAAGATGTCTTGTGCGATATCAGTCTGTTGCTGAGTCGGTGTGCGGCCAAAGTGGTCGAAGCTGATGTTGAACCACTTGTAAACCTCCGAGTGCAGAGCGTAGTACTTGTCGCAAAGCTCCTTGGGGGTCACCTTCTCCTCGATAGCCTTTGTCTCGGTTGCCGTGCCGTATTCGTCGGTACCGCAGACGTAGAGTGTGTTGTAGCCGCGAGCGCGCGAGAATCGGGCGAACACGTCGGCAGACAGCACACTACCGATAATGTTGCCTAAATGGGGGACATTGTTGACGTAGGGCAGCGCGCTCGTAATGAGCACGTTGCGCTCGCCGTCGACGGGCAGCACAGTCTTTTTGATTTCAGCCATCGAAGTGCTTCTGGGGCTGGTTAGCTCAGTGCTAGGCGCGAGAACCTCTGCAGATATGCTCAGGCTTACCGACTCGAGTCTGGCGTGTTATTCTGAGGGACACGGTGGGTATGGGTCGAAAGGGGAAGCTCAATGGCCTTTGAGTGCAGCGCCTTGAACGTATAGTTGTGTCAAGTGACTCAAGATCCACTCGCGACGAGACCGGAGCTGCCCCTCCAAACCCCGCCGAGGGGCACTAGCCACCTGCGCCACACGCCGCCGCCGTCGCCGAAATGAGTCTTCTGCCGACCATGGTTGCTTGTAAAACTTGGCCGGCCCGTTAGGACTGTATTTTGACTTGTTCTCTGTGGTACAACAAGCCGACACCGCTGGGAGTCTCAGGAGGCAAGAATCACCTCAACCGAAGGCTATCGAATCGGCTTTGAAATCCATCAACCAAAGGAAATCCTCTTTACAAACTACCCACAATCCTATTCTGACTTCAAGACACCAACCATGCCTCCTATCCAATCAACACACGAAGATGATCCCTTCGACAGTCTCCTTACTCTGGAAGACACGCTTTACACTTCCGCCTATGACCAAGGTGTTGCAGACGGCGCACGAGCAGGCCGAGTCGAAGGCCGAATCTTTGGGCTAGAAAAAGGCTTTGAGAAATTTGCTGAACTGGGCGAACTACACGGCCGGTCTGTTGTGTGGGGAGGGCGAATCCCGGCTTTTGCGTCGGCATCGTCAGGAGCAAGTGCAGAAGGAAAGCAAGAGACCCAATCTTCCAGCGAGAAAAAACTGCCAGACTTGCCGTCCAACTCACGCATGCAAAACAATGTCTCGCTCCTGCACTCGCTCACCGACTTGGAGACGTTCAGCATCGAAAATACAGAAGAGGCGGTTGCCGACTTTGATGACCGCTTCAAGCGCGCAGGTGCCAAAGCAAAAGTAATTGAGCGCATCGTTGGCGAGTCTTCTTCGGCCAATGCAAAGTCACCGGATGGCTCACCGGGACCTGGGCGGAATGTAAGGTTGGAAGGCGACAAGAAGGCAAAGAAGGGGGACGATAGCATGGAGGACTTTATGGGATCAAAGCTTATAAGATGAACGGTACTAGAAGAGTACATTCGTCGTCTCATCCGCATCGATAAGCCTGTCTGGGACGCACGAACAACGCCAGGACCGCTTGATCTTTGGGAGCGCGTACTCAGTTCAAAGAGGCGAGTACTCGTCCAGATTACCTGCCGTCCAGCTACCGTCTGATCCGTTACGTTGCACGTAGCGATCTGGCAGTTGAAGAGAGAACAGCCACCATTACCACAGCAACAAGCCGAACTCAACTCGGGGGAAGTGAACAAGAAATCAACGCAAGTTTGGTGTATTAGTCTGTCACACTACACTGCCTGAAGAAGCCAGATGATACCGCTTAAACCCAGGCCCAAGCCTTCCACTACACCATGCCATGACAAAGAGATCAAGAAGGCCAATAAGCTCATCGAAACTAAAAGGAATATTGAAAAAAAGGTGTGAAGTGAAGTATGCTGAGTATCTGTCCTCTCGCAGCCCCCTCGCATTTTCGTGCTAAGTGATGCACTGGTATCAAAATATGTCGCAAACATCCTCAGCGACATCAAACTCCTGTCATGCCGGCGTATCTGCCACGATCAAACATCGATGGCTGGTGCCTGCCTCTCCATTCGTGGAAGCAGCGCAGCTTTGGCCCCGGGTAGACTGTCCACGCGATTGTGATTTGGCGATCCCTAGTAGCCGTTCATCGTCATGCGCTGGCTGTTCCTGCTGAGCTCGCGGTCCGCAGATGGCGAGATGGGGCGGGAGTGGCCGCCAACAGCAGAGCTCTCCTTGAGCGCAAGCAGCTGCTTGGCGCGGAACGACTCGTAGTGGATTTGAGCAGTGGTTTCGATAAGGTCTTGCAGGTGGGTGCGGGTGAGGAAGTTGCGGAGGTACACAAACTCGCAGTGGTTCTCGTCCTCGACTGCGATTGTTAGCGGTGTGCTAGTGGACGACGGTGGATGGACGTACCGTTGATGACGCCCCACTTTGTCTGGCGGCCACGAACGTTCTTGCCGTTGACGACGACAGTCTTCTCGGAGCCGACGACGGCGAAGGGGATGAGGTCCTGTGTAGCGTTAGTTTGTGAATCCACGGTTTCGTTGGGAATTGGTGCATACCTTGATAGATGTCTTGAGGGCAACCTCCTCGTTGTCGTCCTCCTCGTTGTCGTAGGGGTACATGCGCAGGTTGTGGAACTGGAACTCGGCCTTTATCCTCTCCTTGAACGCAGCACGCTCCTCGAGCGTCAGGCTGTCGGCCTTGGCAATGACGGGCACGACGTTGACAAACTCGCTCAGCTTCTTGAGCACGACAATGTCGATGGGCTTGAGGGCGTGGCCAGAGGGCTGGATGAAGAACAGGCAGCAGTGGATGCGGGTGTCCTGCAAGTAGCGCTCACGCTGGGCGGTGAGCTCCTTGCGGAGGTAGGCGCTGTGCTGGTCCTTGATGTACTTGACAATGGGGTCCCAGCAGCGCTCGTTGTTGATCAGGTCACCGTAGCCGGGCGTGTCGACAATGTTGAGACGCAGACGCACGCCGTTCTCCTCGACGGTGTGTGAGACGGGGTGGATGGTCGTGGTGGAGCGAGGCTCGTCGTCGGGCTGGAAGCGGCCCTTGGAGTCGATCAGGTGCGAGGCGAAGATGGTGTTGATGAGCGTCGACTTGCCGAGACCAGTCTGGCCTGCACGCGGAGTCAGCAGTCTACAGCGGCACACGGGACGGGGAGAAGCCTACCAACGCAGATGACGTTGAACTGGAACCCCCGCTTGACCGACTTCTTCTCAATCTGCTTGGTGATGCTGTCGAAACCGACATAGCTGTCCGGGAAGATGGACTGTGGGGGTGCGGCGGCCATTGCGGGTGATGTGGGCCGGGTGGGTGGATGTGCGGAGTAGAGTGGCGGGTGGAAGACGCGAGCGGTGCGAGAGCGGTGGCACGACGGGAGATGAGGAGGTAAACAATCTCAGGGACGCTGCGCTGGCGACTTTCTCGCGGAGTTGCTCACAGGGAAAGGGGCACCAAGCGAAAGCGCGCTAGCACTGGGGACGGTAAGGCGTGGACCGAGCTTGGGCTGGGGTGCATTTTGTTCTCCTACACCATCGCCGCCCGTCGAGCGCGTCGCGGAGCCAACCCACGTCCATCTCGCCGCCACCCCACTGTCCGCCGCCATGGCCCTCGCCCGCCCCCTGCCCCCGCTGTGGCAGATGCTTCTGCCTGGCCTCAATGGTCCCGTCCGCCCCGTCGTCAACCTGCCGTTCCTGCAGCGCATCGCCCACCCATTCCAGACGCTCCCCACACCCTTCGCCGCCCTCGCCCTGCCCTCGCTCTCGCTGCCCGCCATTCCCTCGCTGGGCGACATCTGGGAGGGTATCCTCAAGGCCGTCCCCAAGAAGAAGACGTCATACCGCAAGAAGAGGCAGCGGTTCATGGCCGGCAAGGGCCTGAAGGACATCACATCGCTGAACAAGTGCTCGGCGTGCGGGAGGCCCAAGCGTGCGCACATTCTGTGCCCGTACTGCGTAGACGGTAGGTGGTTGGGTGCTGCGGATGCGTCGCATGTCTAACGAGACCCCAGCAATCAAAACCAGCATCTTCGGCCAGCTCAACTGGTCCATCAGACGGCCCTCGCACAAGCAGTCCAAGCAGCTGGCGCGTGAGAAGCGCCAGGCGGCTCAAAGGGCACGATCCACGCTCCCGGATGAGAGGAAGGAGAAGGAGGAGCAGATTATCAAGCACACAGGGTGGAGCTTCTTCAGGAGACGGGATTGAGGACCAAGGAACAATCAGCAAAGCACCGATTGGCAAGTCGAGTCGAGCCGGACCGGTCGAATGTTGTTGACTTTGGGAGTTGGGCCAAGACAACTGATGAGTACGAGTACAAAGATGTAACAATAGGTGCTTACGGGCAGAGCAGCCGTAGCATTGTAGAATAGTTGATGAGGCATATCAGGCGCTCTGCTGCATTTTCAATCACATATCACATACCACACCAAGCAGTCTGGCTCTCGGAGAGAAGTCTTTCTTGGCATGTGCGTGATGAGCTGTGTTTGCATGCACTGTAAGCAGTCGTGGTATGCAAGTTGCATACACTTGTCGCGTCGAGGGCGGTGCAGATGGCTGGATGCTGCGCAGACGAGGCGATGCTGGAGCCCGAAATGAGGCACAGGAAGATATCAGCGAGCGCATACACAACCATGGCTTTGCATTGTTCAAATCATTGCCGCATTCTTCGTACAAACAGATTATATGCAGTGGTATCGGCAGACTATTTGTATTTCTATGAGCTGGCTGGCTGATATCCCCTGCCATTACAACTTAGTCGTTCCATTACCAAGGGATGGCAATGGCATTGCACCAGAGACTGAGTGAAGAGAAGCAATGGCCAAGTCTGAAGTACACCCTACCTCTGTCACACGCCGGAGACACCTCGCCCGTCATCGACTCTGGAAGAGAGAATACAACGCTTCCATTGTACCAGCCGAGAGGGTCTTCTGTACAGCCTCTACCAAACCAACTACAGCTTCAGAAGCGTGCAGACGTCCGGGCTATTAATAACCTGTAATAGACATGGATGTAATCCGGCAAGAACTGAACAGGGTAAACGCTTTGGCAGTACATGAGCGTTAATTCTACAGATGCATGCAGTCCCCTCACTCACTGTAGAGAGAGGTAAATACTTGAGCCTTCAACAGCTTGTCCAAGCCATGGACGTACTTCAGCGACATAATGGTGCCATGGAAAAGGAATGTAGCCTTTCGTTGAGAGAAGTAGAGACAGCAGGAACGTTCAGTGCCACCAAATATGCTGCAGTAGATAGAGATGAGTGTCAAATTTGAGCGCAAGATAAATTAGCAAGCTGGAATTTGCTGGACAAAAAAATCTGTTTATCATGTCCTATGGAGTGCACTCTGTTGTCCAAAAAGAAGGTGATCATGACGGAGCGTGCATGTGATGCGACAAAAGGCAAAAAGATGTATCTCTCTGGCGGGGAATCGAACCCCGGCCTCCTGCGAGTTGTTCTGACGAATGACAAGCAGAAATACTGACCACTATACTACCAAAGAAGTGATTGATTTGATGGAAGAACTCATAAGTAGGTAATAAATATTCTTAGTATTCAAACCATTCCTTGGTATCTATTACCCACTCTTCGCCTCATGCAGACAAAATTCTTGTGATACATCGTACATCCAAGCAAGTTAAAGAGAGCTAGTTTCACTCTTGTGGCCCTCAAGTAAATGTTACCTCAATATCACAGTATCTACCTCAAACGAAAAACACCGAGCAATAGAATCCTAACAACAATGCAGGAGGTATCCTATGCCTTACGAAGGCATGCGTAGAGTTTGAACTAAAACCATGCAAGAGGCAATCTGTACTTTGCAATCTTGCGGAGACTGTTGATAGCTTGCTGACTTATTGAAGTGTCTCGAGAGTTTTGTTACCGTAGTGTGCTCCTTGAAATCCTTTCCAGGATTCCGCAAACCCACACGAGCACCTTCTTTTCCAATGAAGATATCGTTCAAGATTACTCATGTACATCTGGACGAAAATTCAATCCAAAGTCCTCATAGCTCGTACTATATTCTATTCACCTGTATCGCCTCCATCTCAGTTACATCCATCCGACTACGTTCTCCCAAGTTACATATTTAGCCATCTCAAATCAGCCCCATGTACCACGGAGCATACTAACCAATGGAACATCAAAGCAAGATGTTCATCCGCAAGCATCAAGTCCCACAAATCTCACACACAACGCATCACCAACCGTCCAAGTCTTTCCCTCTAGTCTCCAGACTCGGCGGCATCATAGGCATCCCCTTCTTCAGCGCACCAACCAGCGGATCCCTACTCAACAGAGCCTCAACATCCTGCTGCGTATCGACCCGCGACCTAACACGAGCGTACGCCATCCTCGACGGCTTGTCGACGACACTGAAGAACTTCTGGCGCCGCGCCTCCGACCACGAGGCCAGCAGCTTGGACGGATCCGACGCTTGGTCCTCCAGGATGTGCGCGAGGACCTGCGAGAGCGATGAGGCGTCTGCGATGCCCGACGCCAGGCCGAGTCCAGCGTAGGGGTTCGTTACTGGGTAGTTAGCGGTGGTCAAGAAGAAGACGACGACGACAAGCGTCGGGTAAAAGAAGGGACTCACAATGTGCAGCATCGCCAACCAGACCAACACGTCCTTTCCAGAAGGACTCTGCGCATCGCTGCTGGGCTTTGTACGGTGCCACCCGCACGACCTCGAACACAACCTCGCCATCGTCACCCAGCCCGCCGTTCGGCAGCATCGCCTTGAGCTTGTCTTGCACGCCCGCCTGGATGTCGCCCTCGCTGAGCCCCACGGGGACACCGTAGCTGACTCTCCACAAGCCATGGGCATCGATGCGCCCAATGAGCCCATAGTTTACGGGGTCGATGACAAAGTTTGCGTCGTAGAAGCCGTGCTTCTTGAAATCAAACCGTATGTCCGTCGCCACGAGCTCCGCATCAAGCGTCTCGCCCTCGAACCCAACGCCCAGCATCTTCCTCACAGTCGAATGCGCCCCGTCAGCACCAACAAGATATGCCGCCTCGATCTCCTCCACGTCGGCACTACACCCCTCACGCACCCGAACCACAACCCGCTCCGCCTCCTCTCTAAACCCCACAACCTCCCCCCCAACCCTCACCTCAGCCCTGGCGCCCTGAGCCCGCAACCGCCCCATCAACACCTCCTGGAACCTCCCCTGCGGCAACAAAAGCTGCCCCTTAGTCTTGACATCCGCACCCTCGCGATTCTCAAACCTCTTGCCTGCAATCACCTCGCTCCCGCACTGCACACTGGACCGGAAACACAGCCCGGCGCTCAGCGAGCCCGCGGCGACCAGCTCAGGCAGCAGGCCCGGTACCGCGGACAGAAGCGGGTAGGTCGGTGGTTGGTGCGCCATTGCGCGGGTCGAGGTGGGGTTGGGCGCGTGTGGTTCCAGGACGACTATGCGGTTCGGGATACGTGTGTGGGAGAGGAGCAGCGCGAGGAAGAGGCCCACACAGCCGCCGCCTGCTATTACTATCGGGAGGTGGGCGGCGGGGGTGGTGTCGGTGTCGGTGATTGACATTTTGGCGTGTTGCTGGAAGGTGTTCTGGTATGGAGAAAGAGAAGGGGGTTGAGGAGAGGTGAGACGGATGGATTAAATGGCTATGGTCACAAAGGGTTTCGGCAAGTTCGAGCTGCAGTGCTTTCTAGAAAACGTCGCTGGTTGCTGTGTTTGGTCGTCGTGGGCATTGTGGTACCATCATCGATCCGTCGACGCGGGAGGCGGGGTACCGATCTCGTCTGACGCCCGCTTCTCGACGTGGCAAGATGGGGATGTGAGCATACCAGGGTGGGGTGTCTGGATGTTGGGATTCTGAGCTTCTCCCTTCTACTACATATGTGGAACGCATAGTTGGTTAGATGCTGTTGGAGAGGGGTGGGTGGTGTTGGGTGGTTCGTCGTTTCCCAACTAACCAAGTCCCAACTTCACGCCCGACACCAGTACGACACGACACGAGTACGAATGCCATACACACATGTAGTTTGGAGCATACTTTTTTTGACGTGTTTTGATTAATCAGGTATCCAACGCTAAACACAAACTCCAATGCTGTATGCAATCGAGGCCAACGGGGCTCGGATATTTTAACCCACCCAAATGCAGGTAGAACCGCTTTTGACACGAACCAGGCATTCTCTCTACCTACTTCTCCTCTACGACATGGCCCCACTCGTGGCTCTCCATGCCATCGCAGCCCCACATGATGCCCTTGAGCCACGAGCGGACCGTGTCGGCATAGGCGCCAATGTTGCCCTTGGCCATGGGAATGTCGATGTCGTTTCCGCGGAAGTGGATCTGGCTGATGGGAGTGACGAACCAGGCGGTGCCAGCGGCAAAGGCCTCGACGATGCGGCCCTCCTTGGCCGCCTGCTCAATCTCGAAGATGTTGAACTTGCGCTCGACAACCTCGAGCGTCTCGAGATCGCCGTGGCCCGGCACCAGACGCGAGCGCGCGAGCTCCAAGATGGAGCGCCGCGTCACACCGTCGAGGACAATGCGCTCGTTCAGGTCCGCCGTGATGAGCTGCAGCTTGCCTTCGGTGGTGCGCCACACGACGAAGAAGTTGCTTGCGCCTGCCTCGGTGACGGTGCAATCTTCGCCAAACAGCCACAGGATCTGATGGTAGCCGCGGGCGCGGGCCTCGCCCTGGGCGACGAGCGAGGGGCCGTAGTTTGCGCCGACCTTTGCGTAGCCGAAGCCGCCGGGCCATGCGCGGCACATGTCGTCCTGGGAGGCGAGCAGCTTGATGCCGCCGCTCATGTCGCCCATGGGGGCGAAGCAGCACAGGATGACGTAGAGGAGGGCCTCCTTGGGGCGCTCGACGCCGAGGGCCGAGTCGGTGGCGATCATGGTCGGGCGGATGTACAGGAAGCTTCCCGGGCGGTCCTTGGGCAGCCACTTGTCGCCGTCCGTCTCGCACAGCTTGACAATGAGGCTGAGAAGCTGCTTGGGGGGGAAGGCGGGCAGGGCAATGCGGTTGGTGGACATGAGCATGCGGTTGCAGTTGAGGTCGGGGCGGAAGAGGCGCAGCTTGCCGTCGTGGCCGCGGTAGAGCTTCATGCCCTCGAAGCACTCGGTGGCATAGTGCAGGCACGAGGCGGTCGGGGCGAGGGAGATGGGGCCGTAGGGCTTGAGGGCGGGGGCATCCCAGCCGTGCTCAGCGGACCAGCGGGCCTGGATCATGTGGTCGGTGCAAACCTTCTGCGAGGCCATCTCGGGGGAGCCCAGGGCGGGGACAGAGCGGGGGGCATCGGTGTATGTGTAGGTAGTCTTGGAGGCGTCCAACTCGGCGAGCGTGTACTCGATGTCGCTCTCTACCTTTGTGTCGTTTGTGAGCGAGGCCGACTTGAGCTGCGAGGGGGCCGTCTTCTCGAGGGCATGCTGGATGCCCTGGGACGTGAGAGACGTGAGCGTCTCGTTGTCGTTGGGAGGGGTGACGGCAATGGGAGGCATGGCTGGTGGGAGTGTGGGAGGAGAAGGGTAGGGGGGAGGGGGGAAGGGGGGAAAGGTGGGAGAGGCAATGGAGAAGGGAGGGTGGTAGGTGGAGTCTGGGAAAGGGTTTTATAAGAAAGGGCTCCGAGTTTTCCAGGCCGGATGGAGTCATTGCTTGCCATCACGCGCAATGGCTAGGCCAAGGGTGTAAAAACGGAGTACCCCGGCAGCGATTGGGCTAGTGGGGTTGAGTGAACGGGGCGGCGAAGATATCGGGAATGCCGCGCTGCCAACTAAACTTTTTCCTGTTTGCGACTCGGCTCAAGAAGTTGAACTGGTTGCGTCTGCGGCCGGCGATCCCATTGGGCGATTGCTTTTGTAGGCGACTGATCATGTCGGAGGCGTGCCCCTGGTGTGCATATGCACATACATAGGTAATAGGTAATGGCATACCATGTTGGATGTCGTCGAGGGCGTAGGGCGTAGGGCGGGTCGTCATGTGCCCTCGAATATCCCGCCTGGCCGCTAGTATCCGCCTGCCGACCGCGCCCACGCTAAACCTCCGGCTGACGCGCATCCCCAAACCATCTACGCAACAAACAAAGACTCATCCTTAAGCCTCCATGGCTGCAGCTCACACGTCGCTGCGATATCGGAGCCGTGTGCCAGGTGTCGTCGTACACAGCCGTGCGGTGCGGTGCAATGCGGGGAGACGCAGCCGTGCCATGGCCCAAACCACCGCTGTCCAAGCCCCCAGACCAGCACCTCGGAAAGCTGCGGTTTAGCAGAGCGGCTCTGACGACGCGCCAGGTCAAACTGGTCAACTGACCGGGATGCTGAGCAAATGTGCGAGGCAGGTGGCTATCGTAGTTTGCATCTAGCTATCGTATCTACCTACCTAGCTCGCATCGCAGTGGCCGTGGCCGTGGCCGTGGCCGTGGCCGTGGTCGACGGTCGGAGACCCGCTGCAGTAAGCTGTACATTCCGCAGCTAGCCCTTCCTCCTGTATCCGTCGCCCGCCCACAGCTACTCAACCCACCCCCTTCACAATTTCGCCGCAGCCGGCCCATCGCTCGAGCTCGACGACGTTCGCAGGCCGTCGAGGCTCTGCAGAATGCCGTCGGCCACCTGCCCAACCCGCCCTTCGAGCGACCCAAAGTCCATCTTGCCAATCGCCGCATTGATTTGCTCCATGACCTGCTCCTCCTGCACCGTCTCCGCCATGACCTGCCCCTCTGTCCTCCAGTACTCCTCGCGCAGCCCCCGCAGCCCCGAGTCGCGGTTGACCGAGTTTGTGAGCAGCCCAAGCGCCCGCATCTTGTTCAACGTCTCCTCGGACGCGCGTGTTACCGTCTCCAGCCGCTCTGCAATCGACACGGGCTTGACCATCCACCGGTTCGTGCTCGTCGCCCACAGCACAAACGCCATGGCGAGGTCCTGCAGGGCAAAGGCAATGTACCGCAGGAACCGGACGCGCCAGTACGCAGAGTCAATGTTGCGGGCGAGCAGGGCGCGCCGGTTGGCCGTCACGTCGTACGTCGCCATGTACCATATCTCGACAATGAGGGTGACGACGCCGAGGATCGTGGCATGGGTGCGGAAGCGCGACCCCTCGCCGCCCACCAGCGACGACGTCGCCAGGCCGAGCACAAACAGCTGGACGAGGTGCGGCGTGACAATCTTGGGCAGGCTGTACAAAAGGTAGTTTTGCGTGTCGCTCCCGTCGGCTGTGACGCACCACGCGCAGTTGAGCAACGTGTCGGGGCCAAAGGCGAGATACAGCAGCTTGTTGCGCGCGTTGACGTCAAACTTTGCGCGCAGGGCGACGTCGGCGGCATCGAGGGGCCGCAGGTGGCGCAGGCGGGCAAAGAGGACGCTCGTCTCGGTGCGGATGTGGCTCTGGGTGGTGACGAAGATGTTGTCGGGGGCGAAGCGGGCCAGGGAGAGGACGAGGGCGGCGGCGGCAGCGACGAAGAGCATGTTCAGGGCATTCTTGACCCGCGGGGGCGTCGGTCGCACGGGGACGCTGTGGGCGGTTGCGCGGGCCGCATTGAACCAGTCGACGAGACGGGGGAGGACAAAGGGCCCGAAGAGGATGAGCAGCGAGTGGACACTTTGCGGGAGGAACGTGAGGCGCGGAATGACGACGTACGAGACGAGGAGCAGCGCAATGGAGCGCACGCCGGGCATACTGACTGACTGACTGGCTGGCGGACAGACGGACAGAAAGAAAGAAAGAAAGAAAGAAAGAAAGACAGACAGACAGTGCGATGTGATGCGATGCGATGCGATGTGACGGGAGGCAGCAACTGCCTGTCCGACATTCAAGGCGACGTGCCGACGCGTGGGGCCGCGCGCTAGTCACATGGAAGCACATCCAATAGGTACCTGTACCTAGCCATCCCATGCCACACCCCATCCCACTCTCGCATGCTACATGCTACATACTACCTCTACACTCTGTCACGGCCCCAGCACACGCTACACCAGCCCTGGCCCTGGGCCCAGCCCTGGCCCTCGTCGTATACCGACGCCAAGCTGAACCTCCAACGTCCCCTCGCCCCACTTCCCCAACCCAACCCAACCCAACCCCACTCCGCTCTCTGATACCTACTACAATGTCTCTCTCCATCACCGAGCACGACGCTTCAGGCGCCACAACCGCAACCTACGTTGCCTCTTCCTCTCGAGTCGACATCATCGTGCGCCCGCCCTGCCCTCTCCCCCCTCCCCCACCCCTGCTCCAACTAATCCATCTCCAAGCACCCACCCAAAACAAAGCCCTACGCCCAGCAGCTCCTCGATGTCTTCCTCCCGGCCGGCTACCCGCACAGCGTGTCGACTGACTACATGCAGTGAGTGTGTAGCATCTCTGCTCCGCGGCCATGCCATGCCATGTCTTGATGACCGATCCCTGACCCGTGTCTTGGTGACAGGTATCAGATCTATGTACGTCTGTCTCGCGACGGATCCTACGACTGATGGGTTGATGCTAGCAGGACTCGCTTCAAGCCTTCTCATCGTCGATAGCGGGCCTCTTGGCTTCGAGAGCCGTCCTCGAAGGTGAGTCGAGCAACCCAAGCACCATGAAAGATGAAACACCCAAGCACACCAACCATGTCACCCCAGATGCCCAGCACTACCTAGGTACCCAGCTAACACACCAACCCCAGGCGTCGGCGTTGGTGACGCATCCGCCTCGCCCACGTCCGCCCTCCTCCTCTCCATCTTGCAAGAGTCCATGGGCCGCATCGCCACCATCCTGTTCGCCCACCGACTCGGCACAGCCCTGGAGCCCGAGTGCAAAATGTACCGGCTCGCCGCCGACGTCTTCAACGACACGGCCATGGTGCTAGACTGCCTGTCGCCCGCATTTCCCAAAGCAGCACGCGTCGCAGTCCTCGGTGCCTCGAGCGTGCTGCGTGCCCTGTGCGGAGTGTGTGCGGGCAGCGCTAAAGCCAGCCTGAGTGCGCACTTTGCGCGCCAGGGCAACCTGGGGGAGCTGAACGCAAAGGACTCGAGCCAGGAGACGGTCGTCTCGCTGCTTGGCATGCTCGCGGGGAGCCTGGTCGTCTCGTGGGTGAGGGCCCCGCTCGCGACTTGGTCGACGTTGATTGCCCTACTATCCGTCCACCTGGCAACCAATTACGCTGCCGTCAGGGCCGTCCGCATGTGCTCGCTGAACCGCCAACGCGCCAACATTGTCTTGAGCAGCATCGTGCAGCACGGCCAGGTGCTGAGCCCGGCGCAGGTCGCGCAGCGCGAACGCATCTTCGAGCGCGACGGGGCCCTCCGCTGGGGTGACGAGGGCGTTATCGGGTATGCTAAGATCGGCGTGTCGTTGTCGACGCTGCTCAGGCGTGTATCAGGCTCACGCCATGCACAGACGGGATCACTGCATACGCCCATGCCCCTGCTATCCTCACTAGTGCGGGTTTTCGCCGACGAAGCTTACATATTGTGGGCAGACGACGGCGGCGACGACAGCGACGACGGCGTAGCGCTTATCGTGTTGAAAGAAGGCTGTGGGCCCGGTGATCAGCTCAAAGCATGGGCGCACGCACTGTTGCTGACCCAGCACCATCGTCGTGAGGCCAAGCCAGCAGGCGATGACGATGACGACGCGGCCCTGCGCAGCGATCTCGATCGCCCGCGCCCATTGGACGGCGGCCTTGCTGCGCTGCGACAGACGCTCCAGGAGATGCGCGCGCTGTTTGAAGCGCACGCTGCGTCGTTGCAAGACAAAGGATGGCAGCTCGATATTGGCGCGCTGGAGACACGGGCCGGCACTCGGGCAGTAGTGCACTCGAACAAAGAAAAGCCGATGAACAATCGCAGC
The DNA here is from genome assembly GCA_019775935.1 of Neoascochyta sp. HWLR27. NCBI lineage: Eukaryota > Fungi > Ascomycota > Dothideomycetes > Pleosporales > Didymellaceae > Neoascochyta > Neoascochyta sp. HWLR27. The sequence goes on along the minus strand of WODD01000092.1, from coordinate 333,714 downwards.
AGCAGCATGACATGACGCACTCGTCGAGACCCGCTAGCTAGCTATGCAGTAGGTAGGTATTGAATCGTATCGTGTACGCAGCAAGACCGCATCTTTCGTTTGCGGGGCCAGGTTCCATAGATGCCCCATTTTGCGTTACCTGTCAAAACGTAAGCGGACTGCTTTTTTTTGTGGTGGTGGCCATCCGGCACGGCCTGGTCGATCCCACGAGCGTCTACAGCCGTCCTCTGATCGGGATCGGGACACCCCTCTCCCCTTGCTCGAGGCGAAAAAAAAGCGGGCGGGCTGCCAGGGCTCCCTATCTGTGTGAAACGGTGCAAAATGCGCTACATGTGATGGAGTGGGATGGGATGGGATGGGATTGCTGGGTTCTGCCATCCTACAGACATGTTGCGGGCCGGGGTTTCTTCCAAGAGTGCTGGTGTTGCATGCAGTAAGGCAGGTACCTAAGTAGGTAGATGGGACGAGTGTCTCGACGGGGCTCCACCACACTGGGGTACCTACCTAAGTGGGTAGATAGAAGCCGTTGAGGATCAGAGTGAAACTGCTTTGGCCGTTTTCGAGCCCTGGTTTCAAGAAGAACTAGTCATACGTTTCTGCAAATGATACGTTTTTTTTTTTTTTTGGAAATCCTTTCCCATCGAAACTGTGGAGCGGGTTGCCCGCGCAGCAAACAACTCGAGGCTGTGCGCAGGGTGGAGCTCTTTCTGTACAGGGGGGCAATGGCCAGGTACCAACCTAAACGGTCCAACGCAGTGCATGGCGAACATGGTTGGGGTGGCTCCAGCAACGTTCCCTGCGCCGTCCGTGTTTGAGCCGTTTGCTGAGGTTGCGGTCTCTCTGCAGCGGGCATGCTGGACAGTGACGACTGTTGCACTCGACATGGACACGCCCAACTTGGACATGGAGGAGGCGCACCTGTCACGTTTCACATTGGGACCCCCCCTTCCCCCCTTCTCGACGGGCGGACCGCGGGCCAAGGCCTTTTTTTTGCTTTACATTTATTAAGCTGGCGAACGTACAGGGGAGCTGGGAGCAGGGGATTATGGGGACGAGGACGAGCCGGTGCGCTGGGAGGGCGGCTGATGGATGAGGCAAAATCAACGATGCGGACGGGAAAAGGAAGGAAGGGGAAAGCAAAAGTATGGAATAGAGACGGGCGGGCGCGGGGCTATGTCAGCCGGACGCTCCCAGGCGGCTTTGTCTTGTCTCGCAACCGTGTCCGTGTCAAGAGCATGATACGACGTGGTCGGTAGGTAGGTGGGTAGGTAGGTATTTTTATCGTGATGTGCTGCCTCGCGGGCGCGCGCAGTGGACATTGCATTGCGAGAATGCGGGATGCGGCTGACCCCACGAGGCGGTGAAGCGCGGGTGCGTCGCTGAGCAGCAGCAGAGGCGACGACCCACACGATGCGTCATGGCCGTGGCCATGGCCGTGGCCGTGTCTGGCCTGAGCATGAGGGCGGGCGGAGGCTGGCGACGGAATTTTGGTCGGCGTAGCTACAAAACTGTTGACGGGGGCGCGTGCTGAAACAAGGCGCTTATGCCGGGTCAGCTTCTAGAAGGGCTGACAAGCAGACATGGGGGGGGGGAGGGTTGGAGGGCGAAACGCCGGGTAAGCGTTTGCATCTGGGTGGCTTGCTGGCCCCAGTCTTGTGTTGGGCCGGCTATCTGGTATGGCTCGGTATGTGCGATGCTGAGGGCAGGGTGAGATGATGTGAACATGTGGAAATGAGGTCGTGGCCGGCGCCTGAGGCCTAATGGTGACGCTTGCGGCAGGGATCGACGCGAAGGCGATGCAGGCTCATGCTAGGCAACATGGGGCAATCTTCTGGAATTTTCGGCTTTTTCTAGAAAAAACTCGGTGCGCACGGGTGGCGGGTCGATCTGAGAGACGTGACGGTCACGTCGGTCACGAGCAGTCAGGCGACACGGCGGGCTGCAGGGTGCAACGACGGCATGGGGCGGCGGGGGCATGGGCAGCGCAGAGGGAGGTACCTAGGTGGGTAGGCAGGCAAGTACAGAGGTAGTAGAGGCATGAGGAATGCGGCATGTAACGCGTGTGCAATGCGCGAGACAAGGGGGCGGGTTGTTGACGGGAGCAGTGAGCAGAGGACAAACATATAGGGGCGGTGGGAGTGGGCAATGGCGGTACGATGGCGGTACGATGGCGGAAGGCGATGGCGATGGGAATAAGGATGGTGGGTTGCTGGCGTGCTGTGTGGGTGAGGGCTGGTGCTGGTGCTGGTGCTGGTGCTGGTGGGCCGGGATGACCCAACCAGTCGCTGGAGTGCATGTTAGGATGGATCTGCGGCGGCAGGAATTCCGTAATACGGCTATGGTAATGAAGTGACTGGCGCGGCGGGCAGAGATTGGAGGAGGGTCCTGTCTCTGTCTCTGGCCAACTCAGCGTTAGGGCAGACTGAGGGCCTCGTGTGGCCGTGCGGCGGCCATTGGCATCGAGGGCGCCGGGGGTGCATGGGCATGGGCATGGGCATGGGCATGGGTCGCTCTGGGGGGCGCGCAAGGTGGCATCAGGGCGACACGGCGCAGAGGTGGACGAAGTACAGGCGCAGCGCACGTCGCACACGGGGCTGCGGTGCGTCGGGTCGAGTGTGGTGTGGTGGTGGTGGTTCTTGTCGCGGTTGTTGCTGTCGCTGTCGCTGGCGCTGTCGCTGGCGCTGGCGTCGCTGCTTTCTCTGTCTGTCGCTGTCAGCACAGGCGACTCGACGGCCGCGCGGGCGTTTGCGGCCGGCAGCACTGCAACACGGGCGTCGCTGGTCTGTAACAGTAGTGGTCGCTGAGGGCGTGTCTGGTACGGGTGGGGGGGTCGGAGGGGGGTCGAAGGGGCGGCGTGCAGGCGCGGGGCCAACCAAAGGCGGCGCTACCCTGACGTCGCCGCCGCTTTTACGTGTGGCGGGCCTAGCCTGAGTCGTTCAAGCGCGTGTACGTTGCATATTCGTTGTGTGGATCCATCCATCCTGCCCATCCTGCCTGCCTGCTGGCTTGTGCTGACCCTGCTCGGCCCTAGCGGCGCTAGCAGGGCTAGCATGGCTAACCGGGCTAACATGGCTAACAGGGCTAACATGGCTACCATGGCCGCCTCCTCATAACTATCTCGCCGAGCCGCACCACCTCTCGCGCCTCTGTCTTTGACACTTCTGGATCCTTGACGGCATCTGGTCTCACCCTACCTGCCCATCCACCCGCCTACCCCGCCCGCCTGTACCCTCGCATCTCGCTCTCGCTCTCTCGCACCCTCGCCCGCTACTACGCCAACTGCCTCTGCCACTGCCACCACCACCTTACCACCACCGCGCTACCACCGCTGCCGCCCGCCCTCGCCTCGCCCATCCCACCCGCCGCTGCCACCCCCCCGCTCCATCTCCTCGCCCTCACTTCACCACACCTCACCACATCACACCACCACCCGCCAGATGCTGCCCCCCGCACATCAATAGCCTCCTCCACGCCCGCCGTCACTGGGTTCGCTCGAACCTCGTGCCTCTTCCCCCGTCAAGCTGGCGCAATCCTGTCCCTGCGAAGGCTTCGACGAGCAGACCCGGAGGACCGCCCGCCGCGTCTACAAACACTTCTGGAGGAGCGTCATGGTCACGCGCAAACCTGACTCTCACCCCCTCACCATCAAAACTGCTTCCATCGCCTCGTCACCCGCCTCGTCCTTTGCAGACTTCGACGTCCACGACGTCAAAATGGCCCTCTCCGACTGCCACCCCGCCCCCCTCACCGTCTCCATCCCCAAGAACATCACCAGCCCCCAATGCCGGAAGCCAAACCTCGCAGAGATCCTCGCCAACAACGCACCGCCCCCCTACACCCTCAGCTCGTTCATGGCCTTCCTCTCCCAGAACCACTGCCTCGAGAACCTCGAGTTCACCATGGACGCCTCGAGGTACCGTAAGCACTACTCCAAAATGGTCAACCGCAACCCCGGTACCCCCATCTCGCCCATCTCGGACGAGTGCGCCTATGTCCTGATGCTGTGGCGCCGCCTCATCGACGCCTACATCCGTGAATCAGGCCCCCGAGAAGTAAGTCGTCCCTCTTACGTCATGTCATGGCCCACCCCCAAACTAACCACCATCACCACAGGTCAACCTTCCTGCCGAGGTTCGTGACAACCTCCTCGCCCTCTCCGAATCCTACACCCCACCCCACCCCTCGGCACTCGACGAAGCCGTCTCCAAAATCTACGAGCTGATGGAAGAGAGCGTGCTCGTCTCGTTCCTCAACTCGGTCAGCCCCCAGAGTGCCCATCCCACCATGCACTACGACAGCTACAACGCTAGTCTCACCCGATCGTCGACGCGCAGCTATGATGAGCGAAGCCTGCTGCACCGCACCCAGCCCCCGCTCGTCCCTGCCCACCAGCGTGCATCGGCCCCATCGTCGCTGACGGCCGGCTTTATGCACTCGCGTCCCTTCTCCCACTCTCGCTTCCACTCGCAGCCAACCTCGTCGGCCTCTCCCGTCAACCGCCTCGTCTCCGGCTACGCCAGTGGCAGCGATGCCATGACCGACGACTCGAGCAGCCCCAGCCCCTCTGGCATGAGCGATCCCTTGACTCCTCCCGGGACCCCACCCATGAGCGACTCGGCCATGAGCGACTTCCACCACGCCTACTACGAGAATGGCACGAGCAGCGGCACACCCAGCCCACGCACAAGCCGTGGCGAGCACAACGGACTGGCCAGCGCGACTCGGGACAGCTGGAAGCGCGTGAGCAGCAAACTGTGGCCCAAGAAGAAGAGCGGCGGCCAGCTGCGCGAAGATGAACAGGGCGTTGTCGAGGGAGGATTGTTCTAAACCAGAGACTGCTGCTTGAGGGAGCAGTCTCTGATGTTTGGCGATTCACACTACATTTCCCTCTGCTTTTCGACGTCCAAAAGCACACGATTACGAACACACGACACAGCGACTTGCATACAGACTTGCATTGGACCTGCATACACATGGCGTCCACGTCGATTTTTGAGCGGCTTGCATGCGAGGCGAAGGGGCGTTCCTTTTTCCAACGGCAGCTCGGCGCGGCTGCCGTTTCCTAGACATCATCGGCGTTTGCAAAATCTCACTCTTGGGAAGGCCGTATATCCAACTTGGCCTGGACTGGCGTTACTGGGGTTTTTACATTTTCTTTGTTGGCGCGTCATGGATACGTTGATGATAATGACGGTGTTTTGTATCATTATATTGTTTTTCTTTTGTTAGTTACGAGCCATGTCCCGCCTGTCTTTGGGGGAGATTGCTCGACGAGCGGGGTCCATGTTAGATACCAAAGCGCACCAACGAGCGCTAGAATGAAGCAGCGTGCCCACGATGGCCGCCATGTCGAACAAACCACTGCAAACATGTTCCGTTGGCCCGCCTGCGAGATTGTGATGACCAGACTGACCTCAGACCAGACGCTCGCCTACCTACCTGGGCAGCTAGGTGGCCATTGTTTCGGCGGCAGCTAGGATCAGGTGACGGGGGGAGACGGTACCTTGTCAAGTTTTGGTATTTGAGATGTTTGTAACCACCTAGGTAGCTAGTCGTCAGGGTCCTGCTTGTTTGTTTGTTTGTTGGCGGGGCCGATATTGCAGGACTTGGGGAAGCGATCCAAGGAGCCAGAGCCGGAGATGCAAACCCAATGGGGCTACCTAGCTGTTTGAGGACTCAAGGCACTGGAGATGAGGATGGCGATTAATAGTAGCTTCACCAACGTACTAGGTTACATCAATGAGAGGGACAGTAGGGTCGATTAGTTATCCACTCAAGCATCGTGATCAGATGATGGGTGAAGGCATGGAAGGGGGGGTTAATTTATCTCTCCCAGCACCCGCACCCCAACCGTTCAATCCCAGCACCATGCCCACCGAACCCAAATGCAATATTGCGGCTTGCCAACAGCCACTTCCCAAACGACTCAGACATGACAGCCCCTCAGCTGAGCGTGTAAGTGCGGGTGCGAGTGCGAGTGCGAGTGTGAGTGGATACGCGTGAAGAGCTCGAGTCGCGTCACACGGGCGCGGGCGATTGACTCAAGCCACGGCCTTGTCGTAGGTAAGCCCCGACGTCAGTCAATCTTCTCTCTCTCTCTCTCTCTCTCTCTCTCTTTCGTAAAACGTCTACTTCCACAACGAACCTAGCTCCGTGGCGCAGGCTGAGCAGGTCAACGTAACAGGTGGCTCCTCCACTCCACCCCCCAACGCACCTAGCGAATCGGGGACAGCGGATGGCGGGTGCGTTGCGAGGCCATGGGCTGTTCGACTGCTGGTGAGACACGGCTCTGCGCAGCTGGTTTTGGCTGTGGGGCAGATGCGGCCGAGGAGCGGAAGGGCAGATCTAGGGTGGGGACGGGGCAGGCAGGCAGGGCAGGGCAGGGTAGACGGCATCGTGCCATGAGTCGGTACTATGTCTTTGATGGAGTCGCAAGTGTGTGTGTAGACATGTTCTAGGTGGCTAGCGCATTGGGAATACATGGCGGAGCACAATGTGCCGGTATGGGAAATGTAGTTTCGTACAAAGACAGTGCGTCGACGTCGGCGCTACCAAAGGGCCGCTGCTTTTTGCTCGGCCGGGAGAGCAGCACCGCTCGCGGTGTCTACGACAAACGACGGCGACGACGACGACGACGATGTGGATTAATCAGCTGCGATAACGACAGCAACACCGATCATCATCGGCAGGCACACGCCCCAAAGACAGACACGGCCGTTGCCAGCTTTGCCGTTGTTGCTGCTTTTGCCTGCCCTGCCTGCGTCCACAAACCATCCCATGGTGCATTCCCCAACCACCACTGCTATTACGACTACCTACCTACTGCTACTATCGGTAGAGAGGGTTCACCCTGGAAGCGCGAACCCGAGCCCGCGCAGCGGTCCACTCGTGTGCCAACCAGGTGCGCAGGGCGCGTCCGCATGCGGCGAATCAGGCTTGTCAACGGCGGGGCGCGGAATGAGCCTTTGAGACAGGCGTCGTCGACAAGAGGTACTCCGTCAGTCCGTCAGGCAGTCCGTCCGTCAGTCAAAGGCCCGTAAGTACCTACCGCAGCAGACGTAAAGTCGGGCCGTAGCCCTCGCTCCGCGGAGGCCGGCGGGATGCATGGCGGGAAGGCTGTGCAGGTGATAGGTCGTGCAGTGCAGGCAGGTCGGTCGTGCAGCTGCCAGCTAGGTATCTGCTACTGCTGCGTCTCCACGATGCCAGAGCAGCACCGTCGAGTAGGTATGTAGGCAGTGTATCCTAGGTAGTAGGTAGTGCGGTATGGTCTAGTTTGCCCGAGTGTGCACACGTGGGCCGGCGGCGCTGGCCGGCTTCAAGACAAGGCAGATATATACTTTGGCGGGTGGAGATGAGCGATTATTAACACCACAATGGCCGAACAGACATGTGCCAAAGAACTAGACAGCACTGCAAAGAAGAAACCAAAGCAAAACAAAAAAAGGCCCCGCTTGCGCTGCTCTTGTCGACACGGTGCGCACCAGAGGACCGCCGCGATTGATGGCTAGTCGTCGGCTCGTACGACTTGGCTTTCCCTTGCGTTGAGCTGCGTCTGCTCCCGCTTCTTTTGAGCTTCGAGAAATTCTAGAAGGCCGAGTCAGCCTACGGCAGGCTGTCCGTAGTGCGGCGGTGACGTACCCTGTGGATAGGTAGGTAGGTAGTGGCCCACCACCTACCACCCATCGCCCATCGCACATCGCAATCTGCCGCCGATCACCTCACGTCCATGTCGACGCCCACGTCCCAGTGCATCCATGCTCATTCCCCGGAGCCCCAGAACCGCTGGATTGGTGTCGATCGCTCCCCAAGAGCACCTGTTCAGCTGCGCCGCCCGACGACAGCGACGACGCCAACGACGACGACGACAACCGCTATTCGTCCCCGCCCGCCGCCCACGACGCCCTCGACTTAGCTCCCTTGCGCGCCTGCGCTCCTAGCCACTCGCCGTGCGCCGTTGGCTCCCGCCCCGCTTTGTGCCCTCCCTAAAAGCAGCGCCCGATGATGCTCTTGCTAGGTAATTGCGCGCCTGCTGGGTCCCCTCACCACATGGGGGCAAGGCCCGCCGGCGAGGCAAGGAAACGGAGCGGAAGGGAAAGGGAAGGGAAGGGAAGGGAAGTGGAACCAAGGGAGCTTGCCGTCGAGAGTCGACTCGCTCAACTCGACTCGACTAATTGCTGGTCATGTGCCATGTCGCCGTTGCGCCCTTTGATGGGCAAGCATGCATGCGAGCACGCCAGCTAAACAGCTCCCGCGCCGCGGTGCCCTTTGTTGAAAAAGCTACCAGACCTCGTAGACTGCCGGCCCGGCCGACCATGGCGTGCTCAACCGACAGCCCAGCTTTTGCAATTGCACTCTGCGCGCCCGACCTGTCGTGCAGGCGTCACCTGACGTGCCTTTGCGATTCGTACCGGCCATGCCGACGGCTCCCAATGACTTTGCGGCGCAAGACCCCGACGCCCTACCTGTCGGCTGCAAACTGCCCGCTTGTAAAGCCTGTACAGCGCCGGCGCCTCTGACTCGACTCGTTCGGCTCTATCCATTGCCCAGCCGTACAAACTCACCCAAACGGGAACCCCTCGCCTGCTCGATTGGGAAGTCTTTCGACTACTCCGACTCCGGTGCGATGGATAGTGTCGAGGTACCTACCTACCTAGCACACTCGCACACCATGCACCGCCAGGCCGATCAAAAATGGGGGAGCGGGGGGTCGAGGGAGTCACCAACCAAGCACTCTGACTCTTCGTTGCCGACTCGACCAAGCTCCAGATAAGCAAAAGCAAGCGCAAGCGTACACGCCACAGAACCCACATCTACCCTCCTGGCAGGATTGGCGCCTTAGGTAGGGGTCAAAAAGAGGCTACCCACGCTGCTGACAGATCCAGCCATGTGTGACTCGCTCGCTCGGGCTTCTGGAGCAAAAAGCCGCGAGCCTATCACCGCCCGCTTGCTCTACCGCGGCTGCGTGTAGCATGGTGCTAGCTTGGGTCTGGCCTTTTGCGCCCGTTGAACAGCAGCCTCGTGTCTGCACGGAAAGGGGACTAGGCTTTGAGTGTATTGACAGTCGTGGGTCTGTTGGGAAGCAGGTAGGTGGCTGCGCCGAGGCTACGTGTTGCTCGTCTTGTGGAAATATTGCATGCTATCACATGGCCAGATCGCTCAAACGCGAGCGCTAGGTACTCGATGAGATGGCTTCCAATGCGAGTGTGGTAGCAGGTATTGAGTGCACATACTCAATTGCCACCCTGGAAGCAAAGTAAATATACGCCCAAAGTCACAGCCGCGCAGTCTAGCAGTGCTGCTGGAATGCATACCACCAGGCTCACGACCGCACGTAATCTCCTCACCCCAACACCTTTTCGTAGTGCCCTTGCCATACCAGCCCCTTTCCCCTTTCTTTCTCCTGCTACGCAGCGCAAGCCAATCGAGGAAGCTGTTTCCCTCGCCCAATGACAGTGTGCTGAACAGCCCACCGAATCCACCGCTGATCTCCCCGTAGCATCTGTCGGACATACAGATGGATGTTCTATAGCGAAAGGTTTTGTGCAGAGCGTGATCAATTGACGGCTCGAGGTAGATTTATTACTAAGAGGGGTGTTTCTGTATATTGGATGTAGTACTACTACGCATCCATTACGGTATCGGCTCCCGTACGGACGCTCGGGCGGGATCTTGGGTAGCTGGAAAGGCTGTGAGTAGATGGTGGCTTGAGTGGGAAGGCTCCGTTGTCGTTGATTATAAAAGCGTTTCGAGACTTTTGTGCGGGTATTGATTGTGCTAGGGGAGTATTGCATCCACTGTGTACTGCTCATGTTACAAGGGCAAGTCAGGGTGAGATCTAGGTTACATCTAGAACCACTGTGGTCTATTGACTACAACAACCCATGTTTGCTTGGTAGATCTATCTTTCTAGAAGATTTGGATCAAGCTTCTCGCTTCAGAATGTGTTCACCATATCTCTATCGTCGCTGGTTCATCACTGGCAGAAGCAGACCCTGTTGTCAACCGCTCCTAGCACCTCCCAGTCTAAGCTGAGTCAGATCTGCCCGAGAGAAACATATCTATATCGACTTGTTTGCAGCCTCATGTTCGCACTTGAAGGTGTCGAGTTCATGAAAGTAGATCGCCCTCTGCAACAACACAGTGACTACAGCATTCTAGCAACGGGAACTCTATCGCAGGGCCACGCACACAAGTACTAAACGGGTACAAAAAGGTAGAGGACCATAGGCACAGACTAACAATCAACAACTGGTAAAAGCCTCAACAATATCCACAGAACGCAGAAAAGGCTAGAATGGCACCTCGACGGATATCCAATGGTATTGAACATACAACGGGACGTATGGTGATGCGCACCATCACAGTGCGTACCATCGCAGTGCGTACCAACGCACCGAAGACCCAGTGCCAAATTGGACAGGTACCAGGCGCCTATGCGCCTTTGTGGATGAACATCTTATTACGGTAAAGACAAATAAAATGGCGGACGAGCACCACAGCGCTCCCATCTCGAGGCATGAATATATCCCCACACTCCACCCGCCCACCGGCAACCCCTTCAAGGGAGCGCACCAAGCCCAGGAAAAAGAACAGCTTCTAGTTCCCTGCTCCCAGCTCTCAGCCATCTGACCTCCAGCACCTTGCAACCCACAAGCGCACGAACTCACCCCGTACCGAAGAATCACAGGCGCATGGCAGACGCCCAAGTAAGGAGGAGCACATACACACATCACCACCTACCCTGAGCCGCCGAGTGCCTCGGATGGCGTGCATAGCAGCCGTCAGTGCAGCGCTGCGTTGGAGACGGGCAGGGTGTGCATTACATGTATTTACGTATGTGGGCTAGACTAGGTAGAGACACGAAGAGCGAGGGAGAGGGAGAGGGGTGGTATTGGTGCGTTCTACTTTGCTTCACTGCGGGATAATACGACATGGTTATCATGACAACACGCCGCTGCCGTTTCCTGCCTGCCTGCCTGCCTGCCTGCCTGCCTGCCCTGTCTATACCCAGATACGACATGCCAACCTCGTCCCATCTCGTCTCATCTTCACGCATATACCTATACACGTTCTCACTCACTCATATGCCGGCCTGCCCCCTCATCGCGTACATGCATGCACCGAAGCGAGTGCGTCCATGTCGGCGTCGGCGTCGTGCTGCCGAGCTGGAAGCCGGGAGCGTATCCGCGAGACAAAGGGGTGTGTTGGGATACCACTTTACACTTCAACCGAGCGAGCCGGATGAAAGCCATGACTTGTACCCGGGCCGTTTGTTGATTGAGACTATGTTGTTGCTGAGCCCGCCCGCTACGCACCGCAGAGAGGTGATAGGATCCGCGAGTGTTTGCCTCGTCTAGATTCATCAAACGTGCAGCAGCTAAAAACAGAACAGAGACAGAGCTGAGCAGACGAGACGAGACGAGACGACGAGGAGAGAGTAACAGGGGTCGTGTTTTATCCTATGGTATACAACGCATGCACAAACTACTTAGCGAGCGCGTGCAATATATCTTTGCAACGCCCCAATCTCAGGCTTCGCGGCGGACCATCCATCCAGGCCACCCAGCCAGTACGCGCTCCTCGCAGCTGCCACACCCTTGCCCGCGCATGCATGACTGCACGTGCGTTCTAGAACATTACGCTGGTCCGTGTCGCGTGCGCCTGCATGCGCACCGCGAACGGGCTGCCGATAGTGCTGCTCGTATGACCCGCGGAACTGGATGGGACGGCTACGCATGCACATGTGCGGCGCGGGTGTATAGCACAACATGCGGCGGCCATCGGTAGGTGGGTGACATCGTAAATTGGTATCAAATTTGATACAATCCAGTAAACGACGGCAGATTGAGCAGATTGTGATGTATCGTACAGGGGGTTGGCAGATTAATGGGTTGGTTGGTTGATGGTGTGATCTGGGAGCGTGGTGTTAGTTGAGATCTGCACCTGTGCTTCTCATGCGGCTGCGTAGAGATTGCTTGAGGCAGGATGCGAGACGAGGATCATGACACAGGATCAAGCATCTCGATATATTGAGGCGCATGATCCAAGTGTCAGACATTACTCTCAGACTGTTGGACTGCGGTCCAAGGTGCATGGCCCAACAACTGCGGCGTTAAAGCAGCAATGCCGCCAATTTGATAGAGCAGCAAGGTTGCCAAAGCACATGTATAGCTCTGGGCGCATTGCATGCTGGATCTATCATATCACGACAGAAACGTGTTTCCAGCAATCGGACTCATCCACCTCCCCTTCTTAGCCGCTTTCATCTCAGCATACAGAGCTGGGTTGATACCCTTCTTCTTGCATTTTCTGAGCTCTTCGGCGGATAAATTGCTGGTGTCGTGTTCGCTTGCTTTCCACTCACCGCTCGACTGAGAATGGGCTGTCTGCGAGGTCGGGTACCCTGTAGACGACAGCTGTCCAGAGGAACTGTTTAGAGCAGAGCTCGATAGAATTGACGGCTGCGAGGTTCGGCCGATGGATACCTTGCGTTCTATGACGAGACGCTCCGGCGTTTTGTCTGACGCCAATTGGCTTCTTTCCTTCGACTTCCGTTTGTTGAAGAGCGACCTGGGAGGCTGTGTCTCAATGGACTCGCCAGACCTGGTTGTTGTACTTGACGAGCGCGCTGAGCTTATACTAGTGGACCGGACCGACGACGCATGAGATGTGGATACCGTAGGCGTATCGATGGAGGGCGGCGGTCCAAAAGACTCATCTTCCGGGTTGAAAAGGTCTGGAGAGGGTGTTTCGACATCAGATGGGTCGTACACAGATGGGGTCGTTACTACCGAGGCGATTGTCTCCAAAGAAGTGCGCTGGTGCAGGCGAGGGTGGAGGCGCGAGCTGGCGCTGCGGTAAGATTGAAGCCTGGAAGGATGGCGGCGGGGTGATGGGTCCGAAAGCTGGGGCTCTGGGTCAGATCGCTGTAGAGCTGCTTGGCGCTGCCGTATGGCTTCTTGCTGCTGTCGCAGAGTCTCTTGTTGCTGTCGCAAGGTTTCCTGCTGTTGCAGCAACGCTTGCTCCTCTTTGAAAAACGCCTCTTGTTGCTGTCGCAGCAGTTCCTGCTGTTGCCGTTTTGTTTCTTGTTGCTGTCGCCAGGCCTCTTGCTGGTGTCGCAACGGATGGGAGAAACGGTAGCGAGGGTCCGGGGCTGAGGGTGGAGCAGATGCGACTGGATGGGAGCGAAGCGGGTTGAAGGCTGATCTGGGCTCACGTGGCGGTGATTTTAGATGGTGTGGAATTGGGCGTCTTGATTGTATAGGCGGTGGGGCAGCGGAGGTCAAGTCGCTGTCGCTGTCACTGTCGCTATCTGAATCGGCATATTCTGGGTAGTCGTCGAAGTCATGGTGAGGATCACCGTCGTCATGGTTGGCGGGGGCATCACGGTTGTTGGTGAGGCGCACCTGGGCAAACGACTGCTGGAGCTCGTGCACGGCTCGGGGCGAACGATCCATGGCAGCAGCGAGAGTGGAGGCGAGGCACGACACTCGAGTTGATATGTATGGAGTGCAAAATTGGTGGGTTGATCGACATGACGAAATGGCGGCGGCGCGTGGTCGAGATTGCCCACGCCTTGTAGTGGCCCACCCGAGCTAGCGTACCGTGGGCAGGGGAGATGAGCCGCGTGGTCAACGGCTGTCAGGGTACGGGAGGGCAGAGAGGTGGCTTGACGTGGCGCTGCACGAGAATGGTAGTGGTGGGTAGTGATGTAGTGTTAGTGTTGACGACGGCGATGGTGACGATAGTAAGGATGCTGATGGAGGCTGGCAGCACGGTTCTGTTGGCGGCAGCCGTGGAGCAGTGGTGAATCATGTGTCGATGATAACAGGTCCAGACGACTGGCTGGTTGGCAAGGGAGCCCGGTGACGCAGGGCGGAGAAGGGCTCCGGGGGCAGACGAAGCGGTCGTAGCTCAGCGAACGAGTGGCCAGTTCACGCGCAGCAGGCGGCGGGCTAGGGTGGTTAGGCCGCCACAAACGAGTGCGAGCATGGCGGTGGTGTTGTGTGTTGTGCTATCGTCGGCCGGTCAGTGGATGGCAGGCGATGTGCTGGGCTGATGAAGTGATGAAGCCAGGCGGCAGTGTTGTCGAGTGCGAGGCATAGTCACGTGAAGAATGGGTGAAGGAGGTGAAGCGACGTGGAGCAAGAGCGAACCGCAGAGGAAAGGAAAGCGCCAACGGGCGTGTTTCAGTCGACGTGCGCTGTTCCTGGCAGGCACCGTGCGCCACTAGTCAGGCTAGTGCCCGGGCGGAGGCCCGTCGACGTGCTCCTTACTTCGCTCACGTCGTGTCGTGCGTCGCTTTTGTTCTCCTCTCCCAGCTCGCCGGCCACAGCATGTCTGCGTCGTCTGCCACGGCCGCCGCCAGAGCCCCGCCCTCTGTCTACCCCCGCCTCCGCACCCGCTCGCGCTGCATCCCCCGCGGCCCCCACTCGCTGCCGCAATGAGCAACGACACCCCGCCCCCCATCGCCGACGCCGATGTCGTCGCCCTGGCAAAGGCCGCCTTCAACCACTCGCGCCAGGACATCAGCCAGCGCGCCCCCGATGCGCCCCGCGACCCCCAGCAGCAGCAGCCCCCCCAGCAGCAGCCCGGCATCACCATCGACCTCGGCCACAAGAACATCGCCCGCCTGCCCGACGAGGTCATCGACGTGATCCGCCTCGAGATTGAGCGCCTCGCCCTGTCCCACAACCTGCTCGCCACCCTGCCCTCACGCCTCGTCGAGTGCCGCCGCCTGCGCTATCTCAACGTCCGCTACAACTCGATGCGCGAGATCCCCGACGCCATCCTCGCCCTCACCTCGCTCGAGATCCTTGACGTCAGCCGCAACCGCATTCGCTCCGTCCCGCCCGCCATTGCCAACCTGACCTCACTCAAGGTCCTGGCCATCGCAAAGAACAAAATCGAAGAGCTGCCCGTCTGCCTCGGCGACATCAACAGCCTGCAGGTCCTCAAGCTCGACGGAAACCCCCTGCGCTTCCCCCCTGCCGACGTCTGCACCATCAAGGACAATGCCCCCTCGCCCGCCAATGAAAACGAGCGCGACGCCG
The DNA here is from genome assembly GCA_019775935.1 of Neoascochyta sp. HWLR27. Classification (NCBI taxonomy): domain Eukaryota; kingdom Fungi; phylum Ascomycota; class Dothideomycetes; order Pleosporales; family Didymellaceae; genus Neoascochyta; species Neoascochyta sp. HWLR27. The sequence continues at coordinate 318,661 of WODD01000092.1, read as the reverse complement.
TCATCGCTACCCAGGTCAAGCGTTTCATGCGCCAACATACCTCGAGGCAGCGTCAGCAAGCCGAACTCGACCGTGTCCGCACAGAGTCCTCCAGCGAGGACAGCTGGACAGAAAGCAACCCCGAAACCCCCCGCCCCTCCAAGAGAGCCAACGGCGGTCGCTTCCCTGTGCGGCCTAGCCTCGGCACCCTCGACTTCCCCGATCCCGCTGTCATTGTCAACCCCAACCCTAATGGCGACTCTCCCGGCGTTGCTGCACCACCCATACCCACTCGCTCTCACTTCCGTGTTGCGTCCCAGACCAACACATCTGTCAGTAACACCGCCGTCAGAAAAAAGCCTCCCATTGCTCCTCTCGTTCTAACCAGTAGCCTCAACGAACGCAACCGTAGCCAGAGCGAGGGCGCTGGGCCCTCGACGCAGCGCCAGAAGCGCATGGGCATCTACACCAACAAAGCCTCTGATCTCGGTTCTGTGGACGAGCTGCGGCGAACAAGCCACTTCCGCGGGTTCAGCCAGGGCATCGTGGTTCCTTCCAATGGTGCCAATGGTGTGTCTGGCCCTGCCACTGCCATTGGCTACGGCGACAATGGCACTGTCCGGTCACTGGCCAACCGCCCACTGTCTGACGTCCGCGAGAACGCTCGCGCATCGCGTGCGCCAGACATTGTGGTTGAAGCAACCAAAAACTTCCTCTACGCTATCTCTCAGCTGCACGACAGTGTAGCCCATATGCTCCGAGCAATCAAGTCGACAGCCCGATCCAAGGAAGGGCTTCGCAAGAAGGAAGATTTCCTTCGCCGCTTCGCAACAACATATTCGAACATTCAAGCCCTCAACGACATTTTGCAAGAATTCGACAGGGCCGCCGAAGAAGACGAGGAACACGCGCAAGGCCTCATCAAGGGCATCTACGAATACGCTCTGAGGTGCCTGGACTCATTCATATCCGTCACTTTGTCGATTGCGGAGAACCGGACAGAAATAACCCAAAATTCAAATACCCACGTCGTGCGCACGTTTCTCTTCATACAGCAGGGGAGTCTCATCGAGATGAGGAATGCTTGCTCGGTTCTTGGTGCACAATTCAGGGACGCCCCCGTGACCTCACGCCGACCGAGTGGCACCGATCCCTCAAGCACAATACGCATGCAACCGAGAGCTCGCCGATTTCAGAAATCGCCATCACAGCGAGGCCAGCACCAGGTACCACCGCCCGTCATCTTGCACAGCCAGGAGAACAGTCGAACGAACACGATGAGTAGCATGAACACGGCCACACCTCGCTCAGGGGAGTCCTTCTCAACGCTATCTACAGCCATGTCTCGCTCCAACACGCTTACAAGTAGCTTCGATGAAGCAGACGAAGATGCCCAGTTCGACCGAGTGTATCAGAAGCTCAGAACTGCAAGCGAGAGCTGCCGATCGACGATTCCCCAGATTACGCGGATACTCATGGAGCACTTTGACAACCTCAGACGAGAACTGGACTCGGAGCATCCCAGAATCAAAGCACTCGCCGGCTTCATCGATAAGAGCAATGAGGTCCAGCAGATGACGGTTCCCCTGGCCAGTCGCCTAGCACAGATGCAGCTAAAGGACAGCTACACGCGTAGCCAGCCCGACTTCTGGCAACAGTGTATGGGTTTCATCAAGGTTTGTTTCCCCGTTTTGCACGTTTCGAGAAAGTACATGTGATTGACATTTGTTTCAGGCTTGGGGCGAATTGGCTGCAGCATACACCCAGCAAGGAAAAGACCACAAATTACTAAGTTCGGAAGTGAAACAACTCATGAGGCCGCTCCACAAAACCGTCAAGGAAGCCAGTCTCGCCATCAACGACTCTCCATGGTCCCACCTTACATCCAACAACCCTGGTCTAATGGGCCCGCCTTCTCTTTCATCATCCTTCACATCACGCACTCAGCCGCCCAGGTTTCTCGCCCGGCCCAATATGGGCTCCAATGGCGGCCCTCCGTTTCCTGGCATGATCAACACACAAATTCCCGCCATTTCATCGCCCTTTCCGCAGCAACCCTACTCAGCAACCAGCTTCGCGTCTCAGAACTCTAACGGATACCCCACCCCCGTGCCCGCAACACCACTGAGCGCCGCACTGGGCGCAGCCGCACAGGCCACGATTCCCAACACGCCCAAGTTCCACCCGTCACAGGGCAATTCGCTCAATGTCTTTGAGCGTGCCGACAGGCTGCTCAGCAACACGAGCCGACGAATCTGAGGGGCACAGGCTCACGACGCGCACGAAGATGCGCACAACGACAAGGACGCACGACTGGTGATGGCAGCTTTTATTGTTATCTTGCGACGGGCAGCTGCAAGTGTATTTTGCACAGTTAGTCTTTCCATCTACGTAGCCACTCTCGACACCATTATAGCGACGGCGTTTGTCCGGGTTCCACTCATTCGCATGGCATTTTGTAGAAGAGGGCGTTTTCGCATTTTGATCATGGTTTCTGTTTTGCAGCGGGTCGTTTGACATGTTAGATAGCATGGGAGGGACACGCATGGGCTGGCGTTTGCGCTTGTGGGAAGGGGGAGAGGTAGTTTGGCAGAGCTTGAAAGCTGAATGCAATGGAACGAATTGAACTGGACTGAAATGAAATCAACTGAACTGAACTGGACTGAATGGACTGGACTACGTCAATCAAATTATGGAGATTTGATTGTTGAGTGCCATTATCTGCTGTCTCTATTTTTGGATTTTTTTTTGAGAGGACGGAGGGTGTGTTGCCATTATTGCTGTGTGCCATAATCTCCCTTTCTCTCTTTTTCTTCATCTTTCTCGCACTGGAACTAGAGTTAAGCCGTTGAGCCAGCACCAGAGAGGCTCGACCGAGCGATCTGAACTGCGTTGTCTGGTGAGAACGCTTTGATTGACTTGGTCTATCTGTTCTCCTCTTTTTATGGGGGTAGTTTCTACACACATACGACTTCAATTCTACATGGAAGACGCCTCCGCCCAACCCCCAGAACATATCCCTCTCACAAATTCTGCTTGGCGGGGTCCATACTAGGCGCGGCATTCAGGGCACCAGGCGGCCTCCGGATGCCCTGAACGGGGCCCCGTCGGGCCTCGTCAATGCGGCCCTTGGCCAGGCTGATGCCGGGGACGACCCAGTCGCCGCAGTTGCACTGCATGCCCTGCCAGGCGTACTTGCCGACGTTGGTGCGGCACTTGGGGCACTCGAGGCGGCCCTCTAGCTTGCCTTGCTCGAGCTCCGGGCGCATCCAGGAGAGCGGGTCGAGGAAGTAGTGCTGGCAGGACGACGACGACGACGATGGGGCGCTCTCTGAGTCACCGGCGGCGGCTGCTGTGCCGTGGGCGATTATGTATTGTGACGTTGCCAGCGGCCGTCTGTCGGCGTGTAAGCAGTGGAGAAGGGAAGGGAAGGGAGGGAAGGAAATGCGACGTCGGCTGCGTGGGTGGATGGGGGGAATGGCACCATGGCACGACGGGGACGGGTACAGGCAGGGCAGGGCAGAGCAGGGCAAAAGAGCCCACTTACCTGCATTTACGACAACGCATTTCGAACCCGGAGGCCTGGTCTTTGACGTGCTCGTCCTCGAAGCGGATCTTGTCGGCCTCGGGGGCTTGGCCGCATGCGCGGCTCAGCTCGATCTCGCGCTGGTAGACCCAGCGCTGGTAGGCCGGGTTGGCGTCGACGTCGTCGGGTTGCTGCATTTCTCTGTACAGCTCGAGCTGCTGCATGAAGCCGTCATTGGGCTCGCAGATGGAGCGTGCCTGGCGGACATGGGCTAGTGCTTCGGCGGGTGTGATGTTGTGCTTGTGCATCAGGTAAGCGACAACGACGGTGGCTGACCGCGATTTGCCCATAGCGCAACTAGAAGAGGTGGAATGGTTGGCATATCGAAACGAGTGGTTGGGAGGGATGGTGGCAAACGAGCGGTGAGAGGGTGCATCCGCAAAGAGGAAGGTAAGGAGACGGCGAGGGAGTTGGGCAGAGAATGGATGTAAGACGCGTGGAAAGCAGGGAAAAAAACATGCAGCGTAGTGAGAGTGAAGCAGGCCGGCACCGTTGGATCCCCGAACAAGGCAAAACTGCCAAGCAAAATGGCAGGCAGCCTCCCTCTGCGAAGACGAAGACAGCGCATGCAGGCTTCAGCTGGACTGGGATGATTGCAACTCACTGGACCAAGACTCCGCCCCCGCTGTCGAGCCCCTCCTGGATGAAGCGATTGGTGGTGGGGAAATGCTCGAGGAGGTTTTCGTCGTCGACATCGTCGACCTCTACAATGTGCTGCTTGAAGGGGCTGAAGAGGGCCGCGTCCAATGGGGTGCGCAGGACCGAGACGACGTGGGTAATGTTTGCCTGCTGGAGAGCCTCACGTCGGCGAAGGGTGAACATGCCCCCGATGTACAGGTTCAGGTCCCCCGGGACTTTGTCGATGAGGGCCATGGCGCCGACGTTGATTTGCAGGGCAGGGCTGGGTGAGGGGGTCGGGGCACCGGAGATGAGGGTGGTGGTTGCAATGGAGAGCGGCGACGTTGTTAGCACCCGCCTAGGGATGGATTGGATTCGATTTTCGACCGCGGCTCGTTGACGCGTGGGCGGGCCTCGCTGAGACAGGTCCGTCAACCAATGCGAGGGATTGGACAGCCCTATTTCCAGGGTGTAGCGTCGGTGATTTGAATTTGGGCTTGGGCTTGGGCTTGGATTTGCATTTGCATTTGCATTTGCATTTGGGTCCGGATGACACCTACCTAGGTAGGTAGGGCTGGACAGGCACCTAGCCTTACGGCGTATACGGTGATGTGCTGCCGCCAGGCTGAAGCCTTATCGCTAGAGCGCCGGAGTTGAGACATGCAACCAGGCAATGGATTACGCGACTGTCTAGCTGTCCATCTACCAAAAGCATGTGCTACCTATGTACTATGTATGCCGAGCCGTGCTGTCGAGCGCAGCGTACCTACCAACAACGTCGGTCGTCAAGAGTGGGCCAAGCGTCGAGTCAGCCAACGGCTCCGCGGCTCCACAGCATGGTCGAGTGATGTGATGTGTGTGCGTCGGCTAATGGATAGGTACCTAACGGGGAGTGATTAGTGGTGTCTTGGTCACGCGAGGCGGCGCAGCGGCTCAGCAGCACGTCTGCGACACTGAGTGGAGCCTAGGCAGGGCAGGGCGTAGGGCTGCGGCAGGGCGTAGTCTCGACGGAGTTGACAGAGTTCTAGGGCGACGACGACGACGATTAGGTTTATTGGACTGTCTAGGTGAAACCGAGGGTAGCGGGCGTTTGTGTTGAAATTGGGAGCTGGATGGGGGGGCACGGGATTGGCTCGATGGCAGCGCAACAGTGCAGGCAGTTGCAGCCGAGAAGGGCAATGATGGCAGACGCTCGATGCATCCACCTTTGGACCATGCACACATGCACCCATTCCACTTTTTCGAATGCAGCCGGGCGGGGGTGAGGGTAGCTGGGCTAAGAAGGGAGCAAGCGGTAAGGCTGAGCTGGCGTGACTTTGGACCGAGTGGCTACCGCTGGATGGGATGGGATGGGATGCAAAGAGGAGTACGGCCAGCGATCGCCGTGAGCATGCGTGATGACCGCGGCGCGGCCCAATGGCACGGCTCTCGATGGGCGCTCGATGCGGCCAAGCTGTCGGGCAGGGCGAGGGTGCGAGGGTGCGAGATGCGAGGCCTGTGGCAGAATGGACCAGACATGTCATGTTAGTGTTAGTGTGTTGGTGCCCCGAGGTAGTACTAGTGCCGTGCCAGGGTCCGTTAATGCTGAGCGTCCCCGGCGGCGCCCTCTCTCTGCACCGCCTGCTGCTGTTTATTGCTGTTATTTGATTGCTGCTGCTGGCTGCTGGCGGGGCCGTTCGCTGGTCTCGTTGCTGCTCGCAACACTTGCTCTTGCTCTGCCTACTACCCACCGACCACCTACCCACCTCGCCGCCTCACCTCACCTCACCACCGCGACCACATCCTATCCCTATCCGCCCTTTCTGCGCTAGCCCTCCGTCGGCCGCTCTCGCCCCTTTGCTTTTCCCCTCGGAACTTCGGCGCCCTGCCGTGGTACCATGTCCCCGACCTGAGCCGTCTTGTGCCCGTCTTGCTTGCTCCCCAAGCGCCGCCGCTACGTAGGGCTGAGTTGGAGTGCCAGCCTCGCCTCGCCCACGACCCGCAACGCGCCTTTGCCCGCCCGCCGCCACCTACCGCCTACCGCCGCCCGCTGTCCGCCGCCCGCTACCCACACGTATACAGTCGGTAAGCTGCTGCTGCGTCCAGCCCGCCTGCCCGCCTGCCCGCCTGTTTTTTT
>WODD01000092.1:264985-307801 GCA_019775935.1 Neoascochyta sp. HWLR27 | reverse complement strand
GGGGGGGGGGGGGGGGGGGGGTTCGACGGGGCGTAATAGTAGCAGCTGTAGCTGGGTATGGTGGCGTGCAAAGAACGTGGGTTGTGGTTCATATGGCTTGCTGGCTTGGCTGGCTTGGCTGGCTGGCTGGTCTGCCAGCGCGTCAGATGGTAAGCGCGATGGCGTGGGTGCGCCGCTGTTGGGGGTTAGGGGTGAGATGTGGATACGGTTGGGGCTGCCGTGGTGCTGCTTGCTGACTGTGCTTGCTCGATGGGTACGAGGGATAGAATTATGCATGCTAGAAGGCTGGGAAAGGATTGTACTTGTACGTAGCTTCCGTCGAGTGCGAGGGTAGATAGAGTATATAGATAGGTTGTAGTATGTTTACTTGGTAAATTCAAGTCCTGGAGACAGTTACACTGTAGAGGATCCTATTAGACTTAAAACTGCTACTTCAAGCCACAGAGCAAACTGTATACGATCTCATGGGCCCGACTTGGCTGCTCTCCCGCGGCGCTCCCGCAGTCGAATACGTGCCGTACAGCTGAAAAATCAACCAAGTCCACCTCACAGCCGGACCGAACGGGCGTCTCGGTCGGCTTCAACCCGAGAGCTGAAACAATACTAACTGCGTATCTGCGGTGCGTGTAAGAAGTAATCGGAGGTCAACTAACAGACCGCCTGCCTGTACCTCTGCCTGCCTGCCTGTCTGCCTGCAATCAGTGGGCGATGGGCCGCCGGGGTAGTCCGAACGAAGGTCCTGCGGCACGCCTTACCTCATATGCTGCCTTTCCCTCCCACTCATCCATCTAGCGAGGCTTGCTGTCAACATGCATGTCATCAGCAAGCCAATGATGCTTTTTCCGCTTCGTGCGGCAGGGCGATATTGTGGATCCTGGTAGATTTGCTGACGGAACGGGGAACATGAGGTAAGAGAGAGAGAGAGAGGGACGCGCACACACGCGCGCGCACTATCAGAGAACCCCAGGTGGGGTGCTGCTTATCGACGTAGTACCACCGCTTAAAAGACTTTCTTGGCCGGCGCGCGTAAACTAAAACTAATGGTATCCCTATGTTGAGTAAGAACGGACATGCCACGTTCCTGGGGCGGCGGCGGCGGCGGTGGGTGTTAGGTAGGTAAGGTGAGGTAAAGTGGGGGCTGACGGCATGAAGTATTTGCATGAACAATCTCGGGATGTACAGGAACTGCGACTGAGCCGAACGGGTTGTCCCTGCAGTAAACCGGGACACAGCATGGAGCGTTTCCAGCTGGGTATGTTGACGGGAGACGCACGAGGTCTGACATCGGTTGAGGTGGATGGATCCCTGAGAGAACACAAACGGAGAGAGACACATGGAGAGTTGTTCGGGAGGACGCCGGCCGGCGGGACGTCTCGTCTACCTAATGCATGCTTACGGCGATCCACCAGGGCGACAGTCAGCAAGAGCTAGAAAATCGAGCGCGAGTCTGACACCCAGTGTAATATATTGGCGGTCCTGCTAAAAACAACAGGGCGTCTGGTATTGGGCAGGGAGAGGTTTTGAGAACAAGTCGTGGTCAGCGCGTGTTGCACAAAGAGCCGAAATGCCGTGTAAACTTGATCTGACTGGACTAAAGTAAAGCCAAATTCCACGATCCGCAGTGTTGTACCACATGATAATTCCTAGCAGCATCGGCCGGTATCCTGTCCGCTAATTGCTGACTGCAGCAGCTGTGTAATGATCTTAGCCTGCCTGCAGTAAGCAGGATCATCATCTGGGAATGGCATACATCCTCGATTTGGTTAATTGACAAGACCATGTGTGGCGATCGCGATCTTCGGATAGTCGCAACATTGGACTGCGTGCGGTGATGGCTCAGGGATTGCCGCTGGGGACCGAGGGGAAATTTGCCGGGTTGTTCAGGCGTTCGCGGTTGCGTTTGGCGATCTCGGCATTGCGTAGCTTGTCGAGTCGCATCTGGTAAAAGCTCCTGTGGTATTTTTTGTCAGATAACTATCTGGTAAATATAGGGTGTACACGATGTCAGCAGTGACCTACTTGTTGAGGTGATATATGCGTGGGCCTTCGGATTCAGATTGCTCCTTCGACTTTGAGAGTTCTTTGATCTAGGCAAATTGTTAATAGACAAAATCGTGGACGCTGAAGACTACCTACCTTATCTTCTTTGGCTTTCTCATCCTGTTTGTCCTCTTCGTCTTCGTTATTTTTGGTCTCCTTTGCTTTGTCTTTATCATTGTTCTTCTCCTTCTCTTTCCGCTTCTCACGCTTTAGTCTCTGTTTCTCTTCGTACTCTTTCTTTACTTTTTCGATTTCGCGGTCCATCTCTTCTTTCTTCTTGCGGTCAGAGATTGCCTTTGCTTCGTCCGCGTCAGGTTGGCAGAACCCTCGATCCGATAAATGACCAACGCAGACATAGAAAAAAGCCTGCATGTAGATGAGTTTTGGTGCATGGTATTGTTGTGTTCTGTTGTACCTTGCTGTTCGGCGTTATGAGAACGCTCGTGGATGGCTTGTAGCAGATGTCGCAGGCTTTGGCCGCGTTGTCTGCCACGCGGCGATGATGCCAGACATTCTCGAACGGGACCTTTGACATGGGAGCTTTATAATCCTATGCGAGAGTTTTCAAATGTATTGTCGGATTTGACCGCTGAGCGTTGGTGAGCTAGGCTGCTCCGAACCGTAATGAATACGAGACCCGGGCTGACTTGAAGCTGTCGCAACGTCTCTACTTCGTGCTCAGACCGATGCAGTACTTCTCAGTCTCTTTGTCGAAATCGCACGCAAGTATCCAGCAAGGCTGTGTCGAGTCAAAGATGGTCGTTGGATTAGCCTTGATCGTGCTTGCCTCACCACCCTCCCTAACTAGATCTAGCTTAGTAAAAAGTCGGCTCCCGTTGCCACTTCTACGTAAGACATTGCAGCCCAGTCATTGCAAACTAGAGTCACCACAACATATGTCCCGAGTAGCATTTCGAGTACACAGCTCTTTGCGAACCTTGCCTTGTCTGCCTTGCTCGTATTCTTTGAGTCATCCCAGTTTGCCGGACAAATTGATAAAGCCAACTATCTGCTTTTCAAGTGAGTTATCAGACCCTTCCACCACCGCTTGAAGTTGACGTTCGTGAGGCCATCTTTCAAGCGCCGCATCTAGACAGATTAGAGCCCTCAACACTATGGCTGCAGAATCCAGTTTGAGATACATTGATGTTGGTTCGCGAAGCCTCTCTTGAGTGACGCCCTTGATTAACGAGCTTCAGATTGGTATCAACCTGACAGATCCCATTTTTCGAGGAGAATACCACGGGAAACAGAGACACGACGATGACTTTGAGGACGTAATTCAGCGAGGCTTAGATGCCGGGTGCAAGAAGTTTATGGTGACGGGATCGGACCTCGAAGAGTCCAAACACGCTGTTGAGATTGCCAAAGCACACCGTACGTTCTGCTATAATAGGTACCAGGCGTTTATTAACGGAAAGCAGCAAATCTTTGCTACGGAACCGTTGGCGTTCATCCCTGTTCAGCAAATAAATTCGACACCTACCCTGGCGGACCGTCAGTCCTCCTTTCGGCATTGAAGTCTTTGGCTGTCGAAGCCAAGGAGGCTGGCCATGCAGTTGCTTTCGGCGAGATTGGTCTTGACTACGACCGTCTGTTCTTGACACCCATGGACCAGCAACTCAAGTACTTCGAGGCTCAACTAGAGATCGCGGTCGAGGTGCAACTCCCCCTGTTCCTTCACTCGCGCGCTGCAAGCGAGGACTTTGAGCGACTGCTGGGTGCAAAGCTCGACCAATTGCCAAAGAGAGGGTTGGTACACAGCTTCACTGGATCTGTGGAGGAGATGCAACGACTTGTCGACTTGGGTTTTGACATTGGCGTGAACGGATGCAGTATGAAGAGTAAGCCAGCACAACGCTTCAAGGTGTTTGTGTCAGTAATATTAACATCGGTATTTAGCGGATGAGAACATTGAAGTGGTGAAGCAGATACCACTCGAACGTCTTCAAATCGAAACAGACGGCCCTTGGGTAAGTCGCATATGTCACCGCCCCTGACCCGAGCTTACATGGTTGTAGTGCGAGATGCGTCCCAGCCATGCATCGGCGAAGTTCCTCAAAGACGCTCCGCCTTTGCCCAAGGCAGTGAAGAAGGAAAAGTTCGTGAAGGGGTCCATGGTCAAGGGCCGAAATGAACCCGCTACGATACCTCACGTTGCCTACGCCATTGCGCAGATCAAGGAGATTACCGTCGAAGAAGTTTGCGAAGCGTAAGTTCTTCGTCATCTTTACGACTATGCAAAATCGCTAACAGTATGTAGTGCATGGAACAACTCGATCAAGATGTTTGGTCTTGGAGAGACCGTATGATCGAACTGTCGCGAATATTAGAATAGAGGATAGATACTCGAAATGATGTATTCGAAACGATATATTCGAAATGGAAAGCTACTGTGGTGCAATGATGTTGTAACTGGAAATTGATTTGTACATAAGGAAGCATTTCCCGTGGAGCCCGCAAGCATAGTAACCACCTAATCCATTCGCCAAAATTCAAACTCTACTTCCTGTACCACATCCTAGTGATCTTGGTGTGCCTCATCTTCTTCTGCAGCTGGAAGATACCGTACATGAGCGCCTCGGCTGTGGGCGGGCAGCCGGGCACGTAGATGTCGACGGGGACAATCCTGTCACAGCCCCTTGTGACCGAGTAGCTGTAATGGTAGTATCCACCACCGTTTGCGCAACTACCCATGGAGATAACCCATCGGGGGTCGGGCATCTGGTCGTAAACCTGACGCAGCGCAGGCGCCATCTTGTTGGTAAGAGTTCCGGCAACAATCATGACGTCGGACTGGCGGGGAGAAGCACGGAAAATGATACCGAGACGATCCTGATCGTATCGAGGGGTCGAGAGATGCATCATCTCGACGGCGCAGCACGCGAGACCGAATGTCATGGGCCAGAGAGAGCTCTGACGCGCCCAGTTGGCGACCTGGTCGAGGGTGGTCCTATTGCCGCCTGTTAGCTCTGCGCATCTCCCGCTGGAATCTACCCCTCAAACCCATTCTGGGATACCACGTACAGCGCATATTGCATGACTCCCTTCTTTCCCTCCTGGCTCGGCAATGGCACTTCACGTCGGGCCTGCTTCATGGGCGGGGGCGTTCCGGGGTTGCCTGGGATGATTCCGGGGGACTTCATGGTCGTCGCATTGTTGGACGAGCTCGAGGAAAGGTATGCGACGCTTCCAGCGCGGAATGGCAGGAGGGCAGTGGCGGGTCTGGCTGTCCGGATTGTTAGCTCCAGCAAAGAGGGTGGCTTGCGGGCTCTCGCGACGCACCTCGCAGGGCCATTGAGGCCACAGACCTCGTTGTCGACAGCATGTTGGCGACAAAGACACAGGCGGGCGTCCGGGTAAGGAGTGGAGAGTCGAGCGTGGGGTGGCGTTGGGGGAGGGGAGTGGTGAATTCATGACCGAGTTCACGCTTAAGCTTGGCTTGGCATTATCTTCGATCTGATAGGCTGGTCGCTCTAGCCATCCACCATCATCGCCGTTGCGGACGGCGTCGGCCAACACGCCCCTAGAAACACCTGCATCATCATTTTGCATCTCGAGTGGCCACGCCGGCATACCTAGTCAGCTGCATATAGCATCTACAACCATGCCATCAATCGCTTGCATCGCGTTTATCGGCAAGCACGTGAGTTGAGTCCATGCGCAGGTAGACGTGTCTATAGTAGGGGACCTGCAGGCTCATTGCTATCAGAACAATCCATTGCACATATCTCTGTTTCCCCCAGACGAGCGGGCGCCACTGGAATACCAGTTCCTTCTCTCGTCATGTCTTGACATTTTCGAAGCTCGCTTGCCTCACAAGACTGCCGATCAGGACTTTGGACTGCTTCAAGCCGTCGATGAAAGACTGGCCATGTATGGCTGGCTGACCAACACCGGCGTCAAAATCATCATTGTTGTGGACATGGAGGGAAAACCAGCAAACGCCGCTGACAGTAGAGTGGCAACAGCTGTCGGGCTACGAGATGCAGATCTGAAACCGGTATGTTCACAGCTGTCCATCGCAGCTATACTACTAATTATCAACAGGCATTTAGAGCACTGCAAACAGCATACATTATGCTTCTGCGGAACCCCTTCTATAGCCCTGATGAGCATTCTCCAGTCACAGCAAATGCTGAGCAGAAGATTGGCTCGACCCAGATTACGAGCCGGAAGTTCATTCAGGAAGTAAAGAGAATCGGAGATATCTGGGCACCAGGCGTCACCAGCATCTAAAGAGTTTCCTTAATTAGCATGATACCATTAGCCGGCGTTCCGACATCAAATCCAGCGACTCTTGTGCCATGAGGCCTTCTGTATTGTCGCCGTATTATCATGCGACCCGTCGGTGATTCTAGTTCCGTCCTCATTTGTATCCATGGCACTGCGGGGCAGGACTCTCAAGGCCGATTCTGCTCCAGATAAAAGTGGAATACTCGGTGGGTAGTAGATATCTTATATCTCCGACTGCAGGCAGTACATCGCTGCTGTCGTTTCGTATACCAGCGACAGACAGTGAGACTATCCATGAGCGCAGGTTTACAACACAAACATCTGATTTCGCCGCCGCAAACTGTTTTTCAAGGATCTCTTTGTAGCCGTCGTCATCAAGCTGTATACTGCAGCCGAGATCGTTCCCAGGTCCACCTTAGTCGAGACGAGGAAGGTGTCGAGTGAGAAACCCCTTCGCGGCACACCATTCTCTTTTACTAGTCGATCGAAAGACTACGGATTGCGAGACAGCATCATATGTGATCGTTGTTTGTCAAGGCTATAAGTGTACGCTTGACAAGATGAAAAGGGGAAAAATATGTTAGGCCAAGCTAGACATGGAAGCTGTTTGCATCGACAAAAGATACGAAGAATTCGTCAATTCGATGTGGATTGGCTCGTTTCATGGCTTCTCGATCGGCGGGAAGACTGGTGAGTGCTCCGTAGCCAGATCGGTACTCAAAGTGGTTAGCCTCGATGGTCTGGAGCACATCGGGCTTGCAGACTCCAACATCAACTGTATTAACCCTCTCACCGCGGCCCAAATGCCTCCTAATGGAACGGGTGTTACCATCACCAATCCTCTCGTCTTGTACCGGAGTCTTTTAGCTACGCAGAAAATCCGCCCTGATCCTGCACAACATCGACTCGGTACGCATGACGTCTACCATTTCCGTACTGCCAAGACAAAGGTGCCGTGACTGACATGAAGTGGCAGCAATCCACCTGCAGAAACTTTACGATCGATTGATAGATTATGAACCCAGCGTAGAGTATGCCCAACGCCTGCGGAGAGTTTCGCGTGTCGTTGATGCGGTTCAAAATGCTCCGTCCTCACAGGCGGCAGTGCCCGAGCTTGGGAGTTTCGATAGGAGCTGGATATGGAAGACACTCATCAACCAGAAAGAAAAGAGAGACTCGCTAGCCCTGACACGCGTCTTGACGGACCACGAAGAAGCTGTGAAGCTCCAAAGTCCCAAGGGTCTCATGCTGCATGGCGACGTCGGCACGGGAAAGTCCATGCTCATCGACCTTTTCCAGGATTGTCTACCGAACCGTAAGAAGCGCCGCTGGCACTTTGACACGTTTATGCTGCACACCATCTCGCGACTCGAGCAGCTCCGCAAGTCCCGGGCTCTGGCAGGCGCCGGTGCGAGTCAGGATGAACACTCTCTGCTCGTAATAGCTCGTGATCTTATTGAGACAAGCCCTGTTCTGTTCCTAGATGAGTTCCAGTTTCCTGACCGCGTAGCTGCGAAGATTCTGTCCAACCTCATGACGTCGTTCTTCCAGCTAGGTGGTGTGCTTATAGCGACCAGCAACCGTATGCCAGACGAGCTCGCCAAAGCAGCCGGCATGGAGTTTGTGCAACCAGCTAGCAGACTCGGTAGATTAGGCTGGCGAATGGGTATGCCGGGTGCTATCAGAAAACCAGATGGGCCTGGGCAGACGGGCGAATTTGCAGCTTTTCTCGAGGTGCTAAAGGCAAGATGTGAGGTCTGGGAGATAGAAGGCAAGAAAGACTACCGCAAGATTGAGATTGAAGAGGGAGGCTCGTATATTCGGAAATCATCTACTGGTAGTGTTCCAGCTTCGGCAGCACCTGGCGGTGCAGTTGGTTTGGATCCAAACACGGCTACTGAGCCCTCGACCACATCTACTGAAGTCACACTGCCGAAAAACTACCTCATCCAACCTGCCACGGCAGAAGAGCTCACCATTTTCGCCGAGACGTTCAACACGCTTATCGAGCGCGCTACAGCCCACGAATATCCTATCCCCTGGAGCCCCGCAACCCTGACGGTCTATGGCCGCAAAGTCGATGTACCGGCGCAGTACAACGGAGTAGCCTTCTTCACTTTTAGCGAGCTCTGCGGTGCGATCCTCGGCCCAGCCGACTATGTCTCGCTCGCATCAAGCTACCACACTTTTGTTGTGACCGACATTCCCGTGCTGACGTTTGTGCAAAAGCACGAAGCACGCCGCCTCATCACACTCCTGGACGCACTCTACGAGGCACGTTGCCGGCTGCTCATGACTGCGGCCGCGGGACCCGACGACGTCTTCTTCCCCGCGCCCGCAGGCACCAGCGACGCAACGAGTCAGGAGACGCTGCTCAACGATGCAACCTACCCCGAGACGTACTCTGAAATCCACCAGGACCTGACATCGCCTTTCCGGCCCAACATCTCATCGTACTCAACCCTCAACGACGATGCGCTAGAAGACGACCCACCGAACCGCGCCCGTCGTAGTAGTAATACAGGCTCCTCGCGCGATTTTGACGACGAGCCGATGCCCCGTGCAGACAGCAAGGCGCCCAACTTTGCCAATCTGCGCGGGCTCACGGGCGAAGACGAGGTGTTTGCCGTCAAGCGGGCGCAGAGCCGTATCTGGGAGATGTGCTCGGGGCGGTGGTGGGAGCGCGGCGCCGACGCCGGCGACGAGGCACAGGGGTGGTGGCGTCCGCTTGCTGCAGCGGCACGCCACTGGGAGACGTCGTCTGCGTCGA
This sequence comes from Neoascochyta sp. HWLR27, assembly GCA_019775935.1. Lineage (NCBI taxonomy): Eukaryota > Fungi > Ascomycota > Dothideomycetes > Pleosporales > Didymellaceae > Neoascochyta > Neoascochyta sp. HWLR27. Next base: position 298,755 of record WODD01000092.1, on the reverse strand, counting down.
CGGCCGCCATGACTGGCGCTGAGCCTACAGCGCCAGATGGGTCGGACGTCAGGATGGTGGGCGAGAGCCACGAGCCCGTTGAGCGGACGCAGGCGAATCGACCTGTAGACAAGAGAGAGGCCGAGGGGGTCGAGGCGCTGTTTCCTCATGGCGCAAGCCCGTTTCGGTCGACGGCTGAGGCGCCGCCTAAGTTTGACGCGTCGCATGCGTGGGGCACGGTGAAGTGGGGGAAGAAGGCTGGAGCGTGGGGGAAGGGGGTTGAGGGGCTGGAGGAGCGGCGCAGGGAGAAGAAGAGGGAGGAGGGAGAGGGGAGTGGAGAGGGTGAGAATAAGTGAAGAAAGATTGATGTGTTGATTTGTTTTTACATAGTTTGAACAGAGAGTAGTGGTGCATAAACGTGTCATCGTCGCCGTCATCAACACATTACTACTCGAACCACGGATCGAGTCACTGGATCTTGCCCTTGTTGACAATGAAGGCCTCGAGCACCGAGATGGCCGACCAGAGCCTGTTCTCGGCCTCGCGGAAGACGACCGACCTCGGGCCGTAGAAGACCTCGTCCGTCACCTCCTCTGGGTGGCGGGGCAGGCAGTGCATGAACTTCCAATCGTCCTTTGCGCCTCCGCGCTTGGCCAGCTCCGACGAGATCTGGAAGCCCTCGAAGGCCTTGATGCGGCGGGCCGTCTCCTCCTCCTGGCCCATGGAGACCCATGTGTCGGTGACGAGGATGTCGGCGCCCTTGACGGCCTCCTCGGGGACGTTTGTCTCTATAAGCTTGCCGGCGCGGGGGGCAGTCTGGGCGGCGTGGTTGATGACGTCGCGCATGGCCTGAGGAATCTCGTAGCCCTTTGGTGTAGCGACGGAGATGTCGACGCCGAGCTTTACGGCACCAATGGCAAGGTCGAAGAGGACGTTGTTCGCATCACCGACCCAGGCGAGCTTGAGGCCCTCGAGGCCGAGCGACGAGGGCGAGCCCGAGGGGTAGGCCTCGACGATGGTCAGGAAGTCGGCGATGATCTGCATGGGGTGGTACAGGTCGGACAGGGCGTTGATGACGGGAACAGACGAGTGCTTGGCCAGATCTGCGACGTCTGAGTGTGGGCCGACGCGGGCGACGATGCCGGCCGTCATGCTCGAGACGACAATGGACGTGTCGTAGAGGGACTCGTTGACGCCGAGCTGGATGTCGTTCTTGCCGAGGAACATAGGGGAGCCGCCGAGGGCAGCAATGGCGCCTTCGGTCGAGATGCGGGTGCGGGTGCTCAGCTTGCTGAAGGTCATGGCGACCGTCTTGCCGGGGATGGAGTTGCGCAGACTGAGGGGCACCTGGCCGGTTGTCTTGACGGCCGTCTTGTGCGACTCGGCATTGCGGACGAGGGTGGTGAGCTCTGCGGGCGTCAGGTCGGCAATGGACAGCAGGTGACGGGGCGCAAAGGGCGACGTCTGGGGCGTGGATGCGGATGCGGACGAGTAGCAGCGGACAGGCAGCTGCTGGCGCAGGCAGCGCACGGCGGCGGACGAGGGGCGGAGGGCGAGCATGGCGGAGGGAGGCAACGGGTGGGAGGGGCGTGAAGAGAGGGAGGGGTCAGCGTGGACGTGTTATACGCGTGGAATTGACTCCACCGTCCGAGTCATACAGGCCGACAGACTCACAATTGCAGAGTCACACAACGGTTTTTTTGGCTGACCGCCTTCGCGCTGCGTCCGCGTCACGGCGAATCCGGGGTCTAGCGCGCGGGAGAGGGCAGCGCCGCTGCTGAGTGGCTGAGTGGCTGAGGCGGGCATGGATGGTGACGCCGTCGACGATAGGCAACCTCAACCAACATCTATCCCATCACATCACATCTCCCGCCCTCGTCCCTCTTCGCTGCATGCTCGCCGCCGCTGCTCCTTTTCTTCGTCTCGGCGCAGTCTAACCCTCCTGTCTCCTGCCCCCCCACTGCTACCATGGACACACCCGACGGGCCCTGGGGCTCGACCCGCACGCCTAGCCTGCGCCCACACTCCCCCAAGTCGATCCGCTCTTCGCACTCTGCCCGCTCTGCCCGCTCTCAGCACTCCGCAAACTCAACCGAGCAGACGCCCCTGCTGGCCCACGACGAGTCCAGCCAGCACCACTATGACGACGCCGAGCGCACACCCGCCGCCGCCTCGCTGCTGCGCTCCCTCAGCGGTTCCCGGGCCAGTGGCAAGGCGCCCCTCTGGAAGCGCAGATGGCCCAGCATCCTGGCCCTCATCGTCCTGTGTGCCGTCTTCATCACCATCATCCTCGGCTTCCTCGCCAGCGAGGGCATCGACGAATATGCCATGCAGGCCGCCGACTTCCGCCCCACCAAGTTGGCCCTCGATGGCTTGACCGACCACGGCGCCAACATCCGCATCGAAGGCGACTTTGTCATGGACGCCCACCGTGTCAAGAAGCAGAGTGTCCGCAACCTGGGCCGCATGGGAACGTGGATTGCGCGTGAGGTTGAGACTGGCCCCACCGACGTCGACGTCTACCTGCCCGAGTATGGCGATATATTGGCCGGCACGGCCCATGTTCCCAGCATCAAGGTCAACATCCGCAACGGCCACACCACCCATCTGGCTTTTATTACGACCCTGCAGCCCGGCTCACCCGACGGAATCCGGAACGTCGCCCACGATTGGATCGATGGCCGCCTCGCTCAGATCCGCGTCAAAGCCAAGGCCGAGGTCGCCGTCAAGTCTGGATTGATCAGATTGGGCAAGCAGGCGGTTGAGCACTCCTTGGTACTCAAAGGTAGGTTTTTCGACTGATCGTGTCCAACCGAGTACTGACTTGTCGATAGCCGGTGATGTCCCAGCGCTGCCCAAATACAACATCACCAAGCTGAATCTCCGAGAAGCTGACCACGGACAGAAGGGACTGGGCGCAGACGCGTCCATCGTCGTGGCCAATCAGTTCCCCGTTCAGGTCGATCTCCCCCCAGTTGCAGTCGATGTCTTGATTAACGGGTGTGCGCCGTCTGATAAACATCTCAAGGTTGGCACAGCAGAGACCGCCGTGCTCAAAGTCAGACCCGACGAGGATATCAAGGTCAATGTCACAGGAAACGTCGAGAAGCTCTCTGAGCACCTCATTGAAGTTTGTCCCAACTCGGAAAAGTCGCCGCTGGACGCCTTCGTGGGTGACTACATGAAGGGCGAAGACGCAACCATCTATATCAACTGCTGCAGATTTCCCGATCCTGCAACACCCGACTGGGCTCGCGATCTTCTCAAAGACATCACTGTGCCTATTCCCTTTGCTGGTCGCGAGATGGGCAGCCTTATCAAAAACTTTTCCATGGCCGATATGCACTTCTATTTGCCCAGTCCCTGGGCCGAGGAAGGCACCCCCGACGCCTCACCAAAGATCTCTGCCGTTGTCAAGGTCGATATTGGACTCCCAGACGAGATGAACTTCCCCGTCGACGTGAACCAGGTCCGGGCCGACGCCGACATTTTCTACCACAAGAAGCTGCTAGGCAAGATGAACCTTGAGAAATGGCAAAAGGCCAACTCAACCAGAATTGAGGGCCATGGCAAGGAGAAGCCTTCGTTGCTAGTCCAGTCCGAGATCGTCAGGGCACCTATTGATATCGTCGACGACGACCTCTTTAGTGAGGTTGTACAGGCCATGCTCTTTGGCGGCAAACCCATCATGATGGATATGAAAGCTCTCGTTAGCGTTGGCGTCGACACGCCTATGGGCAAGCTCGCTATCCGAGGCATACCTGCTGAGGGGGTCGTACCAGTCAAACGTTCGTGACCTAGTTCGTAATCCACGGTGCGACTGTCAAGCCTCGCTAACCTGTCGTATCCAGCGATTCGTCATGGCAATGGCGATGGTGACGATAAGTCGCCTACTGGAAAGCTCAAGTTCAAAGCTGGAAACCTTCGTATCATCGATACCACCCCTACCTCCATGACTATGCAAGTGCACGTCAACTTCACAAACCCGACAAACTATTCTGCGACCGTCCCCTACTTCAGCCTGAACATCATCAACAATGGATCTGTATTGGGACAGGCTCTCGCAAAGGACCTCAAAGTTCACCCCGGCGACAACACTGACCTCGTCATGACTGCTGTCTGGGACCCCTACACCAACGGTGGCAGCAAAGGAAAAGCGATTGGAGCAGAGCTGCTCTCTCAGTACATTTCCGGTACGCATCTTCAACTTCCTTATAGTACCGTCCGACTAACGTTGCTAGGTTACAATACCTCTATAACTATTCAAGCCCACAACGGCACAATTCCAGCGCAGCCTGCGCTCGGGCACCTCATGTCCAAGTTCCCCTACACGTTACCGACCCCACATCTCTCGGGTCCAAAGGATCCCAACAATCCTGACGATGATTCTGATGACCACCCTCACTTCATACGCGGAACAACCATGCACCTCCTCTCGTCAACCGCAATTTTCACACTCGCCTCCCCGTTCACTGCCACGACCATGTACATCACTTCCATGAACGCCACTGCCTTCTACGAAGGTCATCCCGCCGGCAAAATCATCTACGACTTGCCGTTTGCCGTGACACCCGGCTTGTCCGAGTCGCCACGACTGCCGGTGGACTGGAGTTTTGGCAGCATGGGCTACGAGGCGATAAGGAAGGCAATTGGCGGCACGTTGAAGCTGAAGGCCTTTGCATGGGTGGGTGTGAGGATCGGGAGCTGGGAGGAGTATATTTGGTTCCAAGGGCGAGAAATTGGGGCGAATGTCAGGTTATAAGCGGATGGGCGCTCTGTACATAGCCCCGGCTGGATCCGGGTGATGACTGGATATGGGCTTTCTTTTTTCTAGGATTGGCGTCTGGTGTTGATGGATGGAGTAGGTAAGTTGAGGTTTCTGAGCCAGTACATATCATTCCCATCAAACTATTTCACTGCTCTCTTAACCTCCCTCTACCACCTTCCATCCCCCGAGACACTCAAACCGTGATGCGTCCATCCTTGACCATCTCCCTGATGGTGTTGATAGAGCTCTCAACAGCCATCTTGGCCATCTACACATAGAGTTAGCATACCATCCCATCCCCAAACAACCCAAGCACAAAAAAAACTCACCCCCTTGAGCCTCTTCGTCTCCGTCTCCTCCTCCGCACTGCCCTGCTCAACCTTGGGCAGCGCAAACTCGAACATGTACGTCATGTACAGATCCGCCTCGCCGCCTGCGCCCTCGGACACGACGTTCCGGATATGCGTCCCATCCTCCTGCTCGAAATCAACCTAGACGCGCCCCGTCAGCGCGTGTACTGAGAAGCCCCCAAACCCTCCCACCAACCCTCAACCCCCAAAGACAAGACAAGAAAACGGCGCAAAGCGCCACGAAAACCCCCATCTCTCAAACTCACCCAGCTGGTCCCACACGTGCGGACCGTCTCGCGCGCCGCCTCCTTGGCCCCCTGGCCCAGCTTGAAGCGCACGTCGCGCACCACGACGCCGTCTGCGTCCGACAGCACCGTGCATGACGAGATGACGGGGACGAATTCCTCGGCGTGCCGGATCTTGCGCTGTAGTCCGGCCCAGATTTGGGCCCGCGTTAACGCGCTGGCGGAGGGAGGGTTGATGGGTGTTGTGTGCGCGAGGTGGAGGATCATTTTGGGTCGGTTGGGGGTGGATAGGTGGATGGATGGATGGATGGGGGAGAAGTGGTGGGAAGGGAGGGGAGGTTGAGGTGAGACGAATTGGTGAGATGGACGTATGTAAGACGATGGCTGGGCGTAAGATGGTGAGGAGGGGATTGGAGGGGGAGAGGAATAGTCGCTGACGTCAGGTAGGTAGTGTACCTCGAGTGCGAGGGAACGGCGGGGCTTGTTTTATTTGCAAGTGACTAAAGATATGTTCATGTACGGCTTGTTTACTGTACGACGTGCCCGCGCTGTCGAGTCGGCGGATACCTGGTCGTGGGTCGTGCCGTCGTCAATCGCCGGCTCCGCCATCCGACATGTATGCCCGGTAGGCATGTCCGAGACCACGAGGTGCAGGCCTGGACGCACGCTGAGTTGGGTGCAACGAAACGTCTGATTGCTAGAAGGTCGGAGATGGGAAAGATGTAAGACTGGAAAGGTTTGTCGGTATGCTGAAGGTGCTGGGTAGGTTAATCATAGGTTGGGATTGCGAGTTGAGGTTGGGCTAGGGTGGAGGTGCTGAACAAGTGGGTCTGTGTGGAACTGAAAGCGCAGATTGTTGAACTGTTTTTCTCGATAGAATTGCAAGCCTAGGCTCTAACTGCCACCGACTCTGGCATCACACAAAAACCAAGATTCAAGTTGACCAACATGGCGGGTATGAACTGTCATTCAGGTATCATTTCACTGGCCTTTCGCTGTGTCTGGAAAATAGCTACTCAGCAACCCGCCGGAACGCCATGCTTTTGGTATGCATCATATTCCTCTACATTCCGCCGACGCGGCGCATCTATTGGTCCTCAACGACCTGGGTGTGGAGACCCTTGGGGTCCTTGACGTTGACAGCCTGGACGTAGGAGTAGAGCTTCTCCTTGGCGCCATCCTCGTCGTTACGCTTACGCGAGATGCGGACACGGAGGCGGAAGGGAACACCCTTGATGCCAGACTCCCAGACCTTCTTGTTCAGCTGGGGGTCGAGGCGGACGTCGGAGGTGCCCTGGAAAATATTAGCAATTTGTTCCAATAGGGAAAGTCGCGAGTGTTCCTGGCAATGTGCCATTCCCACCAGCACGACGGAATCCACGTACCATAGCCTTCTCAGCGAAAGCACGGATCTCCTTGATGGCCCTGGGGGCCCTCTTCTTGAAGCTAACGCCGTGGACCTATACCCATGTATTAGCCTTATGTTCTTCTTCAGTCTTCCGCCCGATACACAACACAGCCGCCGACAGACACCCAAGCCAGCGCGATCGGTCTGGTCAAGTGCCCGCCACCGCCTGTGCTGTGCCATCGTTGGACTTCACTAAACTGAATCAACATACGCGCTTGTGGAGGTGGATCGTGTATTCGCGAGCGACGACGTCAGCGATGGCGCTGCGCTGGGTCTTGCCAGCGGGCTTCTTTGCGTTGGGGGCCATTTCTGGGGGACAAATGTTAGCTCTTGATTCTAGAGGATTTGAGCAATTCGCAAACTCAGCGTTGCGGCAATGCACATGAGGTTTGTCGCAGACTGAATTACGGCCAGCGATATTTTACGTACCGACAGAGTTCCGCTGTGGGGTTAGTCGACGATGAGGTTGATGATGCGCGTGAAGTTCGTTCCTTCCTCGTCCATCGAAATTCGAGTTCGGTGGTGTTTCGCTTAGTTCTTGGCGGGGTGTGCACGGACTGTGTGTGTGCGCTAGTGCCCTGGGGGTCAATAGTGGTAGGTAGCGCCGAATCGGCTCGAACATCACTCGACGAGTATAGATAGTTAGTCACAGGTCTATGCCGTGTTTTGTGTATCCTAGGAATATTGTAGTCTACTGCAGGGAAGTCCAACGCTCATATGCAATGTCCTGCAATGCCTTTTCCTCAAAGATACACCTTCTCCAGACGCCTTTTCATGCCTTGCCATGTACTAGCGATGTCCAGGTAGATCCCACATATTGCCATGTATGTCAACTTCTTCATCGTCGTCGTCGTCTTCATCTTCTTCCTCATGAATGCTCTCATCGCTACTGCTCTCATCATCGTCATCCTCTTCTTCATGCATGGTTACTACACGACTGACAGGCGCTCCATCTTGATCCCAAAAAGGCAGCTCTCTTGAATCCTCTTCTTGGTCCTCGTGTTGGTCCAGGTCAAAGTCTGGTATGTCCTCCATACCTGGATTCAGGTCGTTTCTGAACCGAGCAAGCGACTGCGTAAATCGTTCAAACACGTACTGAGAGAGATATGGACCCTTGACTTGTGTGCCGTCTGTAGCTTCCGTCGTCTCACGTCTATCTTCGTCTTCGCCGAGGTCGATAAATGGCACATCCTCGGACCGGATCTCGCCAGTCGGGTTGAGATAGGCGTCCATAGATCGTCGAAATCGCTCAAGCATCTCCTGTGCGTCGCGTCGCATTTGCGGCATTTGCGGCATCCCCGGGAACTGGGGAATCTGTGGCATCTGCGGAAATTGTGGGAATTGGGGCAACGATGGAAACTGGGGCATCTGCGGCATTTGGGGTATTTGAGGCAGACGTGGTCTGCCGGGAAACTGGGGCATCTGGAATGGGAACGAGGGTAGCTGGCCTGGCAGCCACGTCTCTTCTGGCTCATCTGGCTGGAAGTAGTACCGAGGCGAGCGGAGTGCCTGCGAAACAGGAGAGCTCACACTCGCTGGCGACCTCGCCCCGGAATTTGCATCGGCGTCCAAGAGAGCATTGGCGGTCTCCTCGCTCTCCGGGCCGTTCAGAATACGAAGCTCGTTTGTGTTATACGAGTCGCAGTTCTCACATTGGTTGCCCAGCCAGTGGTACTTGACTGAAGATTTTCGAGAGCAATCGTTGCACTGGACGATTGCCCTGGTGTCCGCAAACTGCTCAGGCATTGGCTGAGCCTCAATGGCTTGAGTCAACTTCCGCCATTGGAGGTCCATCTTTACAGCGCTCTTCTTGCAGATCGGGCATTTGTAGGCAGTTTCCATATACAGCGTGTAGCATTCTTTGTGAAGATAGTGTCCACATGGCATGGATACCACAGCGGCGGAAGACGTGAAGAGATAATCGGTGCAGATGGGACATCCAGAATCTGTGGCGCGCGGGATGCATACGTGAGAAGCGGCGTGGGATATGGTTATGCAGACATTGCATCGCTGTAGACGTTAGGATTGCACCAATACTCGAGACGCGGACAGTATTCACCTTGCAGTGGGTGTAATCTTTGCCGAGGCCTTCTCCTCTTCTACAGATACCACAATCTGGACAGTGGTAGATTTTCTTCCTGCTGTTGTTGTCCCAAAGTTTACAGATGTCGCAGTAGTAGCATGCGGCCAGAGTCTCGCAAGATACGCAGCTTTCGGCCGCCTTTTGGGCCGTTCCGCATGCCATGCAAAGCATGTTTTCTGTCATCTTCCTGTTTAATGCGTGGTCCTCGACTTCGTCGTGGCAGTGTCGGCAGGTGTACCAGTGTCGGCACTGGTGGCACTGCACTTTCACGTTCCTCTTGTAATGCTGGCAACCCAGGACAAAGTCTTCGTCGCCGCATTCGTCTTCATCGTCATCTCCATGCTCTGCAGCGTCGTGCTGAACAGGGCGATATGTCGGGCTGGTGTCGCCAGGTCGCAAGTTGAAGGCATTCTCCCTGTCATCGTCGGTCGCAGTTGAGGAAGGCGTTGAGGTCCGGATGTCTGAGAAGACAGATTGGCCAGACGCGGGCGTGACTGGGCGATCGTGAGAGACGAAGCTGCTCGGTGATGTTGGGCGCATGTGGTTGTATCGCTCAATCATCAGGCCGTGAATCAGCTGTGCCCGTTCCTGCTCGGATACCTTGAGCGCCCTGACCTGATGGATGCGCTCTCGCAGATACGCCATACCGTCGTCTGCGGGCAAAGACTCGGACATTGCGCTCGCGTGCTGGCCAGGGGCAGGACTGGATCTCGTAGTTGGTATCGTAGACTGCGCAGGCGCGGAGCCGGGCTGGATCAAGTCGAGCCTCCCGAATCTATCTCGGAGCATGTGGGACTCGTTCGAGGACATGCCTGCTGTGTCGGCCGGGTCGACAATGTCGATCGGTGCTGTTGGCGACGGCCCATCAGGTCCGTCCTCGCCCTGCTCGTGCACCACATCGTCGTGTGGGCGACGAGCAAAAGACGAGTAGCGCTGAAACCGATCGGTCCGGGATTCTGACCTGCCTTCAAGAACCTGGGGTGCATCAACCGCTGCAATGGCGTCTGAATCCGTAGGCGCGGGCATGGGGTCGTTTTGATTTGCATGTGACAGTGGCAGGCCAGCTGCGTCACCGGCTGGCGGCACACGCGAAGCTCCAGAGAGCCGGCGGCCGGCCCGGACTACAGGGTCGATGATGAAGGAAGAGATAAGACTCATTGGGTCATTTTCAGTAAATAGGCGGAGAGATGATGGAGGAACAAACGAATGGAGAGAAGGTGAGTGATCACCGCCTCCAACGGTTGTTCCAGCGGTAGTTCTGTCGCGCATGTGACGTCTCCAGCCACGCAGCTCGCAGCGCAAAGTCGCCACGGACACAGCACAGCCTACCGTTGTCAAGACACAAACACACCGCAAATCATGCTCACCACCGAGGCCGAGACCGACCAGTCGATGAGAATGGCTTAGATTGGAACTGCCGCTCACCACTGCTATTGATGCTCTGCGCACGCACTCTCTCTCGCAAGCAACTCCAGAATAGGCTACATGTGTGTAGGCCTTCGCGGTGAAACATGTTCGTCAAACCATCTGCGTACGACCAGTTTACGACATACTCTGTAGCGCGTATACGTCGTACCGACGCGGATGTCACTCGTCCACGCTTGCATTGGAGCAGGCACCGGCTATCTAGGCCTTAGCAAGAATTTTAGCACCAGCAGAACGACGAGACACCCACACTGCCGCATCCGGACACCAACCACGTGCGGCCTTCTCCATGTGCCCGTCTACGTTGCTGTCACACCGTGGTTATGTCAACATCACTGCACGTACACTGCAAAGACATGGGAATCACGTCAGGGCTGTGATGTGCTTGTTGTTCTAAAGGCCACAACAGCCACCTACGACATGGGCCAAAGTACCTAGTCTTTCTGAACCACGGAACAAAAGCAGACGATGCTCAGTCGATGTTTCGCCCAGCACTCGGCCCACCTCCGCCACTGAAAGGTGGAACATCAGGCGCCACGAACTTCCTGCATGGGGCAAGTTTGCGTGAATACTATCGATCGTAGTGGGTGTTCCATGGGTGGTAATCCAGACTATGTCACGGCTTCTGCCCGCTTCATTTCCACCTCTCCTTTTTCGCTGGGGTGCCGTGGGTGGAGCCGTCCACGCTGTGTCCGGAAGAGGCAAGTTTCTAGAGAAACGTCAATTGCAGTAGGAGTTCCATGGGTCAGGCCCCTTTGTGACTTGTGGCTCGCCGAAATGAGTTTTTCTGAGAAGGGCAAGTACTTTGCGTTCTGTTGATTGTAGAGAGGATTCCATGGGTGTGATGGCAGACCATAATCCCTAGCATGGGACTGCGACTCAGACCCATATCCGTCTCGATATGCGCTAGGTACTGCTGTTGCTTCTATTTGGAGTAACTAGTTATGTTGTTGGTGATGGCTACTTGTGGTTCTTTACCGAAAACGACTGTATGTTCTGTGTCGACGAGTCTCCCGACCTCGTAGATACAACAGTCTTTCGGAGCTTGTTGCGCTTTCGCCACTTATTTTTCCAACCGGCTGTCTCTAGTGCTGAGCACTTGATTGACTCGGCGTTCTTCTTCTCTCTGCATTTCGAGGAACGATACCCTATCGGACTCTGCAGACTCGGCTGTCCACCACTCAACCGTGTTCCGCGAACGTAGCTCACGATGTAAGTGGCCGACAAGGTAGAGACTACCGGTCAGGACTATAGGCGTCTCATTGCTCGCCAAGTGCTTTGCTGCGCACAACGCCCGCAGTGCACCAGCCCCGGGTACAGGCGTGCCCGTGATCTGCGGTTGCACAGATCTGGCGACCTCGAGGAGCTCTTGAGCGTCCATGGGCTTGACCCATGGCATGCCATCAACCGGACCGAAGGTCGTAGTCACGACGTTATCTCCCGGTCTCAGCAGCGTTTGCAGATATTGACGAGCATCTTTACCATCAGTCATGGCAAGTACCCAGGTGACAGGCGATCCGGCTGGCGATTGAGGCCTAATGTGTTTGGATCTTTCGTTATGGCATACGAAGGCGTTGAGAGCTTCTGCAGCATCAGGATTGTGTGCGCCGTCTACCAGAATTTCTCTACCTGGGCCCTTGGCATCACCAAACACTGGTGGGATAGTGAGGTATTGGAGGCGGCCTGGGTTTGCCTTTGTCCCTGTGACGAGCGATCTTGCAAGCTCAGTGATGTTTGATTGTACCTGTAGGCTCTTGAGCGTCTCTATGACTGCAAGAACGGCCAAAGTCGCGTTGTCCCGTTGGAAAGACTGCAGTTTCTGCCAATCTAGACAAGAATGCAGTTTCGTAAATTCGCCGTCCCCGCCGAGACGAGGTCCTGCCTCTATCTGTCTCGCATACCGGTCGATAACATGCTGTACACCCTGTTCGTTTGTGGGATTTACAAGGAAAGGCACATTCGGTTTGAGAATTCCAGCCTTGTGGCCTGCAATTTCCTCAAGCGTGTTGCCGAGGAAGCCCTCGTGGTCTCGAGCTATCTTTGATATGACCGAAACGACCTGGTTGTTCAAGATGTTGGTCGAGTCGAGCTTTCCACCCATGCCAACTTCGACGACGCCAACTTGAACCTTCTCTTGGTTGAAGATGTGGAATGCAGTGGCAGTCAGCACCTCGAAAGGCGAGGCTTTTATCTGGCAGGATTCGTTGAGCTGGATGACATGGTTCTCTACTTTACGGAAAGTTGCCTCATCGACAGGTTTCTCGTTGATGGAAATGCAGTCCCACCTGAAGGGATTAGGACTGAGCCAAAGCCACCTGACAGGGCGCATACCTGTCGACGAGATGTGGAGATGTGAATTTGCCGCATCGGATGTTTGTGCGTGTAATCAGAGACGACGCGTGGTGGCAGATGGAGCCTTTGCCATTGGTGCCGGCAACGTGGATGGCTTTCCAGGGGAACTGGACGTTCCTGAGAAGCTGTCCAATGCGTTCCAAGCCAGGCTGGATCATTGTTCTTTTTGTTATGGTTGCTAGGGTAGCATAGGCAACAAGCCCAACGAGGCGACTTGGCGATTAGGATGGTGAGCAGGTGAGTCAGGTCGCGGATGATTGGTCCGCCGACTGTCACCCACCAACCCCAACGCGACCTTGCCTAAACCGGATACTGCGTCTCTTGGCGCAGATGCGGAGACCGGCTGTTGAAAGCACGCAGAAAGCACAGAGAGATGTGTGTTGAGCGATGTGGGCAGTAATTGAGAGTGCAGCTGCGTCTCACACGTCGGCTGCCACGCAGATGGCATCAGGACCGTCTGGTGGAGTGCAGAAGCTGCCATGGCCGTCTCAGCCTCATTCTCCAGCCTTAGCGCGCTCACGCTTAGACCAGGAACGCTCGCCGCTCGCCGTCCGCCGCCCGCCATGTGCCCCCCCCCCAGCGCATTCACTCTCACCACATCTCCACTCCATTGGTTTTGCCACCACTCTCCACTCCTTACTCTGTCGCGATGGGCATCCCCGTCGGCTGGAACATTACGCGCGACGACGCAAAGGACAAGGACGTGTTGCGGGCGGACGTGACCGGCCAGCGCTCACCCATCCGGCGTCGTCTCCGATCGACGAGATCTCCCGCGGCCCTCAGCGCCTTCGACACGGACTTTCTCGTCGCGACGTCTCGCTTCTCGCCGCTCGCTGGGCCCATCTCGCGCCCCTCCCTCTCCCACGCCCGCACACGCCTGCCTCCCGCCCCGCCCGTGCCCGCTGTGTCGTCGAGGGGCCGCCACCACGGCAGCCCTTTCCACAGCCCGCCACAGCTGCTCCGCCAGAGCACCAATCTGCGCCGCCTGCGCGCTGACTCTGAAGAGACTTTGCAGCCGCCCTCGGACTCGTTGGCCGCCTACCTCACAGGCACCCCTGCCGCCCTAACCCCTGGCTTTGCGCCTGCTGCCGCTGCCCACAGCCCAGAGCCACATCCCGAGGCCGACCTTGACGACAACTCCAGTGCCAGGAACCCGTCGCCGTACCGTCGCCGTGCTGCCCCACGCCGACATGCGGCTCCGCGGCACTACCCCTGGAGCGATCGCCCCGCAAGAATGAGGACCGACGATGCGACTGCCTTCGACGACGACGACGACGACACCACAAACGATCAAAGCGCCGTGGGCTTCCCTCCACTTCGCAGAATGGGTCGTCGTACCATCGCTGATGGCCCTTTGCCGTCAAGCTCTCTGCGTGAGTCGTGGAGTCCGGCATCAACTTTCGACGGCCTCGGCGACCGTGACCGCAGCGTCAGCCCGTTCGACAGCCACCTGCCGTGGGAGACTTTTCTGAGCACCGTTGTACCCGATCCCGTTGCACCCACAGCAGAGTCGTCTTTTGCATCGGCCGCCGCCTCAGCCTCGTTCTCCACCTCCAACCCTTCTTCGCGCGCCGGCAGCTCCAACTCGGCAATCTCGTCCCGCACACACCTTACAATACCATCGCGACGCCCATCGTCTCCTCCAAACGAGCAGTTTCTCCGCGCCTGCGACACATCAGACGACGACACGGCATCTGAAACGGAGGAAGAAGAGGTTTTGACCAACCCCATCAGGCGTCGAAGGATGCGCCCCTCTTATTTCACCAATGAGCCCCCGGAGCGCGATTCCGAGCGGTACTCGAGTAGAGTTATGGAGCGCTCTAGGGACGCGAGCGCCTACGTGCGCAGATTCTACTACCCGGAGGCGTCCCACATTGAAGAGGATGAGCGAATCCCGCACGACCAGCTGGACGGCCCCGTTGACGAGCCAGCTGACGAACCGGCCGACGAACCCACCAGCGCAACCACAGGTGACGACGAAGCCCCGACACTTTTGCCTCTGTCTTCGCTGCTCGACCAAGAGCTCCGCGACGCACGCTCGTTACTGGAACAACTGACGCGCCGCGCCGATGTCAGCGACGACTTCTGGGCTTCAGTGGGTCTAGCGCGATCTTTCGCTGATGGCGTCGAACGCGTCCAGGAGCGCGAACGCTTCTAGCAGTCGCGTCCCACGGTATTCTTCATGACCATATATAGGCGGTATTGAGCTCTCATGGCAGCATTTTATTCATCCCTTTCTTACGTCGGCACCAGAGCCCGCAGGCTGGCTCTGGGTCTACACTATCTTCACCCCATCACTATCAAACAGTATTTTATACGACAGAGCGGTCTAGGCGTTTTTTTTTACAGCCATGCGACTACGCAGGCTTTTTTGGGGAACTGGGGAACACAGAATCACGAACGATGCCCGGCAGGATAACTACAAAGGGCTTCGTGCGCACTTTTACGAAAACCTTATGTTGGGGATGCACGCGAGACAGCGAGGGCTGCTGGTCTTGGATTTTCTATCGTCCGGGGAGGACGAAATGGGAAAAATGAACGAACGAACAGATGGAATGGAATGGATTGGAATGATTTACGAGATAGCACGGTGGAGCAGTAATGCGCAAATCAATGCAAAAGCTCTTTTGGCACTTGAGCAAGCCAGACGAACAAGATACGAAGCGACATTGCATTCCAGTGAACCTGCACGCACTCTATTTCCCAAACGAGCCAAAACCGAGCCTGAATGACGAAAAACAAGAGGGCCTTCACCCCATCCGCCCACAGAGACTACGCGCGGAGTCCATGAACATTGAGGTGGAAACAGCGCCGCCAAATGCAAAAAGAAGAGCCAAAAAGAAAACAAAAAGCATCTCCGGCGGGGCTCGAACCCGCAGCCTTTGGATGACCAGATGAGAATTAGGTAGAAGTCCAACGCGCTACCATTGCGCCACGGAGACCGGGTGGATTTAGAAGACTTCTGGGGGTTGAGGCAAATAGTAGATATTATATACCTAGTCAATTTAGTGAGGGGTGGGTGAATCTTATAACATGTTGGCCTGGCCTGACAAAAGGGAAGATGGGCGCAGATATGTGTTGGGGGTGGGTTTTCATGGTTGGAGGGGTAGGGTGAGGTAAGGTTATAGTGCGGCTCGATTGCTCAGGTGCATGTTCCACAGGACCAGCCCTGTGTATGCCTCTAGCCCGCCAAGTTCACCATCCATACCTCCTACTTTTTGTGGTATGATTTTTTTGCCCGGGAGTACTGCACCATGTACCTAGATCCTCAACATGCGCTTCGGAACCAGCTCGTCTTCCGTCCATCGGGTACGCCGTATCATATCCAGCACCGCCTCGTCATCCAGCAAAGGACTCTCCCCTCGCCCTCTCCCCTCGCTTTCTCGCGCGTTCAACAGCTGCAGCCTGTTCAGTTCCCACGCCACCCACGCAGCAGCCTGCAAAAAGCAATCCGTCACGTCGTCGAGCTTGCTGAGTTCGGCATCAGCTATTGTGTCGACGGCGAGCGCAGACGCGGTGTACTGCGGTTCTGAGGTTGCTGCTTTTCTCGCTGCTCTTTTGCGTAAGGTCGGCTTCTGCGGCACGTAGATGGCCTGCCGGATGGGCTCCGTGTCGGGGTCGAACGTGAATGTGATTTCTGGGTACGAGAGAGGGGTGGAGGCGGCATTGGACGCTGGAGTAGAGGAGAGCCAGGAGCGTAGGAGGCTGATTTTGGCTTTTTTCTCGGCTTTGCTGCGGCTCAGCTTCTTGCCTTGGGCTGGTTCTTCGGGAGTTGGAGACGTGGATGGGGTGTGTGCTTCGTTCCTGGTCTTCTCTGCTACAGCGCGTGCGTGCTGCTCGAGCCAGTAGTGCCCTACGCGTTTTGGGTCTATGGCAAAGACTTGGTAGTCTCTTTTCGCGTTGGTGCTGTGCTCGCGTGCATCGATCTGTGCACTGCCTTTCTGCGTCTCGAGAATGGCCCATAGCATGGCCTCCAGGGTGTTGACGCGAATGGTCCACTGCTGTATCGCGCTCCCGCCACTAGAACGCCATCTTTGTTTCTCGATAAGGATAATGTCGGGTTCATGGCTCAATACCTCTTGTATAACAAGACGGTACGCAGTACGTGATAAGACGGCCAAGGAAAACGTGTCCAGGTCTCCATCCATATCCGTCTCTTCTATGTTACCGACATTGCTGGGTGCCGTGTGATACTCGCGTGTCCTTTCTATGAGATCGATCTTCTTCCATGCGGATATATCCACCGCCGCGCTTGGCTGTTTGGGCGTGTTTGATGGGGACGAGCGGCGAAGATTTGCAACGCAGTAGGCGAGGTTCTTGATGCCCATATCGATACTCACAATACGCAAGTCGTGCTGGTCACTGGTTGCGTCCTTCCCTCCCCCCGTTTCCACTCGCCGACGAAGAGAGCTTGGACGCGCCAGGTCTTGTTTGAACCGATCAGACAGTGAACTTTTGGTACCAGATGATGCCGAGCCAATGCGCATGAGAAGTGCCTGCAAGGCTTTGGCCGTCAGTGTGGGCGGTCTAGAGGCCATCCTAGACGTGGGAGAGGATCAAACAATGCCCTGTAACGTTGCTCAGATATGGGTGGCCTGGTTCTTGAGAGATTTGGCCCGATTTTAGCCCGATATAAATCATCGCTCATGCAGCGGATCGAACATGTTCATCGTTAAAGCGTGTTGCGATGCGCGAATTGTTGACATTGATAGGTAGCGAGGATGAGCTCCAGAGCGTGGGATGAGTTCAACTTCTTAGCGTGCACGGCCAGGCTCGTCTTCACACGAGATTACCATCAGCTAGACAGACCACAAAATCAATCATGCTCTCGTTATTAGTTACTTCGTGTCTACATGCGCCGTTTTGCTCAATTCATAGCGTACAACAAATCAAACACCAGAACGATACTGACTGCTCGAGTGGGTATCTAGGACCAAATCAAAACATACGCAGCCAAATACCACCAAATGCAAACTTTTGTGACCGCACCGTCTTCCAGGTCGTCAAGAATACACTAGTCCATATGGACTCGTCTAATGAGGTACTTTTTCGCTGGCGGTTCCCGACTCTAGGCTTGTAGGGCAGAAGTCAGTTCGCCGTTGCCGAAAACGCGGAACTGGATGAAGATGACCACGTCTTCAACCATGGTGCCGAGAGATCCAATCAACCACGGGAGGTTTGTGAGGAGGTAGTCTTTCTCTGAAGAGTGGAACAAAATCTGGGAGAGTCAGCAGTGATTTGGACAATGTGGTACACAAACTCACCCCTGCACCATACGTAGCATTGCCCAACAAGCTCAGCATGAAGAAAAGCAGCGACAAGCCCTCGCATGACCTCTCACGCTGGTTCTTGATGATCTGAGGAATGCGCGCTCCAAGGTAGCAAATTGCGCTCAGGTATCCCAGGATCTGTGCGCCGAGAGCGATCTCCTCAGAGTCGCTGGAGGCGGGCTGCGGCACCCAGACGCCAGTCTTCCAGGCAATTGCCCAACCTGCAGCACCGACTGCGCACACCCCGAAGATGCTGAGTGCATTCTTGACCCACTCGCCGGAGGCTTCTGGAACATCGTGGATGGTGGGCAGCGAGCTTGCCCTGCGTCTGCGGCTCGCCTGCGAATCGCGCCTGTGGCTTCCTGGCAGGCCAATGTTGCTGCTGTCGCGACGGCCCAAAAGGGGCTGCTCAACGCTGTCCTGGCTGCGAGTCGAGGCCTTGCGCTCGCGGCGCGAGTTCTTCATGTTGTAGTACACACATTGGGAGATGAGGATCTGCAGATGGGTGGTTAATTTCGGCGTTGACAATGGAGTTATGCAGAGTGCACATGGCGCGACTCACGATGTCGGCAAAGCTGAAGTAGATTGCGAGTGCGATGACGGTAGGCACGAGACCTGCCCACAGAGCGCCGGCAAGGTTGGTGATGTCGCCGATGAACCAGACGACCAGGAAGGCCAGGGAGATGCCGTCGGCCGAGCCGGACTTGTAGTTTTCGATCAATTGGGGGACCTGGGACTTGTCAGAGCTTTGATCACGGGGGGAATTGCTGTGTGTCGTGGTCGCGTATTTGTACCACGCGGGCGTGTGACGAGACCAGTCGAGCAGCGGTGGGCAGACGCACCAGCAGGAAGACCCAGGACGCGAGCGAGATGCTGCCCCAGACGCCGGACAGGACCTCTCTGGTGGTCAGCGGGACGCTGGCAGCGGCGGCTGCGGCAGTCAGCATGTGCAGCATGCTGTCGGTATGTAGGCTGCAAGAGCGGGAGTGGAGATGACTGGCAGCAGCAGGCCAGCAGAGCGAGGGTTCAGAAAAACGGTACGATTGCGGCTGGGATGACGCAAGGCTGTCCCAGAGAGAGTGCTACGCCAGGCGGACGAATGGGGGGGAAGTGATTTGCGACGCGGGCATTGGCCGGGCTAGCAGATTGGAGATTGGAGATTGTCGACTGCTGGGCCTGGAGATTGAGCGGACTGACAATGCGGAATTGGCAACAAAGCGGGACTCAACGGCGCCGGGGGTGGTTTTGGGGCCACCAGCAGAGAGGACTGGGGCCGGGACTGGGGCCGCAGCACCAGCTCCTTGTCCTGTTGAGTGTTGAGTGCAACAATTTTTTTTCTGGTGAGACTGCTGGGCCGACGGCGGATGAGGCGGCAGAAGCCGACAGCAGGCGCAGGCAGGCACAGGCAAGCACAGAGGCAGGCACGACCAGACAAGACAAAGGGCAGGCGCGAGTGCTGAAGCGGCTAGCGCCGACAGCCCCTGCTCGCACCCAAGCACGGCGCTATTTTGGGCTACAGTGCATTGCCTGCCCTGCCGTCACGCACGCACGCCCAGGGCACCGCTCTGGTGATCCGCCCTCAGTCATCTGCTGCTCCCGCCCTTCCCGTCGTACTACTCCCCGTCCCTCGCCCTACCCACCATCAGGTTTTTCCCTTTGTTCCATCCATCCGCATTTCTCTCCAACTTCACGCCCTCGTTTGATCAACTACCCGCCCGCCTCGCACTAGCCCCTTTAATAATACCACAAAACCTTCTAGCACACGCTTAGTAAAAACGCGTAAGCCACGCACCTGAGCCTTGGTCTATCGTCCGCCCACCGCTACGGCTCGCTCTGCCTTTGCCCTCGCTCATCCACTTCACACCCTCCACCACCACCCCCACCACCACCACCGCAGCCATGTTGCGCAACTCGTGGCTGTTCCTCGCCCTGTGCGCCCTCGCCGCCATGTCGTCCGCCTTCAAGCTCGATGCCCTGCACATCGACGGCATCGAGGCCTACATCCACCAGGGCGAGAAGCGACAGGCCTCGGGCACAGGCAACGCCGCCCCCTCCACACCCACACCCTCCTCGCCCGCTCCCTCGACTCCTCCGCCACGAACATCGACCCCGTCACCCACGCCCGCTCCCTCGAGCGCGCCCCCACCCCAGACTTCGGATCCCCCGGCACCCTCTTCAGATGACGACAGCACCGCTGCACCTCCTGCTTCGACTCCGGCGCCTTCCGACAACGGAAACGGAAACGCCTCCCCCACTCCGACACGCAACAACCCAGGCACATCCGCAGATGCTCCGGCCACATCCAAGGACGCATCGACCCCGACACGCCACAGCACCCCCGTTGTCAAGACTACGCCTCTCGTCTCCACATCTATCCACCTCTTCACAACCATCGTGACCACCGTTAACCCCAACGGCCAGACGTCCGAGGTCACCCAGACCGGCTCCAGCACCATCCTCGCAACTACCGGACAGCTTGAGTACACTGAGGCACCCACGGCGCAGGGCAGCGACAGCGACAGCAACGGAGGTCTGAGCGAGAGCAACAAGAAGGTCATCGGTGGTGTCGTTGGTGGTGTTGGTGGTGCCCTCTTGCTTGGTGGTATTGCCCTTGTCTTTTGGCGCATGAAGAAGCGCCAGAAGCGTGTCACCGAGGATGACGACGACCTCATGGCTGGCACAGGCTCTGCCCTTGGCGACAAGCCCCATCAGACAGGCGCCTCGCCCTTCCAGTCCAACCTGGAGCAGTACCACAACCCTGGTGGTCGTCCGAACGCGGCAGCCAATTTCTAATCGGCTCACAGCCGACCAAGTACACAAGGCAGCCCGCGAGGCTCCGTTCACGACATCAACGACCACATTTGGGCTCGCCCGAGCGTCCCGACTGGCATGTAAATACAACGAGCGTACTACGACTCGCTACTTCTTTTAGTGAATTTCTGGATAGCAGCGGTGCATTACTGGCGTGTGTGCATTTTCCCCCACCACTTCCCTCTTCGCTTTACTGTTCTTAGTAGTGAATGGGCTTACAGATTGGTTGCTCAAGTTTAGGTCATATAACTCATGTAATATGGTGGCTCATGTACCCACACTTTCAGTCTCTCATTTCCTTCAAAGGCTGTATTCGCATCGTTTGTCCTACCTCAACCAGCTATACCCTTCATTACCACAAAATGCATTCTTACTATAACTGACTTCCTATAAACCCGTCTACGTCACGCATACAAGGGCACTGCGCTCGACTGCATGTTTACAGCTTTGTTTTATGTGTGTGTCGTTCGCAGCATGGCATCGTCCACCAGGGGCGCAACCTTTCGTTCGCGTTTCAGAAACGTCGCAACCTCACCAGCGCACCACCCAACACGGTATCGCACACACAGCGCCCAAACCCTTCTGGTACATGATGCGTGCCCTTTCTGCCTGACTTGTGATCGCCAGTCCACTTACATATGCCCCAGGCGCGCTACCTACCCGCGTTTGACATCCACACAACCTCACCCCCACACAACCACCATCCGTCCAGACGGACACACCTAATTGATCGGCCAAAATGCACACACTCGCACCAGCCCTCGTCCTCGCCATCCTCTCGCCAACCCTGGGCGCAGCCTCCCCCCAGCCCGCCCTCATTTCCTCTGACTATGCCATGAGCCTGGTACCACGCCACACGCTGTTCCTGCGGCAGATGAGCGACTTGCAGACCTTTGACAGCGCGCTCGCGGGCGTGCGAGCCTCGTCCATTACCAACTCGGGCAGCACAGAGCGCCCGTTCCAGGTCGGCGACGACACGTTCCCGGACTTTGCGACAGCGGCACAGCGCAGCTGCGACCAGCAGTTCCAGGGGTGCCAGAAGGCAGCAAACGAGGGCGGGAACAAGCCGCCGCGGGGCGAGGCGGACAAACAGCCTGGGGCCGAGGCGAGTAAGCCTGCTGGGAAAGAGGGAGACAAGCCAGCTGGAAAAGAGGGGGACAAGCCGCTTGGAGGTGGGGACGCCAAGGGAAAGGGGAAGAATAGGAGGAAGAGGCAGGATGTAGGTGCTCTGTCGGTTGGTGATTGCGATCAACAGAAGAGTGAGTTGTGCATCTTTCATTCTGTTGCATTGTGCTGTGTATGGAACGGCTGCTAACGAGGTGCAGGCAAGTGCCTTGATACTCAGCAGAAGGCGACAGCGCAGGACTTCAAGACGGGCGTGCCGAGCACAAATATCGGACCGGATCCTGCGTTTCCTGACTTTGATCTCATCTGTGAGGGGTGAGGGGCGAGAGTGTGAGAAAGGGGTTGAAGACAAGATGGTGAATGTAATGCATAGGAGCACCAAGTTGCAGGGCACTGAATGGTACAGAGCACTGGAACCTTGTGGAGCCTGGAGCGTGGCAGAATAATGTTCTAATTATTATTAGACAGCTGATGCTGCTGGAGCCGGTGTTAGGAAGACGGCTTGTCGCGGGAAGACACAGCGCAGCGACCCCAAGTCCATACGTAGATATACCAACGTCGAATCGAACACAATCCAGACTTCGATATGCGCATATTTCAAGTTTGCCCGCGCAGATTTGATCATGGCACAAGTCTTCCTCGACTACGTGATGCTCGGCGCCGTTCTGACACTCCCATTCTCAACACTTGCGTTGTCGCCATGGCCCCAGATCTCCTGGCTCTCGCTCTCCACACCCTTCATTGCCCTGGCCACCTCCTCAAGCTTCACGACGACCTCCTGCACGCCCTTGTTGACCTTTTCAAAGTACCGGTCGTTTTCCTCCCGCCTCTTCTTGCTCAGCTCAATGTCCTTTTCTGTCTCCTCTTCCAGCTTGAGCCTATCGAACGCCTTGTCTGCCTTGGAGCTCGAGTCACCGCGGGGTCTCGGTGAAGTGCCTGACTGGAGAGAGCTACCGGACCCTATGTTGGACATGTTGCGTTGTGGCTCAGACGACTCGCTGTCCTCGGAGTGAGCCCATGCTTTGGCCAGCTCAATCTGCGCCTTTCGAAGCTCTTCGAGTGCGCGTGAGTGCTCGGACCCAAAGACTGTCATCCCTGGCCCCTTGATGGCACTCAGCTCGACCTCCTCGAGCGTGTTCTGCATCTCGGCCCATATCGCCTCCGCCTTGGACGATGCCTCGGCGTCGGCGGCCTGGTTCTGCATCCGCTGCCGCCGCAGAAAGGGCGCAGACGTGTTGGAGGACGTTATGCTGAGGTGTTCGCCGCCATCGTACGTGCTGTTTCCCGGCGGGAGTGGCCGTTCTGGTGCGAGCTGGGAGCGCTGCCGCACCAGGGGCGTCTTGGTTGGACTCCTGGCGTCGGCACCCAGGGACGTGTTGGAGGCATTGTGCGAGGGCGGACCGACGAAGAGCGCAGGCGCTGGCAGTCGGTTGGCCTGCACCTTGGTGCCTTTGCTGCTGGGCGCCATGGTGCGTGATGGGTTGGAGTGATGCAGTGGGAGCCGTTAGGCTGGAGCGGTCGGATGCTCTTCAGCAGCCGCAAATGGAAAATCCAGTCACATGAGTTTACGAGTGCACGCTCTTCTCATCCGCAACAACGAATAACTACTTCGCAGGACCAGAGCATGCGCGATGTGGTGTCGGTGCCATGCACAAGGTGGTTTGAGCATGACGCGCTACAATTCAGCGCTAGTCGCGTTGCGGCACTAGTTTGGCGAGTCGCCAAGCGCCCACACTCGCTCCTCAATTATGCTACACCTCGACCTTCGTCCGCGATACTAACCACTCACCGTCCCACAGCAGTCCGTCGTCAACACCGCAAACATGGGTAAAGGTACGCAGCACCTCTCAGCGCTCCGCCCGCGCATGCCCGATTCGAACCATGACGCCCCCGTCTCTGCCGTGCACCCGCTCACACAAAACTTGTAGGAAAGCCAAGAGGTCTCAACGCCGCCCGCAAGCTGCGCAACCACCGCCGTGAGGAGCGCTGGGCCGATCTGTCCTTCAAGAAGCGTCTTTTGGGAACCGCCTTCAAGTCGTCGCCGTTCGGTGGCTCTTCCCACGCCAAGGGCATCGTCCTCGAGAAGGTCGGTGTTGAGGCCAAGCAGCCCAACTCCGCTATCCGAAAGTGTGTCAGGGTCCAGCTCATCAAGAACGGAAAGAAGGTCACTGCTTTCGGTACGTCCACACGTCCCGGAGACTGAGTGGCGATGCATCGAACGCAATGCATTGGCGGCTCAGCGAGGCGAAAAGAAAAATCAAAGAATCAGCGCGAGGCTAACGCCAGGCAGTTCCCAACGACGGTTGCTTGAACTTCGTCGACGAGAACGACGAGGTCCTTCTCGCCGGTTTCGGTCGCAAGGGCAAGGCCAAGGGTGATATTCCCGGTGTTCGCTTCAAGGTCGTCAAGGTTTCCGGTGTCGGTCTGTCGGCTCTGTGGAAGGAGAAGAAGGAGAAGCCCAGGTCGTAGACAAGTCGCCTCGCAGGCGAAGAGGAACGAACGTCGAGCGCAGCCCGCCATGAACGAATGATGGAACCCGCGGACATTATGGGAGGTTACCGGAGTCTTTACATTGGGGATATTCCTGTGCTTTCACTCGGCATATGAAAAGTCATGACAGGCTTGGCTGGTTAGATAGAGAAATCCGACCGCTTCAAGCGCCCAATCTGACACAATTGCATGTGAAGCGAGTGCTTGGCCGTGGTCTTGATGCTGATTATGGTTCTGATTCTGCAGAAGCAGCCTGACAAACGACACGACACAACATGACAACCGCGTCGCAGTAACTTCGCCCCAACCTCACTTCACCCAACGATCATGCACACACGCCACTGCATCCCCAGACCCGTCGACACAGCACCTCTCAACCCCTAACCGCCACGCACACTTGATCCACGCCACGCCACATCACATCACACCACGTCACGTCACCAACGATGCTCTTCGCCGCTCTCATCCTCATTCTGCTCACCCTGCTCATCCTCCTCACAACACGCCTCGCAACGCTCCTAGCACACACACGGCATCCGCCCCGCCCACGCCCACGGCACCCCGTCCGCGTGCTCGTCGTGCTCGGCTCAGGGGGCCACACAGCCGAGATGCTGCGCCTGCTGCGCTCACTCGACACGCGCACGTACGCGCACCGCACGTACGTGGTGAGCAGCGGCGACGCGTTCAGCGCGGGACGCGCGGTGGCGTTTGAGCGGGCGCTGGAGGAGGAGGCGGCGGCGGCGGCGTCTGCTGGTGTGGATGTGGGTGCTGGTGTAAAGGGAGCGCGGAATACCAGTCCCCGCTGCTACGACGTCGTTGTGATACCGCGCGCGCGCGCCGTGCACCAGAGCCTGCTGTCGACGCCTCTGTCCGCGCTGCGGTGTTTCGCTGCGGCGCTGAAGCCGCTTCGAGGCGACGGCACGGCCGCGGGTACGGGGACGTCGCCGCTCGCAGCGAGCCCGCCTTCGCTGATCCTCACCAATGGGCCTGGGACTGCGGTCGTGGTTGTGCTTGGGGCGCTGCTGCTGCGGTTCTTCAATGTGCGTGGTGTGGAGAGCGCGGCGCGCTGCCGGACGCTGTATGTCGAGAGTTTTGCGCGCGTGACGAGTTTGAGCTTGAGTGGGAGGTTGCTGGTTAGGGTTGTCGATCGGTTTTTGGTGCAGTGGGAGGGGCTGGAGGGAGCTGGGGGGCGGGCTGAGTGGAAGGGTGTGTTGGTTTAGGGATTGTAGAGTGGTTGCAGACGGTATGGGTGGGTGAATACCTGAGGTGAATGCATGTGTATATTTTTTCCTACAAGCTATGCTCTCACCACCCTATGATACAGCCCAATGAAATCGAAATAGTCCCTTACTTCTACATACAATATACATACACTCTAATCAAGCTCCTCGGCCTTTGCAGGCTGAGCAGCAGCAGCCTCGGCAGGCTTCCGCTTCGTCTTCGTCTTCGTCGCCTTGTTCTTGGCCATGTGCTTGCCAATGGCAAGCAGCAGTGTGTCTGTGTCGACAGCGGGCGCGGCCTTCTTCTTCTTGGCCGCCTCAGCCTCCCAGCGTAGCTGCATGGGTGTCTTCATCTTGAGCGCAGCAAGGCGCTTCTGCTGGAGGAGCTCGAGCGTTGCCTGCTGTTCCGGCGTGGTGCGCTTGGGGCGGATACCGTTGTAAGGGTCGTCCTTATCCTTGCGGGCGGCAATGGAAAAGTCGTGAATGTCACCGCGCAGCTCAGCGCCGAGGGTCTCGGGGAAGGGCGGCGCAACGAGTGTGTAGCTCATGGACTCGGCGCCCTCGACAATGTTGCGTGTTGTGTCAATTTCGTAGGCGTCGGTCTTCTCGGACTTGCTGCGGGGCTTCGTGCGCAGCTTTTGCTGTCGGTTGGCTTCGATGGTTTCCAGCTGTGTCAGGAGGGGTTCATCCGACTCGGGCTCGACAGTTGTGGGTGCAGCACTCTTGGTACTTGTGCCCGTCAAGCGCTGCAGGGTCGTGATGGGGTGGCGCAGCGTGCTCAGCGTCTTGCCCAACCACGTCTGGCGCTCCGTCTTCTCCTTTGATGTCTTGTTGCTACTCTTGGCGGTCTTCTCGGTCTCCCACGGCCACTCGATGCGGTGCCGTGTGCCAGCAATGTAGCGGTGGAAGATGGGTAGGCCAGTCTGGGGGTCGTACTGGTGCTTGGCTGGGATCTCAGCATCGCCGTAGTCTGTGCCAGTAAAGGGATCGATGCCGGTCGTGTGGCGCTCCATGAAGATCTTGTCGACGACGACGTCCTGGGCCGAGGTGAGGGCCGGGGCGCCTTCGCTGCCGTATGATGTGAGGGCGTAGGGGACAACGAGGCGGAGGTTTGCGAGGGGGATGGGGGCTTCGCTCTCGCGCTTGGCGGGCATGTCTTGGTTGGAGCGGTTGAAGACGTTTGAGTCAAAGTAGTGCTGGGACGGTCAGTGGGGGGCGGTGCTGGGGCTGGAGGGGTACGCACCTTGTTGAGACCCTCGACAACGACCTCGTGGGTCCTGGGGAGGACTTCGCGGACCTTGCCAATGCGGCCAGCGTCGCGGCCCGTTATGACGGTGACGCGGTCGCCGGCAACGATGGGGAAGTACTTGTTGTCATCGACGACGAGGGGGTACTGCAGCTCCTGGCCTCTCTTCTCGCGCAGCTCGTTGCGCTGCCTGACGAACTTGGTGGGGAACTGGGGCTTCTGGACCTGCTGGACGTTGAGGGCGCCGTACTTGTCCTTGCCGGCGCCAATGGCGCGGTTGGGGCGCAGCGGGCCCATTTTCCAGTCCTCGGCGGCGTTGCGGAGGGCCTCGCGGCGGACGCGGTGGACATTCTCAGCCTCCCACTTGACGCGCCCGACAACGGTCTGCTTGGCCTCGAATCGGTCGGCCGAGATTTCCTTGCGCTGTTTGCGGGCGCGCTCAGTCCAGCGGATGGCGCTCTTGACGTGGCGGATCTCCTTGAGCTTCTTGGCCTGGCGGGCGGCATTGCGGCCGGGGCGCGCGGCCAGGGGGCTCATGGCGGCGGAGAGCGGGGTGGAGTGGATGGGGAGGCGGTAGAGAGGCGGCAGAGAAACGGCGGCGGGGGCGACGAGGGGTCAGCGGGCCATTGGGGGGCGGCGGATGGCGGATGGCGACGACGGAGGCGGCGGTCGAGTCGAGGTGGTCGAATTTCGCGGACAGCCGAGCGGCGATGGGCGGCAGAATCGTGCCATGTCATTCACACTCGGTTCCACCTCGATCCATTCCCTCTCTTCCATCCATTCACTCTCTTGGACCCATTCACTCTCTTCGCATGCCACCGTCTGCCGACCATGCCCCTGCTGCGGCGCAGAGTGCGCTGCCACTACTGCAACCAGGACTCGCGCGACCATGTCTCGCACATGCCCCAGACCTATCTCTGCCCACACTGTGATGCAGAGAACCACTTTGACCAGGTGAGCAACCTCAGGCCATGCCATGCCATGCCATGCCACAATTATTTGCTCACTCAACCCTCCCCAGCGCGGCAACATCACCGACCCCCCCGCTGCCACAACCGCCGCCCCCGCCGCCGCCCCTGCGCCCTCGTTCCATGTCCTCTCGCGCTCGCCCTCGCCCACCATGTCGTCACCCGTCGACGAGCTCTTCTGCAACACGTGCCAGCGTAACCAGATCCTGCTCAACAAGACCCTTGCCGAGTACCTCCCCGACGAAGAGGACCCTGACTACGCCCGCTACGAGGCGTCGCTGCCCGCCTACACCGCCGAGCTCGAGGAGCGCTACCCTCAGGTCTGCCAGGCCTGTCTCCCCCGCGTCCACGACCAGATCCGCGCTGCCGGCTATGCCGCAAAGGCAGACAACCTGCGCCGCATCATCGACAAGAGCCAGAAGCACAGCCGCACAGTGCACACGTCGCGCCAGACATGGACTCTGGTCGTGATTGCGCTAGCTAAATGGGCCTACATCTCCAGCATCGCAGCCGGCCTCCTGTGGCATGCCCTCAGCCTCATGACCGCTCTCGACCGTGCTGCCTGGGTAGACAGCGATTCTGCTTGGTACATGTGCTTCACACAGGCCATCACCACTCAGCACATCGACCAGAGCTGCCTCGTGTCCCCGTCCATGCTCGCCTTGGTCCAGTATGCGCTCGCTGCCGACCTCCTGACCCTGTGGTGGAACCCCAAGCTGAGGGTCAAGACAAAAAGCCTCACCGGCCGCATGCGCGGGCTCAAGTCCCTGTGGCTAGTCCGCGGCGCTGTCTTCTTGCTCCGCGCCGGCAGCTACGTTTGGGGTGGCGTCTTCACCTGGAGCAGTAGTGGCTCCACGCTCACCAACACGCCCAACTTCCACCTCTTCATGCTCCTCGTTCTCATCTTGTCCTCCGTCCTGACCAGCAAGACCGTCCGCATCGTCTACCCTCCGAGTGCGCCCCTGCGCCCAGAAGAAGAATACCTACCACATGCGCCTTCCAGTCCTCCGGGATCCTCATACAGACCTGCACACCCGCACACCTCCACCTTTGATACGATGGCGCAGGGTTTCACGTCCAGCTTCCAACTTGATTCGAGCTCGGCACTTCCACCCTCGCCCACCCTCACCGAGGTCTCGACCGTATCAGGATACACGGACTGGACGACGCCGGCGCGCAAGAGCGTCTTTGGCGACGACGAACTCGACCGTATCACCGATGGCGGCATGGATTGGACGCCGACGCAGCGCCGTTTTGCCTCGGAAGCGCCCGCCATCGTCCCTCCACAGTTCTCCCGACACATGTCACCAACGCCCAACCAACGCCCTACTACAGCTGGATCTTCGGTCGGAGCGAGAGCAGCAACAGGCCAGCATTCGCTCTTCGCCCAGCCCTCTACGAACCCTTTCCACCACCGCGTCCCCGCCGCGCCCAGGGCCCCTGCCGTCGCCCGCCTCGACCCGTGGAAAGCCCCAGTGTGGAAACCCCCAGTGCAGGGCACCGTCACCAACTTCTTCAAGCAGGCGCCGCCGGCACCCAGCCACCGCTACAACACGCGCAGCGGCCGCGGCAGCGCCATGGGCGTGCAAGCAGCAGCGAGCCGAAGCGGGAGCGTTGGAGTTGGCCAAGGCGAAGGCGAGGGCGAGGGCGAAGTCGAAGACGAAGGCGCAGGGCACAACATGGGCCTCAGGGGCGTGGGCGTGCCGCGCAACGTGCAGCGCGACGCGGAGCTGTTTGCGAGCCCCAAGTTGAAATACGACAACTACGGGACGATGCGCGAGACGGGGCTCGAGGACACGTTCAACGGCCTATTTTCGCAGTGAGTTTTTGCAGTGAGTCAGTTGGCTGGTATCTTGGCTCGTTTTCTGTTTTCTCTTTTTGTTTGTTTGGATTGGAATAGGAAAGGAAAGGAGGGGAGAATCGACGCAGGTGAAAAGTAAAGTAAGTGCATGGAACAAGGGGGCGGCGTTTGGACGGGATAGTCTCTAGATACCCTGCTTTCTTCTCTTTTGTCTTCGCACCATCGTCACCAGCATCATCATCATCATCTAGCATTATCCGTCATCACTACATGTACAGCGCCGTTTTGGTAGTTGGGTTGAATCAGGGTATATATATCGTGTTTCCTTTTTTTTGTCTTCCTTCTTCCCACACCGGGTATATGACACCACCTATCTAGTCAGCTCCGTGTATTCAACGTCCCACGCCGTGTGTTCATAAAAGGCGCACGCACACACTCGACCTACAACATCGTTCTGTCTTCGGCTACTACAAGGTAATGTCCTCGGAGCGGTAGTGGTCCGCGACGATGCGGTAGAGATACGAAGGCGCATGGCCGCCGCTGTGCACGTGTTAGTGATAGTCGTCGTAGTTCTCGTGCAAAAAAAAAAAACACTCACAGGTTGGTAATATAGAGATCGACCAGATCGGCAGGGACATAGTCGTACAGGGGGTTCTCGACGTCGACCTTGTCGACAAAGTCGCCGTCCTCGTAGGGGACGACACCGCCGGCGTCGCCGTGCTCAATCAGCTCGTCAATGTCAAAGGGGTAGACGGGGCTGAGCTTGTAGACGCCGCTGAGGACGACGACAGGCGTCTGGTGCTCCTTGGCCGCCTTGGCAATCATGTGTGCGCCGGCGGCGGCGACGAGGCTGCCGTTGGCCAGGACCGTGTGCGTGGCGAGGATGACCTTGTTGACGCGCGACATGATGGCGAAGACGTGCGAGTCGGGGATGACGTAGACCTGGATACCGGCCTCGGTCAGGGGCTTCCAGCGGTCGTCGTCGTCGTCAGCCGGGTGCGACTCGCGCTTCTTGCCCGTGAGCAGGATGCCGTGCGTGGCCGTGTGGTCGTGGGGGTACGTCTCGGCGTGGACGACGGTGAACTTGCGCTTGCGGGCGGCGTGCATGAGGAACTTTTGGACCGTTGTCGAGGCCGTGTGTGTGAGGATGATTTCGTTTGCGTGGATGTGCTCGAGGGACATTTCGGCAATCTGCTTGTCCGACGTCTCGAGCTCGTCCTGCAGCTCGCGGATGCCCTCCATGACCTCGCCCTTGAGGTCGAGGTTGGGCTGGCGGCTGAGCTCAGAGAGGCGGTCGAGATTCAGCGTGGCGAGGGAGCCCGTCTTTGTGGTGGGCGAGGCGGTGCCGGTCGGGGTGCTAGTGGCCGAGGGCGTGTCATTGGGATGGGAGAAGAGGCCAAAGAGCGAGTTAACGAGGGGCGCGGTCGAGGTCGGGGCGTAGGACGTGTGCGAGGTGAGCAGGGGCGGGCGGCGCGACAGGTCGGTGGAGCCCGAGGGCGAGTGCGAGTCTGGGTAGACGCCGACATGCATGGGCTCGGCAGCGGCGGCTTTGAGAGGGCTAAAGGTGGACATGGACGAGGAGAGGTGGGGGCGGTGCAGCGAGTCGTGGGCGCCGGGGGGCGCCGTGGGCGTGGGGGCTTCGCTGCCCGTGGGCGTCTGGCCGTCTGCCTGCTCGTCGACGACCTCGCGCACGAGGCCCAGGACGCGGCGCACAATGTTACCGACGACAACCTCGCGCGGCTGGGCCGACGTCAGGCGGCGGCCGACGGTGCGGATGCGCTCGACGAGCTTTGCGGCATCGCGGCCCTTGAACTCGCCGACGACGCGCAGCAGCAGGGCCGTCGTGGCAATGGCGCAGGGGCGCGAGTTGCGGATCTGGCGGCGCTTGAGCAGCGAGATGAGGTGCTCGACCGAGGGGTCGACGGGCGTCGTCTTGAGCGACTTGAGGAACGTCGACAGGCCCGGCGCCTGAATGACGGTGCTCTGGGCCATGGCGGGGTAGAAGAGGGCGGGGGTCGTGTTGGGGTGGCGGCGCCCGAGGGGAGTGCGCTGGCGGGGGGTGGGTGTTGTCGAGGCGCGGGGAGGGTAGTGGGTGGTGGGTAGTGGGTGGTGGTATATGTGTGGGGAGGTGTGGTGGTATATTATGTTGGTGTTGATATCTACTGGCACTGCTATGAGTCTTGCACTAACAATAAATTGCCCTTGGAATAATTATGCGCACGGACGCGTTCGCCATGTTCGTCATGCTGCTGATGCTCATCCTCCTAGTTGCTCGTCTTCGATCCGCATCCGCATCCGCATCCGCTTTCGTCTCCGCTCCCCACTCGCCCTTTCTCTCGCCCTCTCTCGCCCTCGCCCTCAATCTCGCTCTCTTGGTACCCAGACCTCACGCTGCGCCGCTCCTGCAACCACCCACCCAACCACCCAACCACCCACACTCGTACCTCCTCCTCCTCCTCACACGTCGCTCGCCTCGCCTCACCGCACTCCCTCGCTTCCTCCGCCTCAGTGCATGGCCGCGCGCAGAGCATGAACTCTTTGAGCGCGCTGGCAAACATTGGCACTCCGCCGCCCAGTCCTGCTCGCTCGCCCTCTGGCTCCGAGACCAACCTCGCCGACGCCCTGTCGCGCCCTCAGCCCTCGCGCCTCTCGAATGATGCCACTGCGAGCCCGACCCTGATCCCTGCCGCCCACCACTCCACAATGCCCAACGGGCGCTCCCACGTCGATGCCCCCGCCTCGACCGACACCGACACCGACGCCCCAGCCGCCCACTACGACGACGACAATACGCCCAAGCTCGACAGCCACCATGGCCCCTTTGACGACGTCCACCCCCGCACCCGCTGGTTCTACCCCAAGCGCATCTCCCAGGGCATCGTTGGCGCCGTCGGCGTCCTGCTCTCGCCCATCGTCTACACTAGCCAGTACCTCGTCGCCTGCTTCTACTACGACGACGACGTTCGCTTCTCCCTCATCGCCCCTGCCTACCACGTCGCCCACTCTCTGACACGCCCCCGTCGATCAAAGCCTGCCACAAAGCTAAAGTCCGACGCCTCTCGAAACGAAAAGACGCGCCGCCCCAGTACAAGCACCGCTTCCGCCCAGTCCAGATCACGCAAGATAGCCCGGCGCTCGCCCTCGATCGCCTCGTCTTCCGCTATCGCCTCTGATTCCGAGATAGAGGAACGGTCCCCTTCACGCGACTCCAATCCGGACCCTCCATCACGCCACACGCGCTCAAAGTCCAACGCCTCGTCGGCTGGCGAAGAGATTGCGCCCGCAAAGCGATCCATCCGCATCAAGCTGCATAACGAGGATGCTCTGCGTCAGCGCAAGGCCGTCAAAAAGGCACAGTCCGCAGCCAGCTCGACCCAAGTTTCGCCAGAGGCCGCCGCTGCTCTTAAGTCGCCCACCGGTCCTGTCGTTGGCTCGAAGCAAATGACCAGGTTCCCGCGGGCGCCGCAGCCGCCACGTCCCCTTGTTCCTCGACGCCAGCCATCATACTCGGCCTCAGGCGCGTCTGCTGTCGGTCCTCACCAGAAGACGCTGATTCTCGACCTCGACGAGACTCTCATCCACAGCATGGCCAAAGGCGGTCGTTTCCAGACAGGCCACATGGTCGAGGTTAAGCTGCAGGCCTCGGTTGGCGCCGGCGGCCAAATCATTGGCCCGCAAGTGCCCATCCTGTACTACGTCCACAAGCGTCCTTACTGTGACGACTTTCTCAAGAAGGTGCGATAAAGCAATACCATCTGCTTGTCTTGATAGCCCTACTGACTTTACCAGATATCAAAGTGGTACAACCTCATCATCTTCACTGCATCGGTGCAGGAGTATGCCGACCCCGTCATCGACTGGCTCGAGGTAGAGCGCAAGTACTTTGCGGGGCGATACTACCGCCAGCACTGCACCTTCCGCAACGGCGCGTACATCAAAGACCTAGCTCAGGTCGAGCCCGACCTCAGCAAAGTCATGATTCTCGACAACAGCCCTATGAGCTACATTTTCCACGAAGGTGAGCCGCTCCCCGAAACCCCCTTTCTCATTGTCCCCCCTGCTAACCCACGTTCTAGACAACGCCATCCCCATTGAGGGCTGGATCAGCGACCCTACCGACAATGATCTACTGCACCTCATTCCCCTGCTCGAGGGCCTCCAGTACACGACGGATGTGCGCGCCCTGCTCGCGCTGCGTCAGGGCATGCCTGCGTCCGCGTAGTCTAATG
>WODD01000092.1:244811-264942 GCA_019775935.1 Neoascochyta sp. HWLR27 | reverse complement strand
GGGGGGGGGGGGGGGGGGGGGGGGGGGGCACCACATTGCTCTTTATTTCAATACCCCACGTTTTATAATATCTTTCTTTTTCTTTTCTGTAACATAGACGGTAGATGTCATGGCCAAGGGTCCGGGTGGGGAGCGGTCCGAGCGAGGCATGCAGAGATGCAGACGGGGCGAGAGGATATACCCACAATACTTAATCAATCCAAACTACACTGAATTAGCTCTCCTCGGGTCCTCGTCATCTGTGTATGCGTTTCTACGTCTTCGTGTCTCGGCTTTGTTTTGTTCGGGCAGCTAAGGAAGTTTGACAGTAATCGTGCCCGTGGTCGCCAGCACATGTTGCGAGTTGAACTCGTTGAGACAACAAACAAGGTCATCAGGCTGCAGGGTCTGCGTACACCAGGCTCCTACGGGTAGTCGCAGGCTGACGGGTAGTCATAGGCTTACGGGTAGTCACAGGCGATGCATGGAACAGAGTCGACGACGGCAGAAATTGCTTCTCAAATGTGAAGTACCATCCTGCCTCGGCAGTCATAATAAAGTATGCCCGTCACCGTCCCAGCCAAGCTCGAGTACCGACGCAACGCCAACCCAATACAGTCCAGTCCAGTCCAGTCCGTTCAAGTCCCAGCCAAGTCCCATTGAATCTTCCCACCAAACGCCTGCAGTCCACGGGTATCTCATACACACACGCATATCCTCCCAAAGCCAAACAAGAAACACAGCCCTTACCCCGCGACACGAACCCTTCGGCTTTCCCCCACCCCCGAAACCGAGTAAGTCGCTACATGCTCCACCTTAACCATCCAGTACGAGCGGTACCACATGCCGTCGAAGCCTTCAAGCTTTTCCGCCCCCTCGGTCACCTCGAAAATCCTGTCTATGCCTTCGCCTGTAACCGTGCCTATCACGTCGCTGTCCCGGTAATCAGAGATGATGCCGTCAAACGCCTCGATTGCCTCGGTCAGCGACGTCATGAAGAAGAGTGGGATTCCAGGGTTCTCGGGCGGCTGCAGTACTGCGTAGGCTGCAGGTGGCGTGCCGCTTGGGTGGAAGACAAAGTGGCGCTTGTAGAGGACGACGTAGATGGGCAAAAGCTCTGCGCCGCGGCGAATCAGCACGCGCGACAGGAATCCGAGACCGCACGGGCAGAGGCTGGGTTCGCTGTACGCAGTTGACGAGGTCGAGCCGTCGTTATTATCCCCGTCCTCGTCGCTATTGTTTTCCTCATCGGCGGGCTCCTGTATCTGGTTAGATGCTGCGATCGAAGCGTTTGTAGTATGGGGCGTGGAGGAACCCGATGTGCGCTGCACTTGCTATAAGCAAGCAAGCCAAATGGTATCGTGGAGGGTGTCGCTTGAGTGTCGAGACCGAGCCCAGGATTACTGCATACATACCACGCTATCCGCCCAGCCTTGGATCCTCGGCGGGGCCCAGAAGGCAGTCACGATTGGAGAGCCCGGCGGAGAGAGCAGAGGAGCATTGCTCTCACCGCAGTCAGCGGCAACAGGCGAGGATGACATGATACCCATTTTTGGCACCAGCGCGAGGAAGCGATGTGCTTGGTAGATGGAGGAACAGGAACTGGCGACAGTGCGATGGTGGCGAAAGTTTTATTTTGGTGGTGTGTTGTGTTTGCGTTGTTGCGGGGGGCCGGAGAGGCAGTGAATGAATATGGGCGGAGGGAAATTACACTATCCAGGCTGCCTTCACGGTGCTACGCCAACACAACGCGTGCAAAAACAACACCCCACCAGTGCGACTCAAGAGCTATGACAGATGGTATGCAGGCCAATGCCTGTACGTACTCCACCGTCTGCCATCTACGAGTCCAAGGCTGAGCGCCTTTAAGTCAGAATTCATGCCAGTGCGGAGTGAGCCTCGGCTATAGTGCAGCATATTAGCTAGAGCACACCATCCGAGAATCATGTCTGCAGAGCATTGAGCGTTGTAAGTCTTTGTGCTGTCACACGGACGCGTTTCAGCCAGTGGACTGCGAGTTCTACGGCACCTGGTCGGTGATGGCTCGACTGTTCAGCCTGGTTGCGTGGTGCTGTTTCCTTGATAGCTTGGTCTATGCAAAAAAGCTGCAAAAAAAAGAGAATTCAGACTCAGTTAGTGAGATAGCACTGGGCGATCCCTACTGCAGTTTTCAGTGTAGGTGGAGAGAAAGCTACTTACCTGGATGGAGAACCTACGAGCCATTGTTGATGAACGAATCCGAAGATCTGCGGATCATTAACTGTCCATACACACCCTACACGATGGTAATTAGCGTACCTGGGAAATGACTGCGCCAGGCAATATAGTAGAGGCGGGGATATGGTCGTGGTGAAAGCAGTGCTGCGTTTGGTTGCTAAGGAGCAATAAGGCGACCGTCCGTGCTGGGAGGCAACGAACAACACGGACTATTGTGGCTCGGCGAACACCGTACCTTCATGAGCCTTTAGAGGTGAAAGGTTCGTTGAGTCTGTTGCATTACTCTTTTATGAGTCATTTCGAGAGATTTCGGTATCAGACCTGGAAGGCAACTGTGTTGATGGAGGGCCGGTCAAGAATAATGTTGAAAGATGTGGTGAAACATGTATACCCTTTTGTGGTAAGTAGGAAGAAGGAAACGGGACAGTCTTTATACGTCCTGTATGAACATTGCCGTATTGATGTTACATTGACTCGTGGTCGCCATTGGCGAGGCAGACGTTGAACAAAGAAAGCAGAGACCTGTAAGAGAAGGAGGAGAAGGAGAACGACGTGCGAAAAAGCACGAAAGACGAGGTCATGAATGGAGACTCGACGTTGATGGTCGGTTTCAGCCTTTCTTCTTATTCTCTGGTTCGACAGAAGATGAGGAAAATTCCAATGTGACGATGTGAGTGTGAGAGAAGAGGTCCGTAATTACAGTCCAGTGAGGGCGCGAGGTCCATATCTCGCAGCTCGACCTAAAGTTAAAACTGTGTAAATCAGGCAGGCATTAGTTCGACGAGCATTTATGTCTTCGATGTAGAGGGCCTGAACAGCGCGTGTATGCCAGGATACGGGAAGGATGGTTGTTGAAGCATGGAGCTTCGATGTTCCGAATGATCAGATGGTGGGGCTTTCGAGCTGACACCGCCCGGCAGTTTGGCCTGTAGGGAGCTCGACGACTTCGAGCTCTCGAGCTCTCGAGCATCAAACCAACATCTGCCTCGCGCATCACAACAATGGCACCCTCGAGGGGCTTCTACTCGCCAGGCGCCTCCAAATACATCTTGAGATGTGTACCCTCGTCCGGCACGGTAGTGATCGCTCGCCGGAGCATCGCAACAGCCTCGACGCTGCCGATCTACTCTGCGAACAGAGCTCAAAGTTTCGGTCTGCACAATCTTCGCAGTTCCCAGCCATGCAACTCGACGCACACTAATATCTTTTCCGCTCGAAGGGGCTTCTCATCATTCACAGGGAGGCTTACCGACCCTGCAAACAAACTACAGAGCTACATCTCTCGTAGCTCCGACCCGTACCTCAACCTGAGCATCGAAGACCACATTTTGCGCAAGTCGCCCGCAGACAGCACAGTTCTCTTTCTCTACGTGAATCGACCATGCGTTGTAATTGGACGTAACCAGAATCCGTGGACGGAAGTCAATCTGAATATACTGAATGCGACGTCTCGCTCCGAGCTGAAGGTAGAATTGCCAGGCCTTGGTTGTGTAGACATTGTCCGCCGTCGTTCCGGAGGCGGTACCGTTTTCCACGATGAGGGCAATCTCAATTGGAGTATAACTTGCCCACGCAACGACTTCACACGGGACAAGTACGCCGAGATGGTGGTCCGCGCATTGCGCAAGCAGGGTGTCGAACGAGCCAGGGTTAACGATCGACATGACATTGTGCTCGATCAGGGCCACGAGAAACGAGAACATGATCCGACAGATACGCATCGTACGCCGTATACAGTGGATGGCGATCTGCCCAAGCCATTGAAGGTATCGGGCTCAGCGTACAAGCTCACACGCCTGAGAGCGCTGCATCATGCAACAACCCTTCTGGAATCGCCGAATTTGCGGAACATATCGAAGTTTCTTCGTTCTCCGGCGAAGAACAATGTCGAGGCCAAAGGTGTGGAGAGCGTCAGCTCGCCTGTCACAAACATCGGCTTGAATATCAAAGCGTTCCAGGAACGGCTGCAGGAAGAATTTGCTGCCACTTTTGCTGGATCAGGTGGACCGAGCATTGTCGAGGCCGTCGGTGATGAGTACTTAAACATTCCCGACATAAAGAAGGGATATGACGAGCTAAGAGTATGCTTCTGTCCGTCCCTGTCCGTCCACGTGCTAACAGTCGCAGACCCAGGACTGGATGTGGGCGCAGACACCACAGTTCAGTGTGAGAATCGATGATGCCAGTAATGGTGACATCGAGATGAATGTGCATCATGGCATCATCAAGAGCTTCGAAGTCGACGCAGGCTATGAGAGCGAGCTGCACGAGGAACTTCGCAACGCTTTGGTTGGACAGAAGCTGCAGGACATCGATGGTTGGACGACATTCCTGGAATCTCGCGTTCAGAATTGGGATGCTCAATGTTCTTCCATTGCTGGCCGGCTTGACGAACTCATGCCTGTTCCTGCTTTCCCTGCTCGGTGAGATGTGGGAGCTAGATATCTCGAAGAAAGAGTCGGGCTGCGGGCTGGATAAGGTTGTGGCTCGAATGGTGTCGTATGGTGTACGCCGTTGGTGACTCGCGACGGATCTCAAGACCACCGAACGATATTCGCAACTGGGGTTGAGCAGCATAAGAAAGACTTGTAATAAACCGACCACCTATCATCTCTTCTCTTCCTCGAGTACTTGCGACATCAACAATACATCTACGATTGGTAAGCTCCAACGACCGCCGCCGTCTGTCTGTGGCACTTGGGTCTGGTCAACTCTTGCAGACAACTATCGGGCAAGATTGGATAGGGCAATGCACTCAGAGCATCATGCGATGGTTCGATCTTGGCGCACCGTATTCACTGCCAGTTTCATAGACAGCTGGAGGTGTAACATGCTTTCCAAGTATCGGCCGTCCGATCGCAATGCCTTTTTTTCGACTTTGTACTGAAGGCTTTCGGCTAGGCTACATCCTTCGACCCTGAACCGGTGCCGCAGACACACGGTAAGCTCGCTCGGACCAGAATCTTTCCTTGCGGCTTTCTCTAAATCTCGAGTTACTTTGCGTGTTGGCACCAGGGTCTGCTTCGCCCGGGTTTGAATCGACCCATCAGTGTGAAGGCAATCTGATCTTCCATACCAGCCCGTTCACCCCTTGTCTGTTTGCTTGGCCTTGTTCGCCGCTATCAGTTTTATCTTCGACTCCGGTCGTTGTAGGCACTGTTTGGCATGATACGTTCATCGAGTGGACATCGAGCCGCATTGATCCATGTCTGCAGTCTGTACTTCCTCCAATTGCGGTTCCAAGGATCCTGGCAGGCAGTTATCCGGAACACGCTCTCGGTTGTTGTTAATCAAGTTCCTCTACCGGATGATTCGCTGTGTGGGGACGACACGACTTCCGACAGTCGGCGCAGCGAAGTCGACAGATATCCTAGCCATTTGGCAAGCGCATTGCTTCAATAGAACACTGACTGAGCTGTATCCGGAACCCTAAAGCGTTGATTGTAAGTATTCGGCCAACCTATCGCAAACATCTGTCCTCGGGCTGGCAGCCTTGTATAACGCGGTAAGTAATGGATCCAAGCATACCTGGTTTGGATTTGTGCGCCGCTACTCTGTTGGAAGGGAATCGCATCCTACTTCCTCAGACCCAGATATTGTCTTTGGTGAGGTCCTGTATTTCCAGCTTTGTCAGATGATGTCCCACCAGGGCGGTGCGACGAGGAAGCTCCTTGCGCACAGCACACCCCAGGGGTGCGAAGATGTCAGCAGCTTGCCGATATCGCTGGAGAACATTGTCGCTTCTTTCGGTCAGTCTACACGACAAAGAGGCAGCCGCTTGTTCTGGTGTGTCTGCTTACCACACTTACCTCAAGATGC
This sequence comes from Neoascochyta sp. HWLR27, assembly GCA_019775935.1. NCBI lineage: Eukaryota > Fungi > Ascomycota > Dothideomycetes > Pleosporales > Didymellaceae > Neoascochyta > Neoascochyta sp. HWLR27. The sequence goes on along the minus strand of WODD01000092.1, from coordinate 258,927 downwards.
GCTTGTGCAAGGGCTGCACAATGTCTCCAGAAGGGATGGAAACCCAGGATCCGCTCGAGCCAAGAATAAGACAACACAATCCGGCTTTGTGGTGACCCCTTACGCTTGTACGCTCGCAGCAGGCCGATCATTGTGACTCGCTGGCGCAGCATTACCGTCGCCATCAAGACAGAGACAGACTCGACCCCGAGGATCAAGAGCGGCATCGACTGCAGCATCCTCGAATGGGCGATTGTCATCAGTCTGCTTCTATGAGGCGATGCTGCTGATTGTTCGGTGGTCGAGCGTGTTGGTGGCGTTGGTGGCGTTGGTGTTTTCGTGAGGAGGGGGGAGGGGCCCGTGGAAGGAGCTTCACACAGTGACAGGAAGCACTACCACGACACAAAAGGCGACAACCCATACAAAACACACAAGCCCTTGAACTTACTGAATCGACAACGAAGTGGTGGGTGGGGCAGGTGTGGTCGAGTCCAAGGTCAGGAGGCTGTTTGCTTCGATATTAGTAGGCTGATGCTAAGGGCTCTTCACGCGGCCATTGAGCTTGGGCCAGTTACTCTGGTCGTCAAATTCCTGCTCGGTACCTTACCAATCTCCCCAGAAACACCTCTGTCATACAAGCCACCTTGAAGGACTTCTTCCACTGCATCCACAGCTCCCTCTAGGCTCCAGCATGCCTGGGCCGTCCGACGAGGTCATCAGTTCAACTTTTTGAAGGCTTCATTACAACCCCAACCCCTCATCTACTTACACGATACTAGGCAGTGTAGGCTTCAGTCTACAGCATCGCAAAAGCTGCCGAGCATCTGCGTCCCTATCGGCTATGTTGGCCTCCTGCCAGCTATGGTACTAAAGAACGTCCTCATTATGGCAATGATCCGAGACCTGTACAACGCCATCAACCTCGTAAAGGCCTTCCCTGCGCTGGAAAACAGCGTCGAGCTGAGCGTCTCACCCCTTTTCGGGGTCCGGATGGTTCTAGAGAACAGGGCGCGACGAGAGAAGCCTCTGGGCCAAGGAAAGCACAAGGGTCTGGACAGAGTACACGAATTGACTAATTTGGATGGTAGAGAGAGGCGTCTGCCTTCAGGTCCACAGTAAATGCGTGACGGGAGAGCCAACGGGTACACTGGTTCTTGGTGAGATACTTCACAGTGCACGACGGACACGATACCATGTTAGTTTTAGGACATTAGAACAATGGAAATCTTGAGAATTTGCATAGTAAAAATTTACTTGGATACATCCACGCGTAGTGCAAGTACTACAAGTGTGTGTCATTTCCAGCATGAACTGAAGGTCTCCGCGCCAGGTAAAAACCGAATCGAGGCTGACTTTAGAGACTTTGGGAGGTATCCTGTGTACACGAACGGGGCTACCGCCCTTGGATTGCTAGGCCTCAGGGTTCATACCATGCTTTGTTTCTTTGGGCTTCGAGATGGTGCAGCGTACCCACGAATAATGCGCGTTCAATGATCGTGGAGCATGAAAGGAATACATTTTGAATAACATGGACAATATAAACGACACTGTCTACAACAAAAGCTCTATCGCGCTCCTCACACCATATGTATGAAGCGCAGCGTGCATCCCTGATATAATCTCAGCCAGTCAATATCGCTCTTTCATGGAATATTCCACCTGATCAATGGAAGAAAACACCACTTACCTACAGCCGGTATTTCCACGCGGTTGTTGTAACTGGCTATCCCAAACATGGGTGTTTCTACGCCGAGTCAGACATGCATAGACTGGCCGTCACAATGAGCAAGGTAAATTGTCGCCTGCCATATCCTCAGTAGACTCGAAAGCAGCTTCTCGGTCTTGTCTTTTGAGAACTCAGTCTTCATAAACGCTTCTCATGTTATCTTGATACATGTGTGGACAGCTAACATCGTGTCCACATACCCGTCATTCATTTTCAACTTCACCAACAGCACGTGTGCGATTCTATAGCTGAGACCAGCAAGTTCGTAATTTATGTATGAAACTCAAAATATGTACCCTACAAAACGGATGCATACAGGTTCGACTGCATCCATTCAGCTACAACCTCGCAACTTCTCTTGAGGGTCTACAGCTAGCATGCTTGACCGACACAGAGTGACGATTAAGTCGGATAATATGTATACAGAGAATAAAAACGCGGCAGTCACTATAGTTAGTTGAATATGTGGAGAGGCGGATGGGTTGTAAGGCTTCACTGCAGGTACCTAGGTGTAGGGAAAACGGAAAGAGACAACAGAGGATACCTCACATGCTCAGTCATGACAGAGTGCGTTCTTCGAACAATTTGGGATTAAATTGCATTGGTAGCAGATAGCGTGCTGAAGCAACCTAGTGCAACCGGCAGTGCCATGGGATACTTATAAATCTCGAGGTGGCATATGGCGTACTTGTAAGTAGGACGGCGCGCGTCTAGGTACGGCGATTTAAAATACCCAATTGATGTACAGGACTGTTTCCTGCTAGGAGGTATTAAGGCCGTTACGAAAAGAGAAAGTGCCGTGGTATCAAAAAGATTTGGCATCCAGAGGTAAATTGAGAATTGGCGAACCAAGAGTCGCAGGAGCAGAACGTAACCTTCAACGACGCTCAGTAGATGACGGTGTCTTCTGCAGTTTCTACGACCTCTTCACCATTATTGTCGTCATCATCTTTGTTCGCCTCCTCGGTGATGGGTTCGGAGTTTGGCGGCCATGTGTCTTGCATAGGCTCGGGTGGATGATCCTCCGCAGCTGCCACATCTGCGGGACTTGTTGCTTGGCCATCCTCCATGTCCTGGTCGTGGGGCGAGCGGTCATCGTTAGTAGTGGCGGCTAGTGGCGGCTGTCGTGCATCTTCATTATGTTCCTTGACAGCTTCTGATGTATCCATAGCAGAGCTGGCCCCGTTTTCTATCGATGCTCGTCTCTCTCGCCTGCTCTCTTGTTCTTGACGAACCTCGTATTCTTCTATCTCGCGTCGGATAGTTTCGCGAGCGTCCGCGATCTGGTCTTCAATCCGGTCCTGTTCTTCTGCACTGATCTCCCAAGGCTTGTAGTACTACCCACCATATCAGCTAAGTCTTGTGCCTCGCTTGCATCGCAGTCATTTGGTTCACTTACCAGTCGCGGCTCCGTTTCGGTATACAAGAAATGCGCCATATCGAGGAGATTGTCGTGGCGAACTTTCATCTAGAGGGGATGTAAGCAATTAGAAATCGCACTATAAAGTCTAGAAGGCGTACTGCTCGCGTTTCGAAGGCCTTCTGCTCTCTCCAGCGCTGGGTTCTGCGCCTGGCCTTGCGCTCTGCCTTCCTTTGCTCGCTCTCCTCATCCTCTAGCTTCCGCTGAGCTAACTGTCTCTTCTCAATTTCGAGGCGCCGCTTTTGCCCAGCGGTAGCGGAGTTTTGTGAAAGTGCGCCCAAAGCGGCCCCGAACAGTCTGCGTTCCCTTCCTCTCTCGCGACGTGGTGGGGCTGCTGGCTTGCTGTCGAGTGCAGAGCCTTGTCGGGTCGCGGATGCGTCGCCGTCAAATCGTGGTCGCTTTGCGCTGTCTTCCGTCGCAGATGACTGTCGCCGCTTGTTGGGGTTCGGCGGCGAGGCTGATAGTAGTGGTTCTTCTTCCGGCTCTGGCAGGACTACCGCAGATGCAATTGACCCGCTCATGGCTTCTTTTGTCGGGGATGTATGCGTTGAAATGTTGCTGACGATTTTACATGTTGTCGCCTCACAGGGCACGTCCTTGGGGAGGGAGACTCGAAGCTTCCGCACGGGGCAAGAGCAGGGGTGTGACCGTTTAGCCGACGATGGACCGTCGGGAGTCCGCAACTTTCAATCCACTGCCCTTCCGTTGCCTCGACAGCAACACCACGCGCCACCCCGCTTGCTTCCTCTCTTCCACTCTTGCGCGGGAAGTCAGCATAGCGAAAGCTTCACATATCATACGCACTCAAGTTCTTCCAGCAGGCCTTTACTATCATGTCTCGCCATCACCCGTGAGTTCCCCGCCACACGCATGCGCTGCTCTACTAACAGCTCTCAGCGATCTTGTTATGTGCCGCAAGCAGGCCGGCATCTCCATCGGCCGTCTCTGCGACAAGTGCGACGGCAAATGCCCCGTATGCGACTCGTACGTGCGCCCGACTACGCTCGCCCGCATCTGCGACGAATGCTCTTTCGGAAACTACCAAAACAAGTGCGTTGTCTGCGGTGGCGAGGGCATCTCTGACGCATTCTACTGCTTTGAATGCACTAGGCTTGAGAAAGACAGGGACGGTTGTCCCAAGATTATAAATCTGGGTAGTTCGAGAACCGATCTGTTCTACCAGAAGAAGAATTTCAGAAATCACTAGCACCCGTAGAGAGGATTTGCGCACAGCTTTGGGGCTCGAAGGAGTGCTATGCTGGCGCAAACGGTGTACCCACGACAGATCGAAGCTATAGACAACGCGAACCCTCTGCGGCTGTGCGCTGAAGTAAGAGACACGCGCACGTTATTGGACGCGAAGATCGGAGAGGACAGGAAAGACACGCAGAGGCTCGGGTTATGTCGCAGGTTTCTAGAAAGGTGTTGAGGTGTTTGCAGGCAAAGAGAGCCTCGCGAACGAACTGCGGGTTCGATATTGGTTCAGCTTTGCAAATGAGATGGCAGCATTCCCACATGATATCTTCATGTCTCCCACTGACAATACGAAAGATTAGGAATTGGTTGTGGTTGGATGGCACATGTCTGCTTCTGAATTATCAAGCTGAGATGCAGATTAGGTAACCTACAAAAGGAAATTCACGGTTCATTTGCTTCCAAGGTCTGACCACAGTGACTTGCCCTTTCTCTGTTGCCGGCATCCTTCAACAGACATGTTTTGAAAGTGCATTGGCTGTAGCTGGTACGAGCGAGCGATATCAGTGATCGACAAGCTCATAGGTGATCTCCACGCTGCATCTGTGCAACCAGAACCAATGAGACTATACGGCCGATGGCCTCTCGTCTTCCTGCCGGACCGGCAACCGGCAACCGGCAACCGGTTGGATTGCTCCGAGCAAAGAAGGTCCAATCGTTGGGATGACCATGAGCACCTGTTCGCCCTCTATCCCCAAAAGCTACTGGTAAGGTAAGCGAGTTCGTATTCGCATTGCTTTGCTGATCTAAGCGTCACAAGGGCTGTAGATACAAGGTATAGTAGGGGACAGCATGCATATATAAGTTCCCATGTGCTGCATTCATATTGAGATTGTTCTCGTTTTGGTTGAGCTCTCGGTTCCAGCTTCGGCAAATGCACTGCGTTGGTGGCTGCTATTACGACCAACACCACTGCCTTGGATAGGTAACAGATCACCAACTCACATTTCCGAGTTGCGAGGCAATTTTTTGTTCAAAGATTGGTCTTTGTCTTTTGTCTATTTCCTATTCTGCGTTCTCTTTGTACTAACTAGTACGGCTTGGAGCGAGCGCACGCATGCTCCCTACCACCTTGCTGCACACATCCCAGCAGGCCTGTATGGAACTCGGCGTTACTCAACGTCACCGGCGACACTCTGCAGTAATCATCTAGAGCTCGAGGATGCTTCGCAGCCAGGCACAACGACAATCTACGATGCTCGGGCCGGGATTGTTCTGGGCAACGGCGGAGATGCCTGCGAGGGCCTCCAAATTAGGCATGTAGTTGCCACAACGGACCTGGACCTGTCGCGGAACCGCGGGACTCTCCACTGTAGACGGAAGGCCGCAAGAGTTGAAAGCAAGCAGGTCTCATACAAATAGGATCGATTGGCCGGCGTCGAATACGAGGGCGCTTGCTTGGCCCTGTCACTTCTAGCGGCCTACCAATCTTCGGCTCTGTCATTGTCCCCTTCTCTGCTGCGCGTGGGCAGCAATGACAGCTTGCAACCCCACTTCTTCGACTCGAGCTCTCTCGCCGTCTCATACGGCTGCAAAGCCAGTCGTTGCTTTCGTCGCCGAAGCCTTATCGCTGTGCTGAATTACCTGCGGCCATGCCGAAGAGATCTGCAGGGTGTTTTGAGTGCAGAAAGGTACGAGACCTACCTACACCACCGAGCGTCGCATGTGATCGAGTATGGTATTGAGATGGGCCAATGTAGAGAAAAGTCCGATGCGACGAGACCAAGCCGGAATGCAATGTGTGTGTGCGACGCGGCACAAAATGCCCTGGATACAGGCCTGCGCAGTCCTTCATTCTCCACCAGTTCGATGAGCAGACGGACCGGCCGTCGTTGATCAAAGAAGACGAGAACCGCTACCGCTATGCAAACCACAACATCGAGACTTCGACTACGGCTCCGACCGGTCACAGCCCATTGACGCAGGCCCCTCGACGTACTTCTTCTGCGGATGCGTTAAATAGTGCTCCTGTGCCTAAACAAGTCAGCTCCATCGCCGTCGATCGCATTCAGCACCTGGGCACGTTCATCGCTCTCTATCTACCACGAGTTGATGGCCCTGCTCTGCCTCCCCCGTCGGCCCTGATGCTGGCGCTGCCGACTATGCCTGCGTCGAGCAAAGTGCTCCTCGCTGCGATTGATGCGCTGTCTGCGGCTCAGCTCGCAGTGAACGACCGCAACCTCCCGCTCATCAACCGGTCGCGGTCCATGTACGGGACAGCGCTCACCCAGATGATGCAGGCAATTCAAGATCCCGTTATGGCACTCAAGGATGAGACGTTGTTGTCGACGTACATGTTGACTCTATACGAAGTACGAACCACGCATCTACCCACCCGCAGCTCACTAACGTCACCCAGGTCTTTGTGGGTGTCACGCAGGGCCATGGCTTCTTCTACCACGTCCAAGGTCTGCTGCACCTGGTACGCCAGCGTGGGCCGAATTCTTTCAACACCAGACTGAGCATGCAAATTTTCCACGCAATCCGCTACAACTCTGTACGTGGTGCCCCCACCTCCACCTCCATCTCCACCTCCGCACGCCCACCCACCTACCAGCCCCGCACTAACACGTCCCCCCAGCTCAGCATCGGCTACCACATGCGCAAAGCGTCGATGCTCGACACGCCCGAGTGGCTAGCCGTGACAGCCAAAGCGGCCAAGGTCGACCCGTACGTGATGCTGCAAGACATCTGTATCTGCATCCCGCGGCTACTGGAGCGGTCGGATCGGCTAGCGAACGGGTCCGCCGACGACGTGAGCAGCGTCATTGCCGACTCGCAAGCGCTAGCAGCGCGGGGATTCGAATGGCTATCTTCATTTGAGAAGCCGGGGCCGCGATACGACGTGGTAGATGTAGAACGCATGGAGGGCATGCTAGTGCTGTGCGCCGAGCGCGTCTTCGACAGCGTCTTCGAGTTCCACTACTTTGGCGCCGGCATCTGCTACATGATCTACTGGATGAGCATGCTGATTCTGCAATCCAACACGTTTGCGCTGCTGCGGCGCCACCGCGCCCTCGACGTCAAGCAGCTCATGACGTGGGACCGCCAGCTGCAGGGCTACGCGGATAGCATCTGCCGCAGCATCCCTTTCCATCTGCAGCCCATGACGGGGTATACGGCCAAGTTTGGCAGCCTGACGCCGCTTGTCGTGGCGAGGAAGTACTACGAGGCAAAGGGCGCAAAGAGACAGGCTGATTGGTGTGCGGCTGTTTATATGGCGTCGAGGGTCCCTGGACTGTATTCGGAGCCGGTACCGCTGGAGCCGTTCAAGGAGGTCAGGGCGACGGTAGGGAACAGTAATCGGTTTATCTAGGTCACCAAAGCATGTCATGCAGTGTCGTTCGTCCGATTGATCCTTTGTTCACACGGGGGATATGTTCATGTGTTTGCGTCATGTGCTCAATGTGATGTGGCATTTGGTCGCTAACTAACATATATTCATACAATCATCTTCTATGCGATCTCTGTGATCAGCTTGCCCTGGTTACCGCCCGAGAACAGCATTGTCCACGTCTTGGGAATATCGTCGAACTTGGTAGACACAATCGTCTCGCTCTCGGGTCCAATGTGGATCTTGCCCTCCTTGACTCCCTTGACAAGCTCCCCGATGATGGGACCGGCTCGCCCGCTGGTCATGGCGTCGAGGACAATGAAGCCGCGGATCTCAATGCGGTTCGCGATGATCTCGAACCAGTTCTTGACGCCAGTCTCGCCCTGTGAGTTATATGTGGCAACGGCACCGCACGCAGCGATGCGGCCGTGACGCTTAATGCGCGGCAGCATGGCGTCGAGGATCTCGCCACCGACGTTGTCGAAGTAGACCTCGACGAAGCCCTCGGTCGCCTTGTGCAGGTCCTCGGTGAAGGTGGCCGACTTGTAGTCGATGCAGACGTCGGCACCCAGGCTCTCGACCCACTTGCACTTTGCCTCGCCGCCGGCGATACCGATGACGCGCTTGCAGCCTACGAGGTGCTTCGCAATCTGCACAACCATGCTGCCCGTGGCGCCCGCGGCGCCCGAGACGACGACCGTGTCGGCGGCTGTGGTGCGGACGACGTCGACCAGACCGTAGTATGCTGTGAGACCTGTGCCGCCGAGGGAGCCAAGGTAGTGGGTGGGGCGGATGCCAGACTGCTCGTCGCCTGCGATGGGGCGGAGCTCCGAAGCCTTGACGACTGCGTACTCGGACCAGCCGAGCTGGCCGAGGACGAGCTGGCCCTTGGAGAGGGAGTCGACGGTCGACTCTACGACCTCGGCAATGGCGCCAGCGCGCATGACCTGGCCGGCACGGACGGGCTCGACGTACAGACGTGCGGCGTCGACGTTCTTCTGGATCCAGCCACGCTGGGCCGGGTCGTTGGAAAGGTAACGCAGCTTGACGAGGACCTGGCCCTCGGTCAGGGCAGGGAGGGTGGTGCTCTCAAGCTTGAAGGTGCTGTTGGGGCCCGAGAGGACGGGGTCGTGCTGCGGGGGGTCCGCGAGGATCCATTGCTGTGTCTGCTGGCCGGACATGGTGGTTTGGGTTGTGGTGGTTGGGGTTGTGGTGGAGGGGTTGAGGAGGGAGGTGAGGGGGGAGGTGGAAAATGAGGGGCAGGCAGCTTCTTTGTATAGCATACATTGATTTCAAGGATGGTCTGAAACGGATCCTTCTGGTTACAATTGCGGTGAACCTCGGCGCTTGTAGTGGGTGGATACGGATACCAATACCAATCTGGCCGCTCTCCGACAACTCTTACCTTTGTGGGTAGATCAATTGTAAGCAGAAGTGCACACGGCAGAAGTGCACACCGGACAGAAAACATACGGATGTGGAGTGGCAAGCTGGCGCCATTGCGAGAAAGAGAGGTGTTTCTGGAGCTGTTGTTGTTGGGGTCAGTGTATCAGCATTACATCATGGTCATGTCTACATGGACCCGCATCGGGAGGGGGGATTCAGCAGGGCTGCAGTATACATAGTACCTACATCAAAGGGTTACCATGGGGCAGCATCGGAGAATACCTTCATGGACGGTGGAGTAGCTGCTTGGTCGTGCTGGGTGCGAAGTAAGGTAGTCCATGACTCGCTGTCTACGTTGCGCCCCGCGCTAGCCTTAGGCGTGTATTGCGATTACAAAGCACGAGAGGTACGAGCACGAGTACCTAGGTAGGCAGATGGCCGAGGTTCGTGTGGGCAGACAGAGCGTGCTGCTGTTCTTTACTGCAAAGTTAGGTAGCGTGGTTGCTGGCATCCTGTACATGTACGTCAAGCTGCTTACCTAAAAAGAAAAGCCGGGGAAGTGCAGCTGGAAGCAGCATCAAGCACGCAATCCTGGCGGCGTCGTGATTGGATCTGCCCCAACGCGAACCCTCTCGCCTCTGGCTGCTGTTGGGCGTTATAAATCGAGGGCAACAGCGTCATGATGGAGCTGACGTTTGTGGACTGTCGCTCGCTCTTCCTCCTCCTCCACTCCTCCTCCCCCTGCGACTCGACTCGACTCGACTCCACACCACCATGAACGTCTCCCGTAGGCTTGTCGCCGTCGCCCGGTCTCCGCGTGCCTCGGCAACCATCCAATGCCGCCCCAGGCACGCGCCGCCCGCTACACTCGCAAGACGAATTCACAACCAGCCCGACCGCCGGGCTCAGCAGGCATCGGCGCGCGCCGAAGAGTCGACCAACCCCGCCCTCTCGTTCCCATGTCTCGACGCCCACGAATCTCGCTCGGCCTCGCTCTCGGCCTCGCGCCGTTCGCTGTCGGGCCCTGAGCCCTCATACACATCCGGCCACACCCAACACTTCCACTCCAAGCAGCCGATTCTGCTCGACTGGGGCGGCATCCTGCCCGAGTTCAACGTTGCCTACGAGACTTGGGGCACTCTGAACGCAGACAAGAGCAATGCCATTCTGCTGCACACGGGCTTGTCGGCGTCGAGCCACGCACACAGCACCCCGACCAACCCGCAGCCCGGCTGGTGGGAGAAGTTCATTGGGCCTGGAAACCCACTCGACACCAACAAGTACTTTGTCATTTGCACCAATGTCATCGGCGGCTGCTACGGCTCGACCGGGCCCTCGTCCCTCGACCCTGCCAACGGCGAGCGCTATGCGACAAGATTCCCCATTCTCACCATGGACGACATGGTGCGCGCCCAGTTTCGCCTGCTCGACAACATGGGCATCCAGAAGCTGTATGCCAGCGTGGGATCCAGCATGGGCGGCATGCAGAGTCTGGCGGCCGGCAGCCTGTTCCCAGAGCGCGTGGGCCGCATCGTCAGCATCAGCGGATGCGCACGCAGCCACCCATACAGCATCGCCATGAGGCACACTCAGCGTCAAGGTACGTGCAGCACGTAATAGACAGCAGGGCTCTTTGACTCGTATGCTAACACGTCGTGCAGCACTCATGATGGACCCCAACTGGGCCCGCGGGTTCTACTACGATGGCATTCCTCCGCATGGCGGCATGAAGCTGGCGCGTGAAATTGCGACTGTGACGTACCGCAGCGGGCCAGAGTGGGAGATGCGGTTTGGGCGACGTCGGGCAGACGCGTCGCGGCCGCCAGCCCTGTGCCCAGACTTCCTCGTCGAGACGTATCTCGACCACGCTGGCGAGAAGTGGTGCCTCGAGTACGACCCCAACAGCCTTCTCTACGTGTCCAAGGCCATGGACATGTTCGATCTGGGGCAGGAGAACCGCAGCCGTGTCAACGAGCGGCGACAGGCCAACGGGGGGAAGCTGCAGGCGTATGTCGACGGAGGGGCAACTGCAGCCGAGTCCGGGGCCGAGGCCGAAGCGTGCAGCCTTACGCTGCCGGCACAGCCGTACGAGGAGAAGGAGCAGGCAGTGGAGCTCGAGGGCAACGGGGTGGCTGCTCAGACGGACGGGAGCGAGCCGCCGGCGGATCTGGTGGCTGGACTGCGGCCGTTGGCTAATACTCCGGCGCTAGTGCTGGGCGTGGCCAGCGACATTCTGTTCCCCGCTTGGCAGCAGCGCGAGATTGCAACGACGCTGCGGCGGGCGGGCAACAAGAACGTGACACACATTGAGCTGGGCGAGGAGAAGAGCATGTTCGGGCACGACACGTTCCTGCTGGACCTGGACAATGTCGGCGGCGCCGTCAAGTCGTTCCTGGGGTGAGGGTGTGGTGGTGGAGACGAGTCTTTTCAAGCGTCCTTGTTCTTCTACATTGCATTGCATGGCGTTGGGCGGTGCGGGGCCAATGAATGGACCCCTGGACCCGCAACTCTATTTGGTCTCTGATCCTGCAGGCGCCGTCTAGGGTGTGATGATGGTCATGGTGGTGGTGATGGGGGCTGCTATGGTACCTCAAGGGTGCTGTGGCTGTTTGTGTGCAACTCGCCGCCGTCGTAAGTCAGCCCCACAAGCTGAACACGAACAGCGTCGACACACAATCTAGGTACCTGTCTATCCATCTAGTCCGTCCGATCCTACCACGGGTCGCACGGGTGCTGGGTGCCCCATGGAGAACAAAGGACGGCCCGTAGATCAACTTTGCTTGTCTCGGCACGCGCAGGCTTACCATTCGCCATATGCGCCTGCCGCCGCACCGCACCCTTGGCTCAATTAACCTACTTACTGTCATATCCACGCCCACCTCCCCCTTGACTGTCTCCTCGTCTTCCTCTCCTCCTCCTGCGGCCTGCAGTCTCTCTCTCTGCACCGTACACGCGCCTGCTGTGCGTGTGCAATCCTGTCGCTCAACATCCCGCACTAGCTATGCCTTCAACCGACTCCGCCAGCATGGACCGCAAGACCAACGCGCCGGCCGAGCACGTGTCCGAAGTCAGCAGCGCCACCAGCGCCCTCTCTGCAGAATCCGGCGACGACCAGCGCTCCCTCTGGCAGAACGTGAAAAAGTACCGCAAGGTCACCTATGTCACCTTTGCCCTCACATCGGCAATCCTGCTTTACGGCTACGACAATGTCGTCGTTGGCACCGTCTCGGCCATGCCCGTCTTCCAGTATGCCTTTTGGCCCCCAACCACGGCGGCTAATTACAACAACCACTGACACACCCCGCAGGAAGGACTTTGGCATTCTCCACGACGGCAAGTGGATTCTGCCCTCAAACTGGCTGGCTCTCTGGAACATTGCCTCGCCCATAGGCGCAATGGGTGGTTCGGTCTTCGGTGGATGGATCCAAGAAAAGACCGGACGTCGCCTCGCCCTAGCCATCTCCTCGTTCCTATCTGCTCTTGCCGTCGCCATCATGTACATCTCGTACCTCCCTGCAGACATCACTGGCCGCCGTGTTGCCTTTTTGATAGGCAAGTTTGCACAGGGCGGTGCTATCGGTGCAGTCATGGCAGCCTGCCAGACATACATGTCTGAGATCCTGCCGCCTGCCTTGCGAGGCTCAGGAATGGCTTTCTTCCCCGTCTTCACGCTGCTCGGGCAGTTGACTGGCGCGCTGGTCATTTATGGAGCACTCGACGATACTAACGGCTACGCCCTTGTCTTTGGATCCCAGTGGCCCTTTTCGTTTGTTCCCATCCTGGTTGCATTCTTCATCCCTGAATCACCCACATGGTATGTAATCTGCATGCTCCTCTACATGCCCCGCTAACCCATCATCAGGCTTGTCCGCCAACGTCAAATGGACAAGGCATTCAAAGCACAGGCGCGTCTCGACCCACCGGGTGCTGACACCAAGTCTGTCATCGACAAAATCATGGCCAACATTGAACATGAAGAGCTGTCCGCAAAAGCAAGCTTTGCTGAATGCTTCCAAAAGCGCAACATCCGACGAACCTTCATTGTCATGTTCGCCAACACGCTCCCTGCCGTCTTCGGCCTGCAGCTCCTCGCAAAAGCATCCTACTTCCTCCAACTCGTCAACATGAAGCCTAACGTCTCCATCATCTTCCTCATTCTCGGAATCGTGCTCGGCCTCATCGCAAACTGTGTTTCTGTGTGGTTGATGGCTCGTGTCGATCGCCGCCCCCTGGTCATCTATACGCTCCTCATCTCTGCGGCCTTTTGGTTGTCCATGGGAATTGCCAATTGCTTCAAAATCACGTCCGCGGTTACATGGTGGACCGCTGCTTCCATGATGATCACTATCGTCGTTGCCGGCGTTGGTGTCTGGCCCGCCTCGTTTGCCATTGCTGCCGAGACGTCCTCGCTGCAGCTGCGTGCCCGTACACAGGGGCTAGGCTGGTGCACCGGTGCGCTGACATCAGCGGCTGCGGGCCTCGTGCTGCCGTATGTGTTCAACCCTGATGAGGGAAATCTGCGTGGGAAAACGGGCTTCACGTATGTAGCGTCGTGTCTTGTTGGCGCAGCGGCTGCGTGGTGGCTGGTGCCGGAGATGAAGGGGAGGAGCGTTGCGGAGATTGACCGCATGTTTGAGCTAGGGCTGCCTGCGAGGGAGTTCAAGGGGTGGCGAGGGGAGGCTACTCAGGGAAGCAATGAGCAGGAGGCGGAGGTTTGAACAAGTACCACCTGGAGTGCACGTCTTGCATAGGGGGTTGTTGGAATATACCAGGCAAGTTTCTTCTTGGAATATTGAGAGAAGATTTTGCCATCGTGCTGGTTACATTTATATGTTTGGATGACTATGTCCCATCCCAAGACAGACACTACAGCATATTCCCCAGCCCTTGCCCCGGATGTCATGTCGATGATTTCACGCGATTAACACTCCTGAACACAACATCAAGTATTTACCTGCAAAGGTCCACCAGGGTAACATGATTCTTGAGACACATCATCTAATCAAGCAAGCTAATT
>WODD01000092.1:157526-238186 GCA_019775935.1 Neoascochyta sp. HWLR27 | reverse complement strand
AGCACGTCCTACATGCCCTTCGGGAGGCGGGATGGTGGACATAATCCCCATCCTTCGGACGGAAATCAATACCAACCAACCAACCAACCAAGGCTTAGCTATACTGTTCTTTTGGTATTGTTGTAAGAGTGTTTCAACACACCCTTTCTTGCAGCTCGAATCTGCAAAGTCACTATCCAAGAGCCTTTAGCCCGAATACCCCAGCGCTTTGACGTAGAACCCAGATCCCTATGATAGTCATTCGTACACGAGCTGAGAAAAGCTGGAGGGCAAAGTAGAATCCTACCGTTACTCTGCGATAAAGCTCGAATACACACAGGTAATAATTCCAGGTGTCACGACTCTGGGTATGCTGACTCTACTGCAACATGCAAATACACAAGCGTCAAGCTTCGAGGTACCGTCATCTGGTTTTACTGTTGGTCTAGTTCTCAAAGTCTCAACCATCCTGTATTTCGAGATTGACTTCCAATTGTTGGACTGGGGGTATAGTGTAATCGATGGGGCTGTTACAACCATTGCATCGATATGTTGTGTGGCTTCGGTGACTCGCCTGGTAATCACAGTACATGGTCTGTTGCCGTTTCAGTTTCTCGTATAACTGTGTTAGTCATAGGGCGACATATAACCGGCACGATACGACCGATATACAATATTTTACATTGATTCTTACAGTACTCTTCTCATATCCAAGTGATAGTAAACCGGATGTTATGCTTCCCACGCTTCTACGCAGCCTTGGTCCTAAGCTGCACACCGTGCCATTGTGCGATCTCCTCCTTCAGCACCTGGTTGACCAGCTTGTGCTGCTTGATCACCGTCAAGCCTTTGAACTTTGGCGATTCGATGTCCAGTGCGTACATGGATCCGCAACCGCCGCTGATGTCTTGCACCTGAGTCTCAATGTCAGCGCTGCTTCTCGTTTGGGCGCAAAGCCAGCCCCATCGGGATCCCGATGTCGTCCCCCAGCACCCGATCTTGGTATTGCGGTTGCAACCCTGCAACCATAACATGACATGCAGAGAACGGTGAAGGTTGGCAGTTTGGCGAAACTGTTGAGCTGCACCGATAGGATCATACCTCTAATTTCACAGGCTCCAACTCCGCCTTGATCTTATTAAATATATGCAGCTCTCCCTCGGAAAGGAACTCGGGTGGCTCGGGCGCCGCGCCGGCCTGCTGCGAGTATGACCGTGCGGGGAAAGAAGTCACGAGCGGGCGCGACGAGCACTGTGTTGGTGCAAACCGAATGCGTGCCGTATACTGAACTGAAACTGCTCTTGTAGAGAAGAGGCGCGGAGCTAGGCGCTGGGGCTGGGTCTGGGTCCGTATGCATGCCGTGGCTACGCGGGCAGCGACGGCTCGAGAGGGTGCCATTGTGGGAGACGAGTGGGCTGATGTACAGGTGTTAGAGTGCGTATTTTGCGGGGTACATGCAATGCATGGAGATACTGCTTACGAGGGCGGCGGCTGTCAGAAAGCCAAACGCGAAGTTTGTCTTCGTTATCAGGTCGCGAACTTCGTCATAGCTCTCACTTCCTAGCGCCCAATCACGTGGCGTGCTTATGAGATCAGAGATCATTACATTCTGTCACCCGAATCATCTCAATGACATCTCCGAGCATGGCGCTTACAAAGTCAGACCACATCTTGAATACAGACACTCGTCAGATCTATGCATCAGGCATTGCACTCGCAGTGATAGCAATATGTGGCAATTTCCATACATAACCAGGCCAGCAGCCGGCTATGCAGCGAACACACCATACCGTGCATGTCAAGGGTGACTGCAGAAGAGGGGCTGCTTACTTCGAGACCGAAGTAGATACATGTACCCCACAGTATCTCGAGTTCGCAAAGAAATGCAAAGCTGTGGAACGCCGCCGCACGCATAA
Organism: Neoascochyta sp. HWLR27; assembly: GCA_019775935.1. Taxonomy (NCBI): domain Eukaryota; kingdom Fungi; phylum Ascomycota; class Dothideomycetes; order Pleosporales; family Didymellaceae; genus Neoascochyta; species Neoascochyta sp. HWLR27. Next base: position 236,291 of record WODD01000092.1, on the reverse strand, counting down.
TCGGCGAGAACATTTCATGCGCATAGCAGTTCGTTCATCTCGCACAGTACAAGTTTGCAACATGTCATTGTCATTGCACATCAGGCCATGGCCTTTTTTCCACCTCAAGTCAAATCACGTTAGGATGGATGCACCCCAGGATTGCAACCTGGACCCCTTCTTGGTAAGAAGACGCGAGACGACGTGGCCGAGACCCTGATCAGCAGCGGCGCAGGCGACGGCTCTCTTCACATGAAAGGCACAGGGGATGCTGGGATGCTGCTGCTGCACGCCTCCGCACTATCAAGGGCGCCACCGCTGGGCGCTTCCTTCCAAGCCGCAAAGGATGGAGAGCCGCAAGGATCTTCGACGCAAAGGCTCTACTGATGCTGAGGCGAGTTTCTCTTGCCCTCTCCGCCGTTCGTGCATTCAATCGTGTCTTCGCATCGATCCTGGGGATGTTCGCCATGACGTAGAACAGTGTGTGTTTGCCACTTATTACGAATCTTGCAGAGGCCCAGTCTCTTGGAGATGGGGAGTTCATGCTGCCTTGCTGATCCAGATGCAGAGACACGCTGCGGTCAGTCCAGTCCGGAGTAAGGGGTTGGCCGATTGCCTGTTTGTTCTTCCCACTTATAGGTCGAAGCACGGAGTACTCGATTCTTTGTGTGTGATGTTTACGAGAACATGAATCGTGCATCGGATATCAAATGTGTCAGCACCATACGCGATCAAGGTGCCTTTTTTTCGTAGATATTTCTTACGTCATGTTGGAGGTGGGTATCTGTCAAGGAAGATTTCTCGGAGCAAGTCCGCTGCAACATGCACTGCTACATGACTAGAGCTCTGCGATAGCATTGTGTTGCAAACTTTGTGATTGAACTTGCCTACGGCAAGATTGCTGATCTTGAACACTGATCTCCTGTTGGGCCACCAGATGGGCAATATGCTTTACACATACTGTAGGAAAATCCAAACCCTCAACACAGGGTCCGGTGTAGCAGACATGACGCGAGCACGCCCAGTCCGCAAATCTTCTCCTATCCAATGAAGCACTGCGGACCTCGCCTGTCTCCGAGTAGCCTCCTAGCGCTCCGCACTTGGTCCCGTTCAGACACTCGAGCCGCCTGGTCCAACGTTCCAGACTACTACATCTCCCTATGCAAGTCTCCACTCTTGTCCGTGTGGAGGAGGGTCTCGCTACTTGCCACACAATTCGGTGACTGTCGAGTGTCGCAAGAGCAGAAGTGCTGATAGTGGCGGTGGTCGAGACCCACTCTCAACACCTGGTAGTTAACGCCCGAAGCTACGCCGTGGGCTTTTGGCAGCTAGATATGTGGATGGGTGGAGACCTCCGCACGGGGGAGGATGTGGAGATGGAGTGAGGAGTGAGGAGTCCGGATATGTCATTGTCCTGTCTAGGTAAGGTCTGGATGGTGAGAGGAGCAACGAGGGAGTGATATCACAGATTCGACCCACACTACCCAATCCTATCATCACCTCACCTTGCCAAGGTGATGCCAAAGCCGATTGTGGGCCTACGAAGGAGTTGGCGGAGTGTGTACCATGATGGCAAAACCTCACCAGCGTCAGACGATTACAGCGCTTGGCTGGGACGACAGCAGAGGACCCTGTTCCGCCAAGCGGTTATTTGACCCTGTTTTATCGAATGGTTACTTGACCCTCTTTTATCGAGCGGTTGCTTGCATCTCAGGGTCTTTTGGCTACGACAAGAGGAGTAGATGGCCGCATTCCAAGACGAAGTCCCTTGTCGGCGATAAGACTCGACTGCGACCTTCTCCACGTTGTTGCCCCCCGGATACGCAATCGCTCCGCAGTGCCCTGCACACATAGACACAAAGCCTGACGCCTTGTTGCAGACCCCCCCGTCACGTCAGATCAGCAGCCATCCGCCCGCATCTAGTCTCGTGTCGATAAATTGCACGATCTCAACAGGGCCAGATTGAGCACAAGGGCGGGAGGATGCGGAGGCAACCCTGCAGTGCTGCAAGACACGGCGCCGTGAGGCCCTGCGGCTGGTGTGCGTTGGGTCGTGTGTTGGGAATTTGCCGTTGCCATTACCGCCACGCTCACTCGCGCGCCGTCTCAACAGCGGGAGCTCAAGGGCTGCGTTGCATCAGCGGGAGCTTTGGCTCAACGGGCGCGCGGGTATCGTGGAGACCATCACTAAGCAGCAGCGTCCACTCGCTCAACCATTGTGCCATTCCACTCGATGCACGTCTTACCTGCAGCCAGCGGCCAGCGGCCAGCAGCCAGCGGGCGTGCGAGTGTGCGTGACGTGTGCTACAAACACCGGGCAGCTGCGTGCATGTGAGAACGCTAGAACCAGAGCATGGCAAGCGCCACCTGTTCGCCCACTTTTCTGTGCTCGCTTCAGGGGCGGACGAGGGGACGAGCGGAGGCCCTGGCCGCCGATTGCGGTGGGTCGCCCGCCGACGGTCGTGGCACAGAGGGCTCGGTGCTGAACGGGGCGCGTCGAGGGCTGGCTGATTGTTGGGAGCAAGCACACGAGCGCGGCGCACAGCGAAATTCTAATGGTCGAGCTGCACCGAAGGTGGGCAGGTATTCCTTCCAGGATCAGGTGTTTGAGGCTACCCGGTGCGCTAGGCTGGGTAGCCCTTGTCTGTTGAATCGTTGGGTTCTTCACTGTCCTGTTGCACGACTGCGACTCTGAAAAGCATGTCGACGGACGGTATACCGGAAGGAGAGACGTATGCTTGATGGCACATGGCTGCGCCGGCGGCTCCCGCACAACAGTGGGTTGCTTGTTGGCCTGTGCCGTTGGCCTCTCCACGCTTGAGTGGGGACGCCTCAACTACACACGATGACACGATGAGATGGAGACATCTTTGTCTGGCTAAAAGCGCCGCGACGGCGCACCTTAATCATACCCTGATATAGTTATATTGATCCGATGCACCGAGAGGCCCGTGATTTGGACGATGAAATCTGCGAAACGCAAATGCATCTTCCAGATTGGTCTGCTTCCGACCGCTCCAACACCGACACCGATGATAATGCAACAGAGTCCAGGTTACACAACCTCCGATTTACCACATCCAGCAACCCTGTTTCTCCCCCTTGATTTGCGCACGCCGAGCGGCTCGACGGCATGCCTAATCTTGCCATGACCGTCCACGTCGGGGCGTCACGAGCCTGCCGTAATCTCACCACCTCCACTACAGGCTGCCAGGCTGCCGGCTCGCAGCAATCATGTCGCCCCCATGCCCCGAATACCCGTGTGGATATCCCGTTTCCGCGGCTAGGTATGCGTACAGAGCGGACGTCGGGCGTCGAGGCGTGCCGGGTGGGAACCTCGAGTTTTGTTGAGGGCGGACATGCATGGGGCACATGCAGGCATTACGCCCGGCCACACTGACTACAGTCAGCGGGGTGTTTGGCTGGCGGTTAGGTATGCATCTGTGTTTTGCATTTTACAACGTTTAGGCGTTGCACGCCGTGTTGCTGCGTCTTGTGCAGAGTTTGGCTCGTGGGACTCGACAGACTGTGTTGCGCGCGTATCGTTGTTGGCTGGCTGGCTAGCTGGCTGACTGCATGCATTGCAGAGGCTGTAAAGTGGGTACACGTCTCGGCTTGACTCCTTTGTAGGAATTCTGGCGAAGCTGTTGCCAAGTGAAGCTCGATCACGTATCAGATGGTGGAGCGGTGTTGGTCTCTTCCCCGCATTATCAGCTCTGAGTATGGGTAGTCTGACTCGATGGGCAGATCTTCGCTGATCATGCCATACCGTATGTGGCAGTCCGATACCTGCGTTTCTCTTACCTCACAAGAGGCTTTATCAGAACTCGACGTTGTGTTTGGAATTAGTTGTGTAGCAGCAGCGCTGTCATAATCGCCTTATCAGCTACAGCTCCGCATTCTAGATAGCACGACGCTGCACAGCATAGTCGAGACATGTCTCCACGGTACTCTTAATGAAAATTAATTTCGAGCTGCACCAATAAGATGAGACGAGATTATAGATAGTTTCTTTGTATCTGAGTAGAGAAGGGTGCCGTCTTCCAAAGGTACCTAGGTATGAACATACTAAATTCAACCGTACCCTGAAAGCAAAGGGAAGATAAGGCACGTTCGAATGCTGTAAAGATGATTGGTGGGAAGGCTACCGGCCATACCGTATGTAGCTGGACGTCAGGGCCCGATGATTCGTTGAGTTTGGTGCAAGCTCGGTGTCACTACTGATGGACGGTTCAGCCCCGGTGTCTCCGCATTGGTCACCGGTCGATGAGTCTGGGGATTCGAAATGCGGAGAAGAAGCGTTACTAAGGACACCGTATAAGCAGTTTGAGAACTGTATTTGCCAGCAGACCCCTGGTGTTATCTGCAGAGTCCAAGATGTTGCTTCTAGCCAGTGAACGAGAATGTTGCTGTGGTCCACAGATTGGAATGCCTCTAGAAGCTGCCGGGTTCAGGTGCGCGTGAAGTTTGGTACTGGTACTGCCGCAACGAATCTTTGAGGAGCAGACGGCAGGCGGCAGGCGGCAGCCAACGTGCAACGTGCCCTGTGTAGTGTCAAGGAGCCGCACTTGTTCTGCGAGATAACTGGTCTTTGATCCTTGGAGTCGGTACCTTAACGCTTCGCTGGTGGTGTTCTGGACGATCTGATGCGCAGCCTACCCAGCAACACACCGTCCCTCCGTGAAGTCCCATTGGTTGTAAACGATGATCTACAATCTTGTAAGCCATGATTTGCAACACGCAGCATCTCGCGAGCGCGAACGTCAAGTAGAGGAATTTATTTCCAGAGATGTCACACGATCTAATCTGGTACAATCTTGGTACGATTTTCATGTCAGTCTTTATCGCGAATTGCGAAGATAGGGGACCAGAACGGTTAGAGCGGGATTGATATTGCGGCTGCGCTCATGACTCGGGCGTACCGTGTAAGCGCGCGTGGGCCGGAACCACCGGTGACCGAGACGGTATCGTCCCAATGACTCCTGAGGTGACAGGTTTCGCAAAAGGCCTAGTTGACCCAGAGTATTTTTTGTCTACACGCGACGCAAACAGCGAGGACCGAATTCGGGCCTTTGTCGAAGCTTTGCTAGTCTGCTGCTCGGACAAACCGGCGTCAAGACGGTCTACGAGTGTTAAAGTGGGGCGGGGATGCGGGTGGGACGACTCTCCTTACATTGCACACAAACGGATTCTGACCTGGCGTATTCGCAACATCCTTGATGGCAGAAGCTGTGCAGGGCCTTGTTAGAACGTTTGAGGGGCGGTGTGCAAAACCGGGAATCGGAAGTGAGAGCCAGCCAGACAGGCTGCGCAAGTTAATTACAGCCGAAGTGAATCTTGTGGCTTATAGTTGCCGTGCGCAGAATTGCCCTAGCTAAAGTATGGAGGTTGTGCTGTCTCAGAACTATAGCGCTGACATCATATGTCGTGAGGAAATAGAAACGTCAATGCGCTGCGCATCGCCTGGAGAGATTGCGGAGACGCGATTGCAGGGTGTGCGCGGTGCAACCCGAGTAGATGTTGTTGTCCAACTGAGCCGTATTGTGGCAACGAATTCCCTTCAGAGGGAGCCCAGGAGGCTTCCGCTCAGAGATCCACCGTCGCTGTGACCGGCAGCCCGTCCCTCGCCATCCATGTCCCGACAGGGTCAGTATCCTCTCAGCGCGTCCTGGACCAAATGCGCAGCATTTTGCGTGGGTCCTTGCTCCTTACTGGCAGCCTGATCGCGATCGATAAGACGGGTTGGACGTGGGTAATTAAAGGCGTGCATTGACATGAGGCCACGAGAGCAAGCGAGTTCCTGCTTTTTTTCCCTTGAGCTTCCCTTTCGTCTTTATCGATCGCGGGCCGGGCTGGGCAGTCGGAGGCGTGCCGATTTGGCGCAACAGGATTCGCAGAAGGCCGGTATTAATAGCCGGACAAGTCCTCTGCTGTTGCCATCTGCTGTCAACGATACATGGCGGGCGGCTGCGGGGATTCGACAGGCGACAGTGTTGCGATGGAGGAGCTAAGGGTGGGGGTGAGATGCGGAAGGTGCAGTTTTTGCAGTCGTGGGTACCCACTGCCTTTGACATGGCATTTACAAGCAGACGGCCGTGAATGACACGCTCCAGCAAGCCTGCTGGCGCGGAGGTGAGAATGCGATGTGACGATCGGACGCGTGCCGGATGCGGTATAGTTGCCGACCGAGGCGGGGAGTTCGTGGCTGAAGCGAGGGCGTGGATCGAGCCTGGAGCGGGGATCGGTGGGCGGATGGGGGTGGGGCTTGTCGTCGAGTGGCTCAGACCAGGGTTTGTGCCGCACGAAACTTTTTTCGACAATGACACTAAGTGGGGCACCCCGGGGCTGAGCAAAATGCGGGATAGTGATGCTTGGGAGTCAGGTCTGGCCACCACGATAAAAGTCAAAACCGACTGATGGAATGTGTTTCATCATGCGGTAAGAGTCAGGACGGCAATTCAGCTGGCTTGCCAGTCCTGTTTGATCGTCTCATGCACCGCCATCTTAGCCTGCCCTGCCTGCGCCTGCCCCTTTTGCTTTGCTGCCGTCGCGCACCAGCTATCTGCGCCTGATGGCGGCAATTTGGTTCTGCTGATAAGGGCGACGAGAATGTGGGCCTCGAGTGTCAGCCCACTTATAACGGACAAAAATAAAGTTGGCGTCAGCTACTCCTGCGACTCTGTGGTGACGAGCAGCCGGTGTAGGTAGAGGCGCGGCTGCACGCAGGCGCACAGAGCCTGAGACTATAGTGCCATGGCATGAGACTGCTCGTACTCCGTACACCAAACAGTACAGGCAGCCCAGAGCATCGGCCAGCGACAGTCGCGACACGACGCTGACAGCAGCCCTACTGTACCAAGGTTTGCTAGCGATGCACAAAGGCGCGAGGCCACGGCGGATGGTGCTCAAAAGTGCGGGGAAGTGTAGCTAGAAAGCCACATATTGGCAGTCCGACTTTCGAGCGCGCCTCTGGACCCGGACAACTCGAGCGCGCCGAGCACTTGCTGAGCAAGACGTGTCGGACAGGACATGGTGCAGCGCAGACGTTGCTGGGCGGGCAGTGCGTGCAGTGCGTGCGTGAACGGGGGCAACACGTTGGCAAACGTCACAAAAGAGCCTCTCCGCGGGGGATGCTTGTGGGCCACACATTACATTTTGCTGGAGTTCTCTGACGGCTCGCTTGCAGGGGTTGGCTTGTGGCGTCGTGTTTGGCTTCCCGACCCTTTGATTGGCTGTCGCATGACACCGCTCCTTAGAAGCGGCAAGCACGACGATCGTACCCTCTGTTGGGCAGCGCGAAGAAAAAAAATTCCAGAGACGTGTGGCTAAGGGCTGGTGATGGATATCTCACCATTGACACATTGACAAAACTTTGTTGCTTCGTGGCCGCACAGCCAGCGCAGAGCGGACACCGAGGGGCTGGTGGGGAATGCTTACCGTTCCCAGCGGCAGAGCCCCCACACAATGACATCATGGCTCACTCTGTCTGCCCGTTCGGTGGTGCGTGCGCCATTGGGGGAAACTCTGCGACGGGCCATTATTCGCGGGCAGCGAGAGCTCAGCGCAGATGGAGGCCCCGCGGGCGCCGCAAGCCTTGTAACGGTCGCGGCGCTGAGGCTGCGTAGGCACCGCGAAGAGTAGACGTAGGTAGGCAGCCAAACGACCCGTCGCGCGATCCGTCGGCAAAGTAGGTACCGGCGCCAGCGGCCAGCGGCCAGTGGTCAGTAGGCAACGACCAGCGACCAGCGACCAGCGACGGCTGCTGGGGCTGAGGGCTGAAGGGCGTGGTCGGCGGTGCTGGATAGATGGGCAGATTCATCGCCCCAGAAAGGACTTTGTTGCGGGCTCTGTCCCACCGTTTCGAGTTGTGGCCGTGCCAGACGTCGACAGGCCGCATCCGCCGTAGTCGGGAGATTTGGGACTTCCGGTCCGGCGTGTGGACGGGACTGATAAAGGCGATGCGCCTATGTAATCCGATGGCGCCACTCCGCCCGTACGCGTGGAGGTCGGCGTACCAGCAGGTCCTTTGTTGTCGCTCCGCCGTCGGCGTGGACGGCGCCACCTCGAGTGTGCAGTGTGCAGCGCTGCAGCGCAGCAGGGCCGTCGCGCGCCCAGGACGCCGTGGTACGCTGCACCGTCCGCTTGTCTCCGCTCCCGCATTCGCCCTCGAGGGCTGCTCCAGAGAACCGGTTACCGCCGCTTGGCCACTTGCTGCGTGCATCCCGGCTCTGTTGGGGGGTGGATCGTGCTGCACGCTACCAACTCGCTTGTACGTTGGTGCATCAGAGCCCTGGGTAAGGCCGTGCGGCAAATCCTTGGAGAGCCTGGGTCGAGCGATTTGCGTCGACATCCCGGCACCGCGCTTCCCCAATAGTCGCGGCCCTGCACCTCATCTGCGCTACCGCTCCTCAACACTCCGCCCTCCCCCCAGACTCGTCTCCAACACTTCTCTAGGCCTCTGCCAGCCCGAGGACCCTTTAACAGGCCCACCTGCTTTCGCTCACCTGGTTTTCCATTTCGACAACACCGACGACCTTGCCGTCTCGCCCCCCCCACATTCACACTCCAGCAGCCTCGTCCTGGCTAGCACCTTCCACGCTTCGCGTCCAGGTATCATCACACATCATCACACCATCCGCTCCCTTCCGCCACCACCCACGGAAGCCCCGGCCTCTGCTCCTCTGCCCTCTGCACCTTTACCTCCACCTCCACCTCCACTACGCCTGCACCACCTGCACGCCTGCCACCTCGCCGTCCTCGCAGCTTTGACTAGCTGTGACTACCCGTGTTGCGGCCCTCTTGTCCCGTTGCTCTTCCCAGCACCAGCCGCCGGCGAGCCAGTCTCTCCACCTAATTCATGTAAGTTTGTTGTTTGGACCGGCCGCAGCGTTTCCCTACACCACCACAATCACAAAGCATTCCGTTGTGGTTGTTGCGCCCTGCCAGCTCGGCCCGCCGCTTTTCTCTCCAACGGTCGCTAACCGACACTCCAGACCCCACTTCTGTAATAGTCTCCTTGTAATGCACCTGCGATCCTAGCTTCTCCCCCACGACACATTCGATCTTCCGCTTTGCTCCACACAAAGCCGACCGAATGCCTTACACTCCCCCCGCTCAGCGGTCGCCCGCATCCTCCCACTCAAACAGCCCTATCCTCAGCCGTTCACATTCCTACGTCGACAACGTCCCACACTCGCCAGCCACCTCACAGCGACCAGCGTTGCCACGTTCCCACTCTTCGGCGTCGTACCTGCACAAGCAGCGTCGCTCCCCGTCGTTTTCTGCCGCCAGCCCGGTCGAGAACGGAGCTGCAGTCGATGCCAATGAGGAACCCAGCATGACTGCCAGCCGTAGTCGTGGGCCTTCAGCTAACGGTAGCCTCCGTCCGTCTCCTTCCCCTGTAAACGATCTTCTGATTCCATCAGGTGCGATCACCACTCCACCAGATTCCTCAGACGACGAAGAGCGGGGCCGCAGCATCGGCGACTTGAAGGATCTCGAAGAGGCGCTGCAGCACATCAATGCGATGAGAAGCTCATCGCCACAGCGCAACACAGCTGCTGAAACACCAAAGAACTCTCTACAGCTCATGACGGCTGCCCGGTCATTATCCGCCGAAGCACGCAAGATTGCTCATTCTCGCTCGTCAAGTGAGATTATGCTCTCCAAGCACAATGTCGAGTCGCTCGACACCAACCCCATCATCACCTCCTCGGATGACAGCGATGCTGAAGACGAGCTGCGGATGAAACCGCCTCTGCTTCGCAAGAAGTCTGGCGAGTTGGTAAAGCCTGCGCTCCGACCTTCCTCTGCCCGTCGGAGGTATTCCAGTATGCCTGGTACCCCGACGTACTCCAAGGCCGTGCACTTCAACGAGGACATTGAGCAGGTCCGACACTTCCTCGCAGTAGATCGCCCTATTGCTGTCAGTGCCGGTTCCTCGCCAGTCGAGACAACATATGAGAGCGAGAATGAGTACCCCTTCGAAGACTCTCGGGCTAAGACCCCTGAGTGGGAGATCAAGCTGGCCAACTTCCCTACCTCAGAGACATATGAGCGACAGACCGCACCTGTCCGTGTTGAGCGCATTTTCCTCGCCTCGGACAACCAAACCCTTGTCGGCAACATTGCATGTGCCAACATCTCATTCCACAAGCTTGTCGTTGCCCGCTTCACTCTCGACTACTGGAAGACCACTTCTGAAGTGGTTGCCGAGTTCAACCACGATGTCCGCAGGAAACAGAAAGAGGACGGTTACGACCGTTTCAACTTCAACATCAAGCTGGCCGACCAAGCCAACCTTGAGTCGAAGACTCTGCTATTGTGTGTGCGCTACCAGGTTAACGGACAAGAGTTCTGGGACAACAACAACGCCATTAATTACCAGGTCGACTTTACCAAGAAGACAAGGCAGCAATCGCAGAGCAAGCGCTCGAGCGGCCCCATGGGCGCCATTCCCCGTAGCCGCCACTCACCTCTTGCACCGCGACCACGCTCTATGCCTCCTGCAGTAGTCGATGATGACTTTGGTCACGACTTTGAGAGCAAATTCGAGTTTGGTAGCACTGGTCGCATCATCGGTGACTCGAATAAGTCAGCCATTCGCCTGAAGCCTAAGAACAAGCGCGCCACCACCTTCAACGACCAGTCCACCCGTCGCCCTCAAGGCGGCCAGGCGTTCTCGTCCCGGTATGACTTTGGCGCTTCTCTCTCGGCTGCACTGTCCACAGCCCAGACTGCTTTGGGCGACCGCAGTGGCCTCAGGGCCGATACAAAGAATATCCAGAAGGGTTACTTTGACCGTCCTGTAGCTGCCGCGAAGACGCAATCAGCTGCCGCGCCTGTTCCTGGTACTCGTCCCGACGCTTTGTCTTCCGACAAGCCCGACCTTCAGTCAGCAGAGTACAACGAGTTGATTCAGAAGTTTTGTTTTGTACGTTCCCAACCTCAACATCCCGGCACCAAGGCTTAGCGGAATACTAATACGCCTCTCAGTTCGGCACACCTACCGGGAAAGGCTCCCCTAAAGTCGTCACACCCGCAACCAAAGAAATACCGAACGATGGCGCCACCGAATACAAGTTCAGCAACTCCTCTGGAAGCAACCAGTCTTCGGCTGCCAGCAGCCCACCGTCACCTGCCATGCCCGTCTTGATGGACGGTGCTAGCGACCTGAAGCCTTCTCGAACACCCTCACCTTTTTTATCCCGCTCAACATCCCCCGGCCCGGTCACAGGATCCGGTCCTGAGGATCTTGTTGCGTCTCAGTACCAGTATGGCTACAACAACATGCACAGCGGTCTCTTCGTGGAAAGGACCCACACTCCCCAAGCATGTGTTTAAGCCTCGAGGCACCCCCTTTTCTGAGGCCGCAGAAGATCCTCTTCTTACGCCTAACGAATTTCCTTGACACGAAGTTGCGCTTGACGGCCTGATTGACGACGATGAGTGGAGCGGACGTTGCTGGTCCCCCGGCAGCCGAGCGCTCACGAATCTGTTCCAGTCCGGTACGAGACGTTGCTACGAGTTCAGCGATTGTTGTTTCCCTCTCGTCTCATTCGACACACCCAGTGTCCCAGCATATCTCAGGATGGGGTCATTGCTGCATTTTCTGGTCGGCCTCCTTGCATGTTTATTTCAGCCGGCGTTCCCTCGGTGGTAATCCAACATGGCGTTCCTCGGGTATTTCCATCTCTTTCCTGATCTCTCATGAACCAAAAACTGGTTCTAATGCGCTATCCTTTTGAGCGACGCCACTCTGGTTCCGGTGTCGCCGTCAGTTGTTTCCAACGGGCAGGAACAAAAAGTACGGCTTGCTTGCATTGCGTTTGTAGCGTTATTCCTCATTCTTATGGATCGTCGAGTCCTCTCGTACATAGTCCTGGATTCTTAGTCGGAAACCACGGTGGAGAATACGAGTTTGTTGATGTTTCCAATTGGTCCAAATTGTCTTCGAGTGCGCCGTTTCTGATATCCTCTTCTGTTTCTGTGTTTTGTATTCGTATGCGGTGATGAGTCCTACTCAAGTCGAGGGTCGTGGTTGGAAACCACGAGGCCCACAGCTGTCATGTATCAAAAACGTGGGGTCACCCCAAATTATACTTCTACCTTTGGCCCCACAGTGGACTCCGCGTGAACACCTTTTCTGCCGCCAAAGAATGAAGCCGAAGGCCTGGATCGTGAGTTCCGGCCATGTGACCCTTCGGCTAACGGCCAAACCCAGTCCGTGCGTTCACCGCCTTCCAGATTTAGATAGCTCTGCCGGTTGTCAACCAGCCATTGGACCCTGAATCTTCTTACAACTCCTTTTGTTCTTTCATCAGGACGCTCCAAGACAGCGCCCAGTTGCCGGATTTGAATTCGTGTGTCACGATGTCTTTCTGGGGTAGCCGCAGCAAGCCTCCCCCGCCTCCTCCGGTCGTACCGCCACCCGTTGCTCGCTCGGGCCCGCAAATCGATGCCACAACGGTGATCTCGCTGCTCGCTGTGCTCGCCCTCCTGGGCGCGGCCTACGCTGCTTCCCTCAAGGCTCTTCCCAAGTCTTCCACGCTCAAGATCCGGATCTTGTTTATCTGGCACCTTTTCGATGCTCTTATCCATTTCGTGTTCGAAGGATCCTTCCTCTGGAACTGCTTCTTCGTTTCGTACTCGCTGCCGACGTCCTTCTCCAATGCATCAAAGCTCCAGAGCATCACGCTCTTCACACCACCAGACGTATATTGGCTGGGACGAAAAGATCTGTTGTACGGGGCCAACTACGGCACAGGTCCATTCAGTCGGCTATGGCAGGAGTATGCGAAGGCGGACAAGAGATGGGGCGGCACTGATCTGACGGTCGTGACTCTCGAGGTCTTGACGGTTTTCGTGGCTGGCCCGATGGCGCTGTGGATCTGCTGGATGCTGAGCCGAGATGTGAGGAAGGGAGTGCTGAAGAAGTGGTTTTGGATGATTATTCTGGCTACAGCAGAAATCTATGGTGGTGAGTCAACCATTTTATTACGCCTCACAAAAGGAGGGATACAAGGCGGGAGTACTTCGATGGCACTGGATACTTCCATTTGTTGAGCCAATATGTGGGTCCAGCTCGAGTACTCCTGAAACGAGTTGTGTTGAGTTGTGCGTTGTTCACGAATACAGAGGCTGACACGTGGTTCACCGCTCTAATAGGCTGGATGACTTTTGCACCTGAATGGTTCAGTGGAAGCCCCAATCTCGACACGTCGAACTGGATGTTCCTGTAAGTGGACCTCTCTGTTCGAGTCTCTTATCAACGTCGACGTCTCCCTGCACTCGACTTCGACTCCCTCCCATCACAGCCCAGATACGCCCTTAATCCTCATCCTGAGCCTTCCCTCGAGCCCACTGCACTTGAAATCCACATACCGACCGAAAGGGCGGTTCTGATTTTTGTGCACACAAGCTGTACCGAGCCTGGCATCTCCTATATCGCCTCATCTTTTCGTAACAGCCTCATTCTGTTCTGACTGCATTGCCGCACATGCTGTTTTGGTGTTGCCCTTGGATGCTATTTTCATCAACATAGCTTCTACCCTATACCATCTAACACATCTCTTTACAGGTACCTCTATCTCGCCTTCTTCAATGGTCTATGGGTTGTCTTCCCTCTCTGGATCTTGTATGAAGCATATCAAGCCATAAGTGCAGCCATGTCACAGGCTGAGATGGTCGACTTGGTCAACTACCTGAAGAAGGCTGAGTAAATGACGGTTCGGTGCGTGGAATTGAAATAGTGTATATACACGGGTGTCGATGTTTGGTTCATGAAAGGGGTCCTTGGGTAGGTTGGCACAGCGTGGATATTCGGGGAGTGTGGCTGTGTAGTGCTCTTAGTTATTGGTAAAACCATCTTGAGGCGTATGTTTGTAACTCAGTTGCGCTTTTATGATAAGTCAACTTCCATACCGTGTATCAACGTCGTATCCCGATAAAAGAAGCGTCACATTCAAACCGTCACATCGCAGTTTCTATCACTCTCCAACCTGTCCTATTCATGACACGGTATCTCTATTATAGTCATCTTGCGCTGTCTGTCGCTAGTCTGACTCTCACACGCCACCACTATGACTAATCGAATGGGCATGTCGACGTTGCTTTCGACTGCCATATCAACAGAGCGCTCTCGAGATCCAGTCGTTGCGTTATCTCTAAGTATTGTCTAGGTATTTTGCTTGAATCAAACCTTATCGAGCTATTTGACTGTTTCCCACGCAAGACTATACGTAGAGACACTAGAAATCATAGGCTCAAGGTAGAAATAACACCTTGCATGGTTGGCCTTTCCCCACTTCATTCCCAGTCTTTCATGGCTACTCAGATGTACACCTCGTTAAGCGCAGCATAAGTCGCGATCAGATATGCACTAATGAGCGATTACTATCACTGCAGCAACTACCATGGACATTAACGCGCACTATCATCATATAATATACTGTAGTCGATCTTAAGACCTCAGGAGGGGTGCAGACTTTCGGCTGATCTTATTCACTATACAATTTCGCACTAGCCATATCCAGTATTGGTTCCTTCTAGTGAGTACCCGATGACCCTTTCCCACAGGAGCCTCAATTCTCTGCATCTGACCTAGAAAAACATCATACCACATAGGTAATCAGATGCAACCCGACTACGTAATGAGCACCGATGTCAGCTCACTCTGCAAGCGACAGCCAGCAACATAGTAATAGTACAGCCACAATGGGTGCATATTCTTGCCAACATTACCGAACTCGTCAATTGCTCTGCGTAGCACGTCGCATGGAATAACATCTTCCACGAGTCACTGATCAAGCCGATGGCACTGCACGTGCTGGAGGATCGTACAGCCGTGTTGATACGTCCAAGGATGCTGGAGCGTCTTTATCCGATCCGATGCGGCCCAGAAGCCCGCACCCCGCCGTTGAAACTTCAGGACGTCTCTTGTAGACAACGACTCCAAACAGATCATCCACGGGGCTGCACCTGCACCGATGTGATTACCGGAGGATTGATAGTGGTGAGTATTACCCGGTGCTTCGAGGCAAATTATCCGCAGGCACCAAGCCCAAACACTGGTGTTGGAGGGGCATTGTGGCGGGGCACCAATGGCTCGACAGCTACCCCACTACCGACACGGTGCAGGGCCATGTTGGAAAAACATTCGAGCCCGCATAGCAGAGGGCTCTCGCGGAAAGTCGGGAACTGCATGCGTATACGACTTCAATGCCGCCAACGTGTTGACCGCAAACTTGGGGAGATGCGGGCCGTGCAGTAGTACTCTTTGGCTGCGCCATGCAAGGAGCCTGTCGACAAGCAGCTACAACCCTGCGGATGGAGGGTAAATGACCACGGGAGCATTTCCTAGACTGGCAAATAAGGTGTAAGCTAGCAACGGCGCAATTGTTCCTGCGGTAGAAGACGTAGGGAGCGTGACTATCTAGCGTCTAGCGTGGCGTATATGACGGGCAGTGCACTTGGTCCCGAATCAAAAGACATATCATACAGAGGCCATGTTTGCTAGGCGGTCTTGTGGCGCGAGTATTAATATCCTCTGTGCCCGCTCCCCAGTCCCTCAGTTCTCTGCCAGAAGCTTTTCAACTCTTTCTCCCAAAACCTTCGTCGTCGGTCCTTCCCGTCGTCTACTTCCCCGCCGTCGCATAACCCACACGCCTGCATACCGCAGCTCGCTCGCAACAATGGCCGTCGAGACACCCTACATCACGCTGAACGATGGCAACAAAATGCCCCAGGTCGGATTCGGCCTGTGGAAGGTCAACAACGACACCTGTGCCGACACAGTCTACAACGCCATTAAGACTGGCTACCGCCTGTTTGACGGCGCTTGCGGTACGTGACATCGACTACATGTCTACACCCTCAATTCAATTGCCTCTGAATGCGCTGTGTCTGTTGGGGCTTTTGCGCCTTGGCTGGACTGCGTCGGCAGTTGCGATCTACATCCTGTTCCGATTTACCGGTGGTTGCTCGGAATGCTAGCGTCATTTCTCGGAACGATGCACTAACGACTCAACTTTAGACTACGGCAACGAGGTCGAGGCCGGCCAGGGTGTTGCCCGCGCCATCAAGGAGGGTATCGTGAAGCGCGAGGACCTTTTCATCGTCTCCAAGCTCTGGCAGTCGTTCCACGACTACGACCAGGTTGAGCCCATCACCAGGAAGCAGCTGGCTGACTGGGGCGTCGACTATTTTGATCTCTGGGTCATCCACTTCCCCGTTGCGCTCAAGTACGTCTCGCCCGAGACACGGTACCCCCCGGGTTGGTTTTACGACGGTGAGAGCAAGGTCGAGCACAGCAACGCCAGCCTCGAGAGCACATGGAAGGCAATGGAGGCTGTCCAGAAGAAGGGACTGGCAAAGAGCATCGGTGTCTCAAACTACACCGGTGCGCTGCTGCTCGACATGTTCACATACGCCACTGTCAAGCCTGCGACTCTCCAGATCGAGCACCACCCCTACTACGTCCAGCCCAACCTGCTCAAGCTGGCAAAGGAGCACAACATTGCCGTGACCGGATACTCGTCGTTCGGTCCTCAGTCGTTCATTGAGTGCGACATGAAGCTCGCTGCCGACACTCCCCTGCTCTTCGACCACCCCGTCATCACCAAGATCGCCGAGGCACACAGCAAGACGCCCGCCCAGGTGCTGCTCCGATGGGCCACTCAGCGCGGCCTGGCTGTCATCCCCAAGAGCAACTCGCAGAACCGCCTGCAGCAGAACCTGGACGTCACCAGCTTCGACCTGAAGGAGAGCGAGATCCAGGAGATCTCCGACCTCGACAAGAACCTCAAGTTCAACGCTCCTACAAATGTAAGTCTTCCCTCCGTCTTGGCCCCAAATTGATGTGCTGACCGCTTTGTAGTACGGCATTCCTTGCTACGTTTTCGCATAAGCGCTTTCTGAGAATTTACGATTGAATATACGAGACCACACACGAAGTCGACGATCAGACTACGCCCCGGCGAGGGATAAATGGCCCCATAGTTAGCGCAATAGCAGCAGAGGCTTTAAAAATACTTCACACATGTTCGAGCTTACCTGCAAAGAGTGAGATATTGGCTTGCCGCTGTTGCACTCTAGTTGGTGTTACCAAGCTGAATAGAGTCAGCAATTGGCACACTGAACATTCACCTTATTTTGCATTGACGAGACTCCACCTATCACTCACCTCCCTCAGATTTAAGAACACCACTCTGTATTCCAACGCCTAGTATTGACCCTTTGAATTCACACGCCCACACATCACCTTGATCCCCACGAGAACCCATACAAGAAGCGCACTCAACCCTCAACCCCACTCCCCCAACACAGCACATTCTAACCACAAACGAACCCAGCACATCTCCCATCTCACTACACCAACACCAGTAGCAGCAACAACAACAATGTCTCCTCTGCAATACAACACACAATACAAAGCCAACCCGCTCTGCAAGAAACCAGGCGACCTCGAGGGCGTCATCATCTCGCCCGAGGCACAGCGGCTGGCGGACCAAGAGAGAAACGGGCCGCAGTCGCGGTTCGGGACGCCGGGCGTGCCGCTGGCGCCGCCAAAGTACTACTACAACAATGGGTATGGTGGGTACTCGCGGTATGGGAGCGGGTCTAGTAGGGGGTTTGAAGACGCGGGAGGCAGGGCTAGTGGTGGAGGGTATGGCAGATCCAGTAGGTGGTAGGTACTGTACTTGAGCAGGCAAGCAAAAGAAATGAAGAGAGAGAGGGTAGCGGTAAGCATACTTTTCGAAGACGGATGCGAGTCTCAGCCGGCGATAGCGAAGTCGAGAAGGCTCCTGGATCCTAGGTAGCTTCAAGATACCTATCTGCCTAGCTATCCCCACAACGGCCGCGCATCTCGACTCGATACATACGTACCTAGGGTAGAATCTACCCACTCACCAATCTAATACCTACCCAGAGCAGCCAAGTCTCTTCCCCGCTAGCACAACAAGCCCATCCGTCGCGTGCCATGCGGCCGGATCCGTGCAGCGCGCACACACGTGATCCCGCATCGTCATTCCGTTGCAGCGCGCCCAGCGGCCCGCCGATAGCAGACGTCGAGCGTGCAGAGAGTTATGGGGAACGAACGGGCGCGGGCGGCTAGGTAGATAGCTAATTCGGTAGGCAGGCAGGTGTCTGAGATATCGATCTTCAGCAGCCGGTTCGTGCGCAGTGACGATGACGATGACGATGATGTACAAGGGCGACGAAGTTGCAAGTGCTCGCTCTGCGGATAGTTGGGACAGACAGGAATGTGAACAATGCCATGTGTTACATAATCGGGCAGCGGACCCAAGCCAAGCGCAAAATAGAAAAATAGCCAGGCAGATATGACGCTACCCGCCGGATCCATAATTCGAGCCGCATGATCCGCGATCCCGCGCACCAGCTCAACGCGCCGCTAGGCTACTTGCGACGCTGTGCATGGCGCCTTTACAGCGAGCGAGCTGCGCTCGGGCAGAGCGTGTGTGTGTGTGTGTGTGTGTGCGCGCAGACACCGGGCGGTGCGCTTTGCAGGCAGCGCCGTGGATGAAAGCGCGCGTGGGGGGTTGCCGGAGCCGGGGCCTTGCATCAGGGCAGCAAGCGGCGGCGGCGGCGCAAAGGTTTTTTTTGTGCTGGGTTGGGGGGGCACACACAGCACACGATCCATGACGTGATGATATCCGCGGAGAGCCGGGGCTAAACTTTGCGTGAGCGTTGGACGTCGGATTTGGAACACAGCGAATCGTCGCAGAGTCGCCGGCGAACCACGGCCAGGCCTTGCGACGCGCGCCCCAAGGTTAAACACTACTCGTGCCCGCTTCCTCGTGCTCGCTGGTAACCCTCTTCTGGCTTGATATCCTCCCCCCACCTAGCGAGCGCGCTCTATCTTAGCACTTTCCTCTTGTTGACGACGACGACGACGCTATGGAGCTGTCCAAAGAACAAAAGCAGACTCGGTACGCTCCCGTGCTCTTCCGGAGCTTCGTGCGACTGCGACGGTCGTCGAGCATGGCACCGTGCTGGTCGCCTGTGCAAAAAGCAAATGCTAACTGCCAGCTTAGTTTTTTGGCCATTGTTCTCCCTACGTTAACGCTCTCGACCCATCTGCTCCTCTCTCTTTCATTTGCGCTGCCCAGCGAAGACCAAGCCCACCCGTGCTGGTCGTTGCTTTACAATGGGCTCGCGGCCCTCGCAAGCGTGCTGGGGCTGGTGGGCGCCATCAGGGTAAGCAGAACCCGTTTGCCGCTGCGCAAGCAATACAAGCACTGTCCGGCTTTCGTCCGTCGGCTGTCTGGGCGCCTTGTTTCGTAGCACACGCACGCACACACACACACATGCAAGGGAACCTAGGCTAACGCGCTCTCGCAGTTGATCCCCAGCCTCGTGTCAGCTTACACCCTCGTCCAAACCTCGACCCTGTCCTTCGTAACCCTCGGCCTCGTCAACATCCTGCTCCCGCTCAACCTGCGAATCTTGAACCCTGCAGTATCGAGCCTGCGATTCGACGAGACTGCGATATGCCGCGACATTGACTCGGGGTTCGGGTGGGACGAGGAGTGGCTCGTCAAGTGCTCAGAGAGCTTGAGGATGGTGCAGATATGCGTGGCTCTGGGGGGCCTGATTCTCGTGGTTGCGCAGTGGTGGGCTCTCGCTACCGTGCGGACTTGGAGTAGGGAGCTGCAGGTTCAGCGCTGGAGAGAAAGCGAGGCTGCCGATGTCGAAAAGCTGTCGCCCGTGACTGGCCGAGACGATGGTGCATTTTGCGAAAAGAGCGGATTTTGAGAAAGAAAAAGAAAAAAAAGAACAAAAAGAAAAAGAAGAAAAGAGCTACGAAACGGCCGATATATGAACGCAAATGACCTGTCCTTATCAAGTTTATAGCATGAATAGCAACTCACTGTCAAGCGTTAAGCGTTGACGGTAGAGCGAATAGAATACAACATGTATACATCAGAAAGCTCCGGGCATCTGCGTATGTCGACTGGCCTCGGCGATATGTACAATTTCGTCTTCGGTGTACACGGGTAGATGGATGACGAAGCCGTGGTTCGAAGCACCTTTGTAACATTAGCCTCAAACACGACCATACTATAACTAGACTCGAGTGTGACACCAAACCGTTCGCTGTACTCACCACGGTCCCGGCAGATTTCCTTAACGAAGAGCTGGCCACCAAGGTCATGTTGCAACGGAGATGAGTCTCGTGCAACGCCTCTGTAGAAAGTGAAGGACCTGCACTCTTTCTCGTTGTTCAGGTACCGAGTGTATGTTGTGACGGGCCTGAAGGAACAACTGTCGCAGTGACAGCTGCACTTAGTCCATGCCTGGACTGCCCCACAGTGGATGCACATGTCTGCTATGCCGCTGACCCACATGTTCCTGCCTTGGGGCCCCGTGTGGACAATTCTCGCTAAACGGCCGACATGCCAGGCGCAGAGTCGTCGGGGTAGTTTGATGGTCTGTGTCTGGTCCTCGGACGATGTCGTCTCACACGCCGGACTGCTTGAAGACTTGAACGAGCTGACAGGATAGACGGCTTTGCAAAGGATACAGCGCATGTGAGTGGGCTGCAGAGTTGGTCTTGAGAGGTAGGTTCGTATCGCAAGGCGGGCGCAGTCGGACACGGTCGTGTTCTTGAGCCGTGGCGCAAGAGGAATCGTGTTGTGCAGAACGGGATGTGTGAGCTTCAAAGCAAGTGTGCCGTCTGGAGGGAGGAAATCGCATATCTCGAGAATCATCTCCGGAGGCAGACCCAGTAGGTTGAATGACATGGTCAAGAACCAGACGGATTAGTGGGAATGTTTGCAAGAGAACAGGCTGACAGCTGCTCGTAGAGCTGGGTCTTAAGGAGCAACAAAGATGTCAGAAGGATACCAGGTTTCTGTTTGTCCAGGCGCATGGCCCTTTGAGACAAGGGATACTATGTTTATGACCCGGTGCGGGTGTCGTTTGTTTGTCGACCCTCCTGTTTGGGTGCAGGGCGACTGACTGCCCTTTGATTTGAAACGGCATGTTGGTGGACCTGTTGGCCTGTCCTGTCTTGCACACGCGGAAGACACCATTCTGAGTGCTTGGTCAGGCGTTAGTGGCAGGGTGCAAACGAGCGTACGCGTAATGACGAGGGAGAAGACTGAAAAGGACAGCAGGTAGAGACGTTTGTGCTACGGCGAGCACAAGGGAATGAGTGTGACGATGGAGACGGTGAACACAGAGAAGCAAGTTTGCTGGATTTTGCATGTGACTTGGGAGGTTGGAATGCTGCTCGACGTTGGCGACATCAGACTGGTCATACATGGTTGTGTCTTACCTGGCACAGCCCCTTGGTGTTAGCTTGATGGTACTGCTGTCATGGGGTATCAGGCGTGGAGTTGGGCCTAGCAGAGGACGAAGGGCGTGCGGACAGAGTGCCATGTGCCGAATGCTGTGCGTGTGATGATTACCTACCTACTGCAACGTGGACCGAAGAGGTTAGCGGCGAGTGTAGTGTACATGGATACAGACAGGCGCTGCAACCGCAGAACCAGAACCGTGCATGTCGCCATACCTAGTCGACCAACCGCATCAGGAAAGAAGCCCGCCTGGCCGGTCTATGCACGGCGGCAATGTTGGTCTAGGAGAGCTTGGCTATCGTGAAGACGGTGTTGGGTGGTGTAGGTAGTAATAGGTAGGAGTGGCTGGCAGAGCAGCGTAGGCGAGGGGGGGTGCATGTGCATGTACAGCTACGGCGGCGGTGACTGCAAAGGGTACAGGCATGGCATGGCGTAGCATGGTGTTGTTGACGAGGACGGGCATTCGCTATCTACCTATTGGAGGAGCCCCGCACCGAGTGGGCATGGCGGGATGCGAGTGCAGCGTGGTGGAGGCCAAGGTGACCACGATGACGCCGACAGGGCGCCATTGCCATTGGGGCGGGTGGGTGGCGGGCTGCAGGCGGGCAGCAGAGTCTTTGCAGCAGCGAGCAGGCGAGCAAGCGAGGATGGGTTGGGCTGCGAACTGAATGTTCGGTGTGTTGAACGCAAGTGCAGATGGAAATGCAAATGGGCGGCGGCCAAGCCGGCGTCTTGGACGATCGAGGGTCGAGGGTCGAGGGTCTTGTGTTGGTAAATAGCCAGGGTCCACGTGCGGGCCGGGAAAAGGAGAGACGACTCCGGCCGCCGGAACGTAGTAGGCATGGCTGTCTGCTGTCTGCTGTCTGCCGTCGCCCGTCTGTCTGCTTATCACTGAGCCGTAGCAAAGGGAAGCCGACCGACTCGTCGTATTGCATCGTATCCTGTCGCCAGAAGAATCCGTCTGTTGTCCACTAGCGCATCCCGCACTTTTCAACGACGGGTTGCAGCGGCCAAACGTCATGTTGGACATGATATTGACGGTCCGCACAACCACCTCGACCGTCAGCATCCACCACAACGCACACCAGGCCGCGGGATACATCCCCCCCCCACTGCCCCCTCCCTAGCGCAGCAACAGCCCGTCGACTGCACATGCGCAAACTAAACTCATCCCAATCTCCTCCGCTCCCACAACGACCAACGACTCACGGGCCTGCGCGCCTTGGCCAGGCCTAGCGTTGGGCTAATCTGTAACTGAGGAATATCCTCTTCGACGCCGCACGCCGCATGCCGCACGCCGTCAGTCTTCCCCCGACTCCCCTTCCTTGCCCTCCAGCTCCAGCCTCCAGCTGCCTGTCGAGCCCCCTCTGTCGCTCCTTATTCCCCCCCAGTGCTGCCCGCCTTGCATTTCTCGGTAAGCTCCAGTCCTCCAGACAAACACCTCCGCCGTCTCCTGGGTCCGGCGCGCCAAAAATCTTTTCCGCTCCCGAATCGTCCCTCATTTCCCGCCCCCATTCCGTGCATACTTACACCCGCCCGCCCGCGCCCGCTTCCTGCCCTGCCATTGCCCTCCCTCTGACACGGTGTGCAGTTGGGCCTGTTGCTCTCGGAACCTCTCCTCGTCGTCGTTGTCGCTGTCGCAAACACACCCTCCTGCTAGTGTCGCCCGCCTCGCACACAGACGCTGCCTGCTCCTGCTCCCGCTCCACACTGCCGCCATCATGGCCTACTACAACGACCCCACCTGGCCAGCGCCTGCCCCCGGCCGCCAGCCCTCGTGGGAGCAGCCCCAGCCGCCCTCGCGCTCAGGTACCGCACACCACCACCTCTACACCCTCCACACGACATTGAGTAACATGGACCCAGGCGCCGGCTCCACGGTGAGCCGCGACGAGGCCAATGCCTTTGTCTCGCAATTCGACGGTAGGTTCAAAACACCCTGCCTGCTGCTGGCGGTGCTGCTGCTGCCACTACTACTGCCATCGCCGCTGCTGCCCCCGACTGCGCTAATGCACTGCAGAGGTTGACCGCGCTGCCGAGAACCTCGCCAAGGGCGGAAAGCCGTTCGGCGGGTACCCGCCCACGCCCATGACCCCCGGCAGCCGTCGCGAGTCGATGCCCATGCCGGCCGCCGGCCCGCGCCCTTACCCCGACTACGGTACCGTTGTCCTGCCGACTCGACGCAAGAACCCCCACTGACCGACGCAGACGCCCGCACGCCCGGCCAGCAGCGCCACCACTCGGTCAGCGAGTACGACGGCATGCGCCCGCACTCGGCGTCCAACGCACAGGGCTTCTACCAGAACCAGCGCTACGCCCCCCGCCCCAACGATGCGGACCAGATGGCTCAGGCGAAGCGACGGATGGCGGCTCAGCGCGAGCGAGAGCTGCGCAACTACCATCAGGAGCAGCAATACCACAGAAGTAAGGACTCGGAATCAGGGCAACAATAGGGAAGGGCAGCTGGTTGACTAGGATAATAGACGTTTCTGGATCAAAGTCGGACCGCTCCATGAGCCCCAATGCCATGAATGAAGACGAGCGCCGCGAGCTCATCGCCCGCCAGCATCGTGCCCTGTACGGCGAGACCTCCGCCCTCTACAATAACAACCCCACCTCCAGCCAGGACGTCCGAGTGCAGTCGTCGGCCGCCGGCCGTGGTCCTTCTCCGCTGGCATTCGATCCGTTTGGCATGCAGTCGCAGAACGGCGCTGGCGAGGCTGCCGTGCAGATGCCCTCGCGCGGCGACAAGGACGCTCCGAGTGGCCCCCAGGAGGCCCGCGCCAACAGCACTTCGTCGCCCTCGTCCCACCAGAACCCGCCGTTTGGCTTGTTCGATGCACAGCAGGCTAGTCGCACCTCGAACTCGTCGCCCGGCGGCTCTCCCCCCGTGTCTGGTCCCAAGGCCACCGGACCCGGCGTCGCCCCTATCGGCACCCGCCCCGCCCCCAACCAGCACCAGCACCAGCACCAGCACCAGCCAGCCGTCGCGGCCCTGGGCAAACGGGCCACGACGCCGCTCCCCTCACCGCTGAGCTACAGCGCCTACAACGCAAGCGAACAATCCAAGATCGCTACGACCACTTCTTCTTCTTCTTTGAACCCGTCATCGACGGTTACCGACAAAGGCGTCGGCATTTGGAACAATGGCCCCTGGGGCAACACGTCGAACCAGGGCGTGCAGGCCTCTGTGTGGGGTTAGAAAATGGAGTTTTGATTAGATACTAACGAACGTACATCCGGAGTTTCTGCATTACAGGTGTCCCGGGCATTCCGTGTCGGTGCGAGAGCAAGCACTTGCGGACGGAGCAGGTCATGGGTTCGGCGAAAAGAGCAGCCTGGGTTTCAGTCATGCTCTTAGGGCGTGTTTGTGTGCATCTCTGGGTTTGGTTGGCGATGATATACCTTGCAAGTGTCGGTTACACGGGTGTTTGCTACGTTGGGGTCCAAGGTTGACATGTTTTGCTACGTCTGTTTTTTTACCGGTCGGTGGGGAGTCTGCGGGTATTTGCTATCATTTTCGGTTACTCGGTTTGCGGATCTGGGAGATCTGACGGGTGGCACATGCGCGGACGCAGTCCATGGGTTGTTTTTGCTTTCTAGGAGCTAGGTAACGGTTGGCACATTTTACGGATCATGGAGAAAAGTGGTTTTAGGGTTAGGTAATAATGTCGATGCTGTGAATGCCTGACGGAGACGTACATGGACCCTTGCAGTGGCTAATGTGATATGGACTGGCAGGTATTGGTAGGTATGCATGTCCAACGGCAGGCACGTGATGGCGTCTGTGCGGCTCTAGCGAACGTCGGGGCCGCCCCTGACCCCAGCCGAGCATTTCTAGAAGCGTGGCCTCTCAAGCTCAGTGCCGTGCTAGAGAGTCCCCGACCACCGCCCATCACCACCAGCACACGCCCACCTCGCTGCCTACTCTCTCGCCTGCCCCCCTCCCGGTCATTTCAATCCCGCTTCGCCATGGTGAGTCGTGCGCTTTTTCATCACCATGCTCGCCATTGCACTCGACCTGGACTCGCTTGGACTTGGAGCTGGACCTGGACTTGAGGACACATGGCCGCTGGTACGCGCGACAGCACGACTCAGACGCCGCACGCGTAGCTAGCACCACTACCAGCAGCATTGTCCCTGCAGCCGTCGTCGACAGCTTGCCGCAGCCTCGACGGCCAATTCCTCGTTGTCTCCGGCGAGTCCAATGGATGGATGCATATATGGGCCCGCCCGCCCGCGGCCCAGCAACAAGCTGCTACATGGGACCCCTCACAGCCCAGCTGCTAACACGACCTCAGTCTTCACCACGCGCCACCTCCCCCTCGAACAATGCCGCATCGGGCACCACAACGGCGCGCCCCGCGTCGCCCAAGCCCCCAGGCGGCCCCGCGACCGTCATGCGCAGGAAGGCGGCAGCGGACCGCGCCGAGAAGGTCTCAAACCAGCGACCCAGCAGCACAAGAGCCGCCGGCGCCGGTGGCAGCTCGAGCACCATGCTGAGTGAGTAGCCCACACGCACGAGCTCGGTCGACGCCGACTGCAGTCTGCGAGCAATGGTGGACAGAAGAAGATGCTAACGCGTTGCTCCAGAGCTGTACACTGACGAGTCGCCTGGCCTCAAGGTCGACCCCGTCGTCGTCATGACGCTGTCCGTCGTCTTCATTTTCAGCGTCGTCGCTCTGCACGGTACATAGTTCCTCCCTCGTAGAACCCAACCCACGACTAACACGCACCCCCTCCACAGTCATCGCCAAGGTCATGAGGAAGTTCTCGGCATAGTTTCATTCCTCCCGCCTTCCTTCACACACACGCCTCCCCCTCGACGTCCACGCCATCTCTTTTCTTTCTTCCGTTCTCCTACCACCACCACCACCACCACCACCACCACCACACAACCCCCCGTCCCGTCTATTTGAAATATCCTGGTTCTTGACTTTGCCTCGGTGCGCGCTGTCAGCGCAGCGCAGCGCGGCGCCGCTCTTTGGCTGGCGGAGAGATATCGCGCGCTGTATTATAGGTCAAATGAAATGCGGAGTTTTGCTGAATTGCAATACGGTTTAGCTGAGCGTGTGTGCGTGGTCTGGACGCGCTGCTTAAAGCGTCGTCATGTGAATGTGCATGTGACTGTGGATGTAATGTGACGGTAACCGCGTAACTAGTGCATCTGCCAAAGAGCCTCAACTGCCCCTCGTCCATGGTGTGGGATACAAGACGTGTGTTTGTCCGTCTTGAAGGAAGGTACTGAGACGACTGAACGGGGATGCAGAGCCGAGAGGTGCATTCCTCTTCAATCAACTAACGGTGAAAGTAATTGATCCGCATCAAGCCCACTCTCCCAAGCACGCATATCAAATAACTAATTGGACATGTATCTGATTGTTTCAATTGTTTTTACACCTACCCGCCTGATGCCGCGGCGTGGCTTGAGTTATTAATCTACTATCTAACTAATTTGGTTGATTGAATTTGTTTGTTTCCGTCAGCTCTCCACGCCCCCAGACACAGCTTCATTCTTAATCGCACCGCTCACAGGCACAGATGTAGGTGTAGATACTGCATTCCCATTCGCATTCGCATTTGCACCTGCGTCCTGTGGCAGCGTCTGCCCCTGTGACGGAGTCTCCACACTCGACACGGGCCGTGGAGCCGTCTTCTTCTGCATCTCGAGAAAGCGCCTCGGGACACCCGCAGCAGGCGGCATACCCAGGAATCCCTTTCCGCCCATGCTCTCGAGCGGTTTGGCGCGCCCACCAACATAGCAACCAAGGTCGCCGCTCCACACGAAGCCGCCGCCTACCACGCCCCTTAGCACGCCGAATGCACGCGCATCCCGATAGGCGATGCCCGTCTCCGGGTCGCGGTAGCGCGCGACTGCGTTTGTGACAGCACACAGTTCTTTCTTGGACTTGAGAGCGGCTTCGCGTTCCGCCAGAGCCTTTTTCGTCTTGGCGGCCGACGCTGCGAGCATGTTGTTGACGAATGCTGTGGCGTCGGGGAGTGACCAGTTGAAGAGGGTTGTGCTGAGGTGGATCAGGGCCGTGCGGTCCTTGTCTTTTGAGAGCGAGGCGGCAGAGCGTGCGCGCGACGTCGAGGGAGGCGCGTCAAGATTGGGGAACGAGGATAAGATGAGCAGATTGCGGAGGGCACGGCGAACAACCTTGCGCCGCAGCGGAGCGGGCGGAGTGGGTGGCTTCTGGAACTGAGAGAGTAGGGCCTGCGCGCCGACGTTTGAGCCGCGATTCTGGGCAAGGAGAGGATCGTCAGAGGGGGCATTTGGTAATAAGAATGGTGGCTGCGAAGGTGTGTAGGGCTGCTGCGACTGAGCCTGCGGAAAAGGACTAGGGGGGAGGTCGGCGCCTGTAGAGGCGGGCTGTGGCTGCTGATTCTGGGCGTATTGATCAATTCCAAAGAGGAACGAGTCCTGGTTCTGCGGGGGAGCGAACATGATGTTGCTCGGGTAGGACATGCTTGAGCCCATGAATACATCACCTCCCATGAAGACGTCCCCACCGGTTGCTTGAGATGCGGGTGTCCAGGGCAGCTGCGAGTCTTTGTTTTGAGTAGCTTGTGTCGTCGGCTCTGCAGGCTTGTACGAGTCCGCTTTTGCAGGTTGCGACTCATCTTGCGGCGCATTGGGCGTGGGGTGCTCGGTCGAGGCCGTCACTGTCTGGTCGGCCAGTTCCGACGGGGCAGGCAGAGATTCTGCAGCCAACAGTTCTCTGTTGAGTTGCTCCTCCAGCTCCTCTACACTAGGCGCATCCTTGCCAGTGTACTTGACTTTGTCGTCGACGTAGATGGCCGGCCCACTGTAGTAGCGGATGAAGGGACCGTCGATCTGGCGATTCTTGAGGGCATCAATCTTGGCCTGTCGTTCAGCTGCCCTGGCCTCTTCAGCTTCCTCCCATCTGTGCAGAGTCTTTTTGTTGATGCGTTCCTGGCGGGCAGCCTCAGTGAGGCGCTCGGCCTGGGTCATGGGCTTGGGCTCGTCTTTTGCCTTGCGCGCCTCGGCGGCCTTCATCATGGCCAGGGTATCGTCGCGCCGCCTGTCCTTTTCCTTCAACTTGGCCATTGTGTGCTCCTTATTTGCGATGGTCTGTCGTCGCGAGGATGTTCGGATGGGACCATCCTCGTCTGTGGGTATCCAAGAGGCGCGTTCCGACTTTTTCTTGGGGCGCTGATGGTGCATGGATGATGCAGAGTGCGGCAGATCGAGGCGGACTCTCTTGCGCGCGGCGGCGCTGAGGCGGGCGGCGAATGGATTTGTGCCGGGCTTGCGCTTCTTGTTGCGCTCCTGTCGCTCGGCTTTGCGCAGGTCCTTTTCGCCGGCATCGTCGTCGTCGGGGGCATCGGGGTCCTCTTCGGACGAGGATGAGTCCATGTTGTAGTCGTCGAGCTCGTTGACGTCGCCGCCGACAAAGTCGTCCTCACCGGCGACCTCATCCCACTCGTCGCCCCATTCCTCGTCGTCGTCGAGCGACTTTGCGAGGAGGGTGGACATGCGGTTGCCGGCATTTGCGCGGCGCGGCCGCGACGTGACCATGAGGTCGACGGGCGGCTCGTCGTCGCTCTGGTCGTGGGCAGACATGACGACGAGCTGGGATGGAGACGGACGGGGCCGGGTGCCAGGTAGGTAGGCGAGACAGCGGGCGCCGGGGCCAAGCGAGGCCTGTCGGGGCGGGCGTGCAGGCGTGCAGGCAGCAAGCAGCGGCGGGTCGAGTTGCTGTATGGGTACTGGGCAGGGCAGCGAGGATGACGGAGTCGTGGCGTTTCAAGTGCGGCAGTGTGGATGTTGACGCGCCGGTGGATTGGGAGGCGACGGCCAAGGCGCGACGTGAAACAACGACCGACGTTACGTCTCTGATTGACAACGGCGGGGGCCGGCTACCTAGTGGAGGGAGCTAGGACAGGTTAATAATAAGCCAGCTGGCCTTCTAGAAGACGTTGGGAGGCTGGAGGATGTTTCACGGCGATGGGCGCAGGCATTGTGGCGTGTGGGCGATCCGAGGGGAGGTGGGAGGGGGTGCGAGTGGTGGGAGTGGGAGTGGTGGGAGTGGGTGAATGG
Organism: Neoascochyta sp. HWLR27; assembly: GCA_019775935.1. NCBI lineage: Eukaryota > Fungi > Ascomycota > Dothideomycetes > Pleosporales > Didymellaceae > Neoascochyta > Neoascochyta sp. HWLR27. Next base: position 206,924 of record WODD01000092.1, on the reverse strand, counting down.
CAACATGGCAAGTCATGGCGGGGTGTGTTTGCTTTGGTAGGTACGGTAGGTACCTAGGTACCTATTCCAGGAAGGAAGGAGCGGCCTCAACCTCAGCCCCAGCCCCAGCCCCAGCCTCTCTGCTCTTCTCCCATTGACAGGATACCATGCAGATGCTGGTGCTGATACTGGTGCAGAGGGGCAAAGGAGCAGGGCTGCTGGACATGACATGCAGCTCTCATGGCCGTGGTGGTGAGCAGCAGTGCATAGATGCAGGCGTGCCATGGACAGCAATGCGACGCGCCTCTGGTGTTTCAGCTCCCGCCTAGCTACCTAGGCTGGGACGCACCCCTTTTGCTGGGCTTGCTGCAGCGACGGAGCGAGGCCACGCAGGCTTGCAGAGAGAGATGGAGTGTCGCAGGACCCAGATAGACACGATAGCAACAGCAGCACGTCCAGCCCCAGTCCGTCCCAGTGCCACTCGTCCCATCTCTCTCTGTAGATATTTCTAGCGAACGTGCACGCTACCTAGTGCCCGGGGTCTTAGCCTGCTTCTAGCGAGACTTCTTCATGACCTTCACGCCGCGCCGCCATCCCACCACCTCCCCACTCACTCTCCTCTGCCCGCCGCCCGCACGTCTACGTCTCCTGTCTCTCCCATCGCCGCAGCTGGTCCGCCATCCATGCCCGATCCCGCGTAATCGCTGCCCTGCCTAATCCCCTTTCCTTGTATCCTTCTCCGGCACCTTGCTCCGTGCTTGTCTATTGCTCGACCGACTCCCCCGCGGCCCTCACGTTCCTTTGGCCGGTCCCAACTGTTGCGTGTCTTCACCACCTGCCATCCCTGCCGACGGTCAACCCAACCCGCCACGCCACGCTGTAATCCATAATGGCTCCCTCGACCCCCATCAACCTCAACTACATCCCCCAGCTCACTGCCCAGCCCCCGCACTCGGGCTCCTCGACCGCCACCACCTCGCCCGTTGAGCCCCCCTCGGCTGCCTCGCTGCGCTTCCCCTCCAACACGTCCAACCCGCTGGCCTCGGCCACGCAGGGCGCGAGGCTCTCGCCGTCGCATGATTATGGAGGTCGCCTCTTTTCCAAACGGTTCGTCGCACCCTGAAACATTTGCACCCCTAAGCTGACCCAGCACCCCCCAGCGCCCGCGAGATTCAGGCCCAGGAAGGCTTGAATCCTCAAATGTGGGGTGGGCCCCCTACCAGCGGCAACTCGACGCCGCTGCGAGAGACTATCCCAGAGTCCCCCAGCGCAGACAGCTTCCCCGACTTCAACCAAGCCATGCCCGACACCACGGCTGCTGCCCAGCCCTCGACCCGCCGCGCCCGCGCCGGCACCCTGCCCTCGCGCTTCTCTCCCTCGGCTGCCCCCGGCGGCTTCATGAACATGTCGTCGTCGCCCTCGTCGGCCTCGCTGCTGCCCAAGACATCCCGTCCCACACCCTCGACCAGCCCCTTCAAGCCCGCCACAGCCAACCCCACCGACGCTGGTGCTTTTGCCGCCCCCGGCTCCACCAACGCTGCCGCAAAGTCGGTCCTGCTCTCCCGTCTGCGCGCCGGTTCCATGCCCCAGCGCCCGGGCTACGTGCCTCCTGCCGCCTCGCCCTTTGGCAACTCCATCTTCTCCTCGGGCTGGTCGAGCAACCGCGAGCGCAGCAGCACCCTCCACAGCATCGCTTCCCAGCCTTCAAACGGCCCGGGTTCGCCCATGTCGTCCTTCTCTCGCGACTCGCTGGCCGATACCGACGTCAAGACGCTCGACTACCTGGGTCTCGTCGACACCCCGCAGCCTGTCCGCGCTCAGCTTGCTCCCTCGGATATCGAGCTGCTGCTCGAGAGCCAGAGGAACGCAAACACCCAGGGCCTGAACAGTGGCAACCGTTTCCGCTCCTACTCGGTCAATGCCAAAGAAAAGTATGCAGAGGACGAGGACGACGTTGACCAGTATGGTGGATTCAGCGGTGCCATGACCCCAGCCGAAGCCAATGCCATGCTGATTCACGAGGCCGTCCGCCAGCACAATCTTGAAGTCCAGGCATTTGCCAACTACGCTTCTAGCGCCCGACCTCGCGCTAGAACCGCTGGTGTGCTCGACGCCCCCCAGCAGCGACTGATGCGAAGCTACTTGCCTACCCGTCTTGGTGCTGCCGACTTGACCGAGGATGCCGAGTACAACCTGACAGAAGCTGTCAAGAACCTTCACTTGCGTGGTGGCCACGAGTCCAGCGCAAACCTTGGTGACGACGGCACGCTCGAGGGCCCTACTCGCTCGCTCTGGCTTGGCAACATTCCATCTTCCACCACGGTGTCATCTCTCAACGTCATTTTCAGCACTTTTGGCTCCATCGAGTCAACTCGCGTTCTCACGCACAAGAACTGCGGATTTGTCAATTTTGAGAACCTGGAGAGTGCTGTGCAGGCCAAATCTCAACTCAACGGCAAGGAGATCTTCCCGGGAGCTGGACCAGTGCGAATTGGCTACGCTAAGATTCCAAGTGCTGCCGCTACACCTGGCCACAACGGCCTCTTCCCATCACCAAGCCCAGATCCTCTGGCGAAAGCACAAGCGGACATGGCAACTGGCTCGAACAACACTGCCAAGACAAACACTACCAGCATGGCGAGCGCCAATCTTCCCTTGACAACTCCCAACTTGGCCGACATCAGAGAAGACGTCATCCAGATTGTGAAAGATCTGGGTGCTTCGGACGATGACCAGGGCAGGATTTCGGCTCAGGTTGAGGCAGCCATCAAGTTCAACAGCTACGTCGATGAGATTCCTCCTGTCGAGGAGCCCAGCCATACCCGAGTCCACGATGCACCGAGACTACGAGAAATCCGCAAGCGCATTGACAACGGTTCTTGCTCGCCCGAGGAGATAGAGTCGATTGCCATGAACATGCTTCCTGAGATTGCCGAGCTCTCCTCCGACTACCTTGGAAACACAGTTGTGCAGAAACTCTTTGAGCACTGCTCCGAGTCTGTCAAGGAAGCCATGCTGCGCGAGATTGCACCCCACCTCGCAAAGATTGGTATTCACAAGAACGGAACCTGGGCTGCCCAGAAGATTATCGATGTTTCCAAGACAGTCACCATGCAGAAGATGGTCGTTGAAGCTCTTCAGCCCTTCGCAATGGCTCTGTTCCTCGACCAATTCGGCAACTATGTCATGCAGGGCTGCCTCAAGTACCAGCACCTTAACAACTTCATCTTCGAGGTTATGCTTGGCCGCCTTTGGGACCTTGCTCAGGGACGCTTCGGCGCTCGTGCAATGCGCGCTTGCTTGGAGAGTCACTTTGCTAGCAAGGATCAGCAGCGTACTGTTGCCGCTGCTATTGCTCTGCACAGCGTCCAGTTGGCCACCAATGCAAACGGTGCGCTGCTGCTCACATGGTTCTTGGACACCTGCACCTTCCCTAGAAGGCGCACTGTCCTGGCTCCTCGCTTGGTCCCGCACCTCGTCCACCTCTGCACACACAAGGTTGCCTACCTCACCGTCTTGAAGATCATCAACCAGCGCAACGAGCCAGAGGCCCGCGACATCATCCTCCAGGCGCTGTTCTTCTCTCCCAACGACCAGGTACTGGAGCAGATTCTGTCTGACCAGAACTGTGGTGCTACCTTGATCTTCAAGGTTCTCACTACACCTTTCTTCGACGAGAAGATCCGTGCAGAGGTTGTGCAGAACGTGCGAAACGTCCTTGTCCGCATCAAGGCTCAACCTCAGCAGGGATACAAGCGTCTCATGGACGAGGTAGGCCTCTCTACTCGCGGCGGACCCGGGCACCGCGACTCTTCTGCCACCCGGTCGGCATCCAGGGGTAGCCCTAGTATGTCCCAGGTGGAGCCCAGGAACTTCTACGGAGGAGCCGGCCCTGGCTTCGATCCTGTTGGTCTTCAGCGCACCTCCAGCATGGATTCGAACGGCTTTGATCAGTACGCCATGGGCGCTGGCGGACCCATGTACATGGGTAACATGGGCAACATGGGCAGCATGGGCAACATGGGTGGCATGCCGCCAATGAACGGCCAGCAACAGCTCCAATACCAGCAACTTATGGCTCGTCAGGGCCAGTTCTACCCTCAGATGAATGGCTTCCAGCCCCCACTCCCCGGCATGGACGCCTACCGAGGTGCGCCGCCTTCTGCTGCACCTGGCTTCAACGGCTCGCCAATGATGCAGCCCGCCAACCTTGCGGGACCGGGCATGGTTCCTGGAATGGGCTACCCGTACGGAATGTACATGCCGCAGCAGCAGCAACAGCAGCAGCAGGCTGCTGGAGGCGCCCAGCGACGTGGAAGGGTAAGCAGAAATGCGTCCCCGGCTCCCGGTGCCCGACGCTAACTTGCTCTCAGAGGTAAATCCTCTTGTTTTGTGAGCAGTTGTTCGCGGTGCGTAGCAGCATGTTGGTCAGCACAGCCTGTGTTGTCAAAGAAAGTACTACTTTTCCTGTCTATTGTTTTTCTTGCGACGAGCGGATTGAGAACGCAGCATAACACGACATCATCTCATTTGTATTCGAGTCTTCTCCGTGCTGGGAGAAAGGAGCTGGCCTGCCTTGTGACTCATTGATTCACGATCTGCATGTCATCTCTCCTATCTTTACGGAATGGCACCGGTACGCCACATTCGCTCTCGTCACTTGCTTCGTCCACGACAGCATGTGCATGGCTTTGGGGTTCATTAGGCGTTTTCCATCTCTTCTTGTATCCTACTTGCGGGTCGCAGTCACTTTTGGGCCACGACTCACCAGTCGCATTTCTACGCGACTGTCTCGCATTTGTTCAGTTTACGGCTGTTGCGAAGCGGAACATTACATCAATGTATTGATATACACGAGACGAAGCGGATCTTGGAGCCTTCGAACCAAAAAATCGCACGGCGGTCTGAGCGGACGCGTGACGGCGCAAAAGTTGAGCACGCACTGATTTTGACGATTTTTTGGGGCACATGATCAAGATGTCGCGAACACGTTTTCTTTTCTCTTGTCTCCAGCTACTGTTGCTTTTGTAGGGGGGTTTTTCGGTGTTTGTCTGTTATTTGTTTTCCCTGCTGTTTGTGCATGCGCGGGTCTAGAGCGACGCAGTACAGATTTGGATTGCTGCTGCTGCTGCAAAAGACTCGTGGCTTAGAGTTAGCGAATGAAGATTGCACACTTGATGTGCTGGATCTGTACCATGTCTTGCCACTGATGAGGCTTGAAATATGCACGTCGTGGCTGGCTTGCACTACGTCGGATGAAGTGATATACAAGAGGATAGTGACCTGTTCAAATGTGTCAAACGTCTTTGAGATGTGACGGATACACTACGTACAGCGTGTCTACATTCAGTCACACGAGCCAGCCGTGCTTCCGGAAGACGGGTGTAGTTGTCAAATTCACGTCTTACCGAGCCCAACTGAATGCTGTTTAAACAAAGCCGAGTTTGCTTCTCACAGGCACAAGACAGAAGCACATTACGCACGAGCAAAGCACCACTACATATGCCGCGGACCAGTCGGCACGGACTCGAGAAAGAGAAACACAACAACAACAATGACAGCGACAGAGACCTTGCTTGGACTGCACAGCGGCAGCCTGTCTACGTCTGTAGACTGAACTGAGGGGTATCATATTCTATCCTATCTACTTTGCAACCATTGACCGCCTTATTCACCTTGCGAACCAATGCGGGAAAAACAATCAAGAAAACGGACTCGTCTACGAGAGCTCGCAACATGAACGCGACTGCGACTCCACACAGCATACGAACAGCCTAGGCGTCGCCGCCATTCGTGTCGTTCATCTTGCGCTTCTTCGCGTTGCGCTCCTGGTCCTGCAGCTGCTGCGGCTGGCCCTGGCCTTGGGGCGGATTCAGCGGCCGGCCCTGGATGCGGTAGACGGCCTCTTTGATCTTGGGCTCGTACGCGAGCAGATTCTGCTCCGTGACGGGGTCCTCGATGCTCGCCAGCACGCTGTTGACGGTGGAGATGTGGTTTGCGTCTTTTTTGTCGTCGCGCCAGCGCGGACTGCCGTCGGCTTCGGCCTTGTACTTCCACTCGCCTGACGGTGCGCGGTAGCATTCGATGATGCGCCCGTCGAGGCGCTGGTTGAGCGATTTCAGGATGCTCCATTCTTTCGGCGTGATGGAGAGGGCGGCGAACTCGCGGTAGTCGTTGTTGTTGTGTTGCACGAGGAGCGTCAAGGACGTCGGGGGTGCGTCGTAGTCGTGGTACGGCTGGTCTTCGCCGTCGTCGGCGTCGATGAGGGGAAAGTCGCCGAGGCGTAGTTTGAAGTCTATAGTGTTTTCGTGCGGGGGTTTCCATTTGAGAATGTGGCGGTCGGTGCCGAATTCATACGGTGTGTCTTTGCAGGTAAAAATGAGGCCGTCGTTGCCGTGCTTGAGGTTGGGCAAGACGTTTTTGAACATGTGCTGCAGGTGGTACGACATGTGCATTTCCTTTTCTTTTATCCGGAAAGGGTGGTAGTCTGTCGGGCCCCGAGGGGGGTGCTTGACCAGCCAGTTGTTGTACGGCTTCAAGGCGTGGTCGCGCATGTGGCCTAGTCGCTTGTCCATCCCCTTAGTCGTTACATTTTTGCCGTCCACAACCAGCGCGTCGAACACGTAGTAGATGAGTCTCGGCTGCGCTTCTCCGGGGTACATGTCGTGTACTAGCTCGCCATCCAGAATCGTGTCAAAAAGGAACGGCTCCGTAGCCTCTGGGTCTTGCCAGTACGGGATCCGCAGCGGTGGTTCGACGTTGTAGTAGTTGTTTTTGCGGTCGATCAGAAATGTCACTGGGTAGATGCCGTTGTCGTCGGAATACCAATGCATAAACAAGAGGACTCTCAACCCGTCGGTTTTCTCGCACATGAAGTATTCGCGCTGTTGGAGCTCCACGATATGCTCGCGACCAAACGAAACAGGCTGCGCGCCGGGAAAGCGTCTGCCGCTATCGCGGTTGAGTAGGTTCGCGACGTGATCTTTGAGCTGGTCGTCGTGCACGATGAAGCCTGGCATTTGCGGCGGCGGCGCATGTATAGGAGCGGCGGACGGCATGGTGGGCTAAGGTTCGTGACACGCGGTTCGGCGGGAGAAAGGTACAGATGCGGGGGGAGTGTGCTCCCTAGAGATAGTGTCGTGTGCGCTCACGAAGAGAGAGCAAGTCCGTACCATGGTCGAGAGCTCACGCCAAGGCAAGGGTTCGCTTATATAAGCGGTCGCGCTGTAGTTGTGCATCACTCGGTGTGACTCCATGGACAACGACTACTTTGCTATTGCTAAGGATAGGAAGTCGAACATGAACGCAACTGTCGTGCTGTAGGATAGTGTGTGGCTTACAATTGGCTGTTGCGATGGATGCCAGCATTCGTGGTGATCAGACCAAGGATGGTCAGTTGTTTGTGTATAGTTACAATGCATTGTTGATCATTGGCATACGTATACAGGCCGCACGATTAGCAATATGAGCGCAATGGCCGGTGACATGGGACATGATCAAGCCAATTCACGACGCGTATAAGCGTTTGGTCCAGACGCCCGATCTTCAATGGCGATTTTGAATCTTTGATCATGGCGTCTGTTCTAGCCGTCATGCTGGTTGTCATGCATGTCGGGTCTCGCATGACGATCAAACATGTCAGTATAACACAAAGGAACAGAAGCGATTGTCGGCTGGAACGATGTGGCAACATGCGTTGATTAAGTGGGTAGCGCTCCTGTTGGACTCATGCATGGTTGGTGAGATACATGTAGAAGGAGGAGACAGTCGTGCATAGGTGTTGGAACCTTGTAAATCGAAAGGTCCATGATATGCATTGATGGTTAGCAGACAAGGAATTCAAACGCCAGCCATATTGCCGTTCCCGTCCGCAAGTGCTTTTCAGGCGTTCGTAGTTGCTGTACACGATGCCGATGCCCGCTGCAACTCCGTGTCCACCATGATAAACCAGGCGAACCAGCTCCAGAGAAATCGCCACTCCACCCCAACCATGACCTCCTTCGTAGTCATTGTCGTAGCGAATCCGCTTATTTCTTGTCCGACTTCTTGGCACCCTTGGTCTTGGCTGTGCCGCGGAGCTCCTTCATCCTGTTCTTGCGCTGCTTGCCTGTTTCCTAGTCAGCATGTGTCCATCCCATGTCGCAATCTTCCGCCAGATCCACAACAGTATATGTAGGGCCGTGTGAGACGTACGCTGCTGCCTGCTGGCCTTCTCGATCTTGGTGGCCATGCCGTATCGTACCAGCCTGTAGTGGGGCTCGAACTTCTTCATGGCCTCGGCGGAGTCGTAGACGAGGGCGAAGCCGGTGCTCTTGCCACCACCGAAGTGTGTCTTGAAGCCGAAGACGGAGACGTCCTCCTTCTTGGCCTTGTAGAGCTCACCGAGCTTGCCACGGAGCTCATCCTTGGAGACGTTGGCGCGGTTGGGGTGGAGGACATCGCTATACGGTAACCGTCAGACCCAATCCTTCGCGTGGTATGCCGAGTATGTCCTGCACTTACACGACCATCTGGCGACGTCCGAGGAGGGGGTTGCGGATGAACTTGCGCGTGCGCAGGGTAACCTGAGAATCGGCCATGTTGGAGATGGGGCTTTTCGACCTGCAGCAGGACAGCCTGTTAGTACGAGAGGCAAAGGGCGGATGGGCGCAGATGTTTGCTGGAGACGTACTTGACGGAACTTGAACCTGTCGCTGTGGTGTTAGTTGCCGCGAAAATCGTTCTTCGACTGCGGTTGCTCGCTGCAGAATTCAATGTGCTCGCTTAGGTTGCGCCAAGCGCCCCGCTGACAAATTAGGTAAGCGCGGAAGCAACATGCACTTCAACGCCGACCAAGCATCGCAGAAGAACACCAACTCTGGATTTTGACGCCGGCACCTAGTGCTACGCCTCGTATACTGTCCACGCCAGCTACTAACAGTCTGCACATCGAGCACGTAATCACAACACTCCCCACTGTCGTCATGGGGGTTGAGCCGCACGACCTCGCGCACTTGCGCATCTTTCAACGCCAGTACTTCCAGCTGGTAGAGCCCTCGCAGTTGAGGTGGCCGCAAGACTTGGTCCTGAAAAGTGCAGATGTGCAGTCCTGGATGTTTGCCCACCTGTTCGACCCGGCCGGAGTCAAGTCCCCTCCGCCTGAGCGCTACCAGCTCCGAGTGCTCAAACTTCTCATTTCCAAGCTTGAACGGTCGATTGTCGACCCAGAGGAGGATGTACGGTTTCCTTTTCCTTCAGTTCGACTTGCTTTGGATCGTCATGCGGTGTATTTATCTTGTACAACTTCCAGCGTAGACGCAAATACCATGCTTCAAGCCAGCTCGCCGCTTCATCTTCACCCGCTAACCACATCACTTGTTGCTGTTAGGAAATCTCGGATGATCTCATGTCTGCAATGTCCACGCTCCTCGTCTCCAGTATACCCTCCGAGGCCGACGCCGCTCAACAAAAGCAGTTTGTGACGTACTCGTACCCGGGTCCCTCCTCTGATGAGAGCGTGTCAGATGCGTGTTCAGTTACACTGCTCGAAGCTCGCTCCGTCATCTCGTCATCCGGCACTACCGGGCTCAGGACATGGGAGGCCGCGTTGCTACTTGGGTCGTATCTCGTGTCGGCAGATGGCCGGATGAAAATTCAAGGTAAAAGGGTGTTTGAACTAGGTGCAGGCACTGGCATGATTTCCATACTGTGTGCAAAGCATCTCGAAGTCGCCGGCATCGTTGCCACCGATGGAGACGAGGCAGTCGTTGACACCATCAAAACTAACCTTTTCCTCAACGGACTTGACGTCGATGACTTGTCTGGCTGTCAAGCTAGAACGGCAGCTCTCAAATGGGGCTGGCCGGTTGAAGCAGCGTCCTTCGCCGAGGACTATGGGATGGATGTCCCTGATGTTTTGCTGGGCGCAGACGTTGTAAGCCTTCGTCATAGAAAGCCCCAGGGGAATGTGGTTATTAACGCGTCTAGACTTACGACAAGAGCGTCGTCCCACGTTTAGTGTCTACGCTGAGCGGATTCTTCGATGTAAACCCAGCTCTCGAGGTTCTTATTTCCGCAACTATACGGAACGAAAACACGTTCGAGGCCTTCCTGAACGCGTGTGGTGGGTCTCCGGTGTCATTTTTGTGAGCTGGCACTGATTTTGTGGGGTAACTAGGTCGGAATGGTTTCACGTATAACCAACTCGGCTTCCCAGCAGTGCCGGAATCCCTCCAGGCTGGGCCGTTTTATCCAACGTCGACCCCCATCCAGATCTGGTGCATCACTAGACCCCAGACAGAGCAGAGCGATCCGTTTGCTGTCGCATCTTCTTGAGGGGTTTTTGTTTGTCAGGATGCGTCTCAGGCGACTTGGTAGCTTACGACGACTATCCTGTAGCAGCAGTGGATTGCCGCACGCGGTTGTGTTTCAGGGCCGACCCTTTCCAGTTTTCAATGCGGCTGAGGAGCAGAACAATGAGTGCCTGAATCGAGTAGTGTCATTGGTCAGATCCAGGGGTCTTGCAAGAGGGAAATCTGCACCCCCAAATGTATTGGCACTCGTCGACAGGACAGAGTGCTGCTGCTGCCTCCGGTGTATTATTACCCCCGCGCTACAAAGAAACTTTCGGTTCGGGATGACGATCCACTGACAAAGACCTGGCTGCGCACATTCTTGATGGGTGGTTACCATTGCGCGATTTCTATTACCTTAGCGGAAGCTTCGGCATGCTCGAACCGGAAGCTTGTGACACACTCGCCATCAGTACTCACGATGTTGCAAGCAAACAGCATCGGTCGCATCGGTAGCATCGGTTGTGATGGCGCCGGGTGGCTGATAGGCACCCGAGTGGACAGGTGCGAGCCGCGGAGATTGGGGGCACTGCATGGCCAACCCCGCAAGTGCCAGTGCAAGCAGGCCGGCAAGCCAGCCTCCAAAACGTGGGCTGTGTGAATCGAGGGAGCCGCGACGACATCATCGAGGGCCGTGTCTGCGGTGTAGTCGCCCACGGGATAGAATTCCAGACTCTTTGCTGTCTTGAAGCAAGGTACCGTGGTGGTGCCGCTGTGGAGCTCCGCAGAGTCATCAGCCGATATGGAGATGGCGCAATCCTTGCAAAGTCGATGCGTTACGACTCTCACACCCACTTTAACAGTTCTAGAACCGTTACCCACCAGGCTTGGGCATGGGGGGTCTGCGACCTACTTAACTCAGCCAGTTCTCTCCCTGTTGGCTGTCATCTGTCCAAACATCCAGAGCCGCCGACAGCCGAACCCCCCAGGGAGATTATCGGCATTGTCTTACGACCTTATCATCGCAATCATCGGAATCACAACCTACTATCTTCAATCTTGGTAGCGCCGTCTCTTATCAGCCCTTGTACGCCTGCTGCCCCACCATATCTACGCATAGTGAGCAATTCCCATCTTCTACATTCTTTGTGTCTTGTCTCGCGTTCCGTGCTCCTGTTGTTACAGGCGCCTGGAAAGCTGCGCCAGCTTCCCCGATTTGCGAGCCGTGTTCCACTTCTACAGGCCAAAGCAAGCTCTGACCAGTTTCCCCTGCAGGCCATCGATAACAATCTCGCGCACGAGCGTCATATAACGCACTTGGGCTGTGCTTGACCGCTCTCTTCAGCTTGGTTGCGTATTGCGCGAATATAGTTAAGGCTACCCCCTACATCATGGCCACCCATCACGTCCGCCAAACTTCACACCCTTCCAAAAGGACCTCCGTCCACGTCAAGTCGACCAAGTCGGCCACTGTGCAGAAGCGCTCTGGTTCCCACGGTCGCAAAGCCAGCCACAAGTCGACGACGTCTCACAAGGAGGCCATCCAAGACGAAGACGAGGATCCAATGGCAGTCAGCTTCTTGAACTACTGGTAAGTCACCTGTCTATTTTTAGTCCCTCAACCGTCACATACTAACTTTTCGAAAAGCACGGTTTGCGAAAAGCAGATTGTCGTTCCAAGCAACACCGTCTTGTATTGCTCTGAGAGGTATGTCACTGTCCTTTGATTTTTGTTGTCGCAATCACTCTGACACCCAAGTACAGCTGCAAGAAGAAGGATTCAGAGAAAAGCCTCACCGACTCCTATGACTACTACTCGCCCCCAACCACACCCTTCGCCAACTTCACCTTCGACGATGTCCACTTCTCTGACATCATCCCCCAACGTTCGCCTACTCAACCTCACTCGAAGCGCAACTCGTATGCTTCTTCAGATGGCTCATTAGACGACATGCCATCTGGAGACGAGTATACGCGTTCCAGCTCTGACGCCTCGCACTACCTTCGTCAATGCCAAATATCGTCTTACTTCAACGACACAGTGCGACCAGTGCGACCGCGCTACACCCGCGCATCGACATCCAACATCAACTTCAGCGCCGCACCATCCCTGTCGCACACACCGGCTTCGTCATACAGCTTCTCGCTGCCCTACACCCCGGCCACTCGACCCCTTCCACCCAGGACCAACCCCCAGGGCCCTTCCAAGTCGATAGACCTCGTGACGCCCCTGACGTCGTCGAGTCCCAAGGCGTACTCTTGCAAAGCACCACCAATTCTCCGCACATCGACGGCGCCCATCGGAGGCGAGATTCTGTACGCAAAGTCGCCAGTCCCGTCGCTGTCGCCTGCGAATGGGAGTCTCGGCCGTCTTCTCGCATCGTCGCCGCGATGAGCATATTTCTTTCATTGCATCTGATGCGCAGCCATTGGAGTGCGATTTAATACTCCATTTCCCGAGCTACTCGCTATGCAGGCGTAGCATGCTACGGGACATTTCCATTTAGCGTGATTTTGACAAAAAGTTTTTTTATGTAGATTTTAAAAGGCCCAACGAGCCTGAGTGTTTTATACCATATCATATCATATGCCCAGGTGCATGAAAGAGGAGGAGGAGGAGTAACCAAGCGAAAGGCGGTACATGGCTCTTTCAACTTATGAATCATACCCATCGACAGATGTTGATACAACCCCACCTACTTTACTTCTCCCCATCTGCATTCTGTGAAGTTTGTTGTTGTTGAGACCCACTGACTCGACTCTGCCTAGGCAGCTCGTCGCTCGAGTTTCCTATCCCGTCGCCATCGAAGCCTCCTTGCGAACAACGCTCGGTCTGAGTCAGTGGTGATAGGGGGCGCAGAGAACGTCTTGCCGCGCGCCCCTTGCACGGCTGAGCGACAGTTGATCCAAGAAAGACCGTGGCCAGGCCTCGTACCTCCCTTACGCGTAGAACTAGCGACATGGCTTGGGCTGCGCGATGACAACACTCGTTCCCCCTAGGCGTTCATGGAGGTCACTAGTTACAGCTAAGTGCTGGCCGCATTGCTGTCCAGACTACCTATTTGACCTGTCTGGCTCGTAGATGCTATGTTGCACCTAGACAATATCTTATTAGTCGACGAAAGAGACGACTTGAACAAATAGGCAAGCCAGTACTAATTTGATCCTGCTGGGACCTAGGCTGATCGACTGTACACGCCTAACGAATCCACATATGGCGTTTGCACTTGGCGCTTTGCATCAACACATAGACTACACACGCATGATAGTAACATCCAGCCATCTTGCCATGTCTAACTTCTCTAACTGCCCCCAACCCAGTCCACGCTGTTCCCCTCGCCCCTCACCCAGCGTCTTCCCCCCACTTCACCCCCCCCCTCTTGCGTGAACAGCAGTACCCACACCGCGTGATATCAGCTGTACAATTAGACTGAAACAATCACCACCTATAACACCCATCATATAGCCGGCCCATTGCCCCGCTCCATCAACAGATCAAGGAACTGCAGAAGCAGAACCACTGATCTGCACTTCGTTCCGGTGAAGGGTGTTGCTAGGGTCTTGGAAGCGCGGGTGGAGAGACGGAGAGACGGAAGGACGGAGCTGGATGTGGTGGGGAATGTTGGGCGCGCTACGGAAACGATCCCTGCGTTGGAGCGATGGGGACTGCTGTGCTGTGCGGTGCTGTGGCTGGGGGCTGTGGCGGGAAATATGACGTGGATGACGTGTAGGATGCGGTGGATGGCGTGGACGAGACGGACGACGTGGATGAGGTGGATGGGGGTGCTTAGTGATGTAGGGTTGGCGGAGTAGGAAGGTAGGGGTGGGGTTGCATATGGCTACATGGAAGTAGCCTCACGAGACCGTCATTCTATTAACTGTGCAATGCAGTCCGTCAACCCGATTCACTCCATCACAGAGTGTCAATCTTCACCTCAGGCTCCATCACCTCAGATCCCCAATGCCTTGCGTGTCCCCTCAACAATCAGCCCATGCTCAACCTTATGCACCCGCTCCTCAAGCTCATCAAGGCTCTCCCCCTCTCTGAGCTCAATCTCTTTTGTAACAATTGCCTCTCCCGCATCCACCTCGGCAATAACCTCATGAATCATAACCCCGGTGCGCTTCAGTCCCTCCTCCCTCCCGGCCTTCCACGCCCGCTCAATCGCGCCCGCGCCCGCAAACTCCCCCGGCAGCGCAGGGTGCAAGTTGATGATCCTGATGCCCACCGCCGCAATCGGGTCGAGGAACTGCGGCGTCACAATGTGCATCCAGCCTGCGCAGACAATGAGCGACGGCCGCGGCGATAGCCCGAGGATAATGGTCGCGAGCTCGCTGTCGTATTCGGCGCGCGCCGCAGCGGTGCCTTCGAGGGTTTGCGCGTGCGCTTTTTTGTACGAGACGAGGTTGTGGTAGGTTGTGGGGATCGACGCGTTGGCGGCGCGTTGGAGACCGTACGCGGCTTTGCGACTGTCAGGCGTTAGTTGGGATGCGCTGTGTTGGGTTTGTGGAGAAATGGAGAGGCCGACTTTGAGATTACGTGCGTAATGCGCGTGTTGGGGAGTGTGTTGTTCGCGCAGGCGTCAATCAGAGCTTGGAGGTTGGAGCCATTGCCTGAGATCAGGACGGTGAGGTTATGCTGCGATTCTGCCATTGTGGGCAAGTGTGGAGAAGAGAGTGCAAAAGTATGAGTGCGTGAAAGTGCTTGTTTGATTGTGAGCGCGTGTCGCTGGAATCTAGTCCAAATTTTGGGGCGTGGGGTAAGTTTATCGATACCCCGCGATGTCGGAGGGGTTGTTGCTTCATCGCTTCTTGTCGAGTCTGAACGCTGTTTTACCGGCTCTCTAATATTTGTAAAAAGCCTACTTAATCCCCCTAGGTATATCTTCTATTTGCAAGCCAGACCAAATAGCGAGACCGCTCGAAAAATAATGGTATCCATATCCGGCCAAACACCGAACGCCTAAAATGCTTCGCTTGCTTATGCCCTGGACTTCTTGGATTTGGAGCTTGCTACAGGCTCGTCGTCCAGATCCTCCCAGTCGTCCTCTTCGTCTTCGATAACAGCTCTCTTCCGCTTGCTCTTGGCTCCGTTTGAAGACCCTTCGCCCTTCGCCCACTTGGCCCGCTTTGCGATGCCCTCGAGCCTCTCCTCGTACTCCTCCTGCTGGTTGTCGACGGCCATTTCTAGCTTGTCAACCTTCTCCGTCACGTCCATCTGATCGAGCGCATCCGCGTTTTGAAGGTAGATGCGATTTTTGAGCGCAAGACGCCAGAAGTAGTACTTCCGGTCGTTCTCGTTGGACGACTTTGCTTTGCGTGTGATACGCGCACGGTTCCGGTGGTTTGGTGGGATTGTAGAGAGGAGATGGAGCTCGACCACGCGGTAGAACTGTCGTGTCACGATTTTAGCTTCGTGTCGGAGCTCTTCAAGGTCTACGCCGTTTCCGAGGATTTGGTTCCGAGGAATAGGCGAGTCTTTTCGCAGCAACTCTGGTGCCAGGTTGGAAGCGAGCGAGAGAGACTGGAAGGCAGGCAGCTTGCGGAGGTATACAATGTCACTGTAGTCACGCATGGCGTCAAATTCCTCACTCGGATCCTCGACGGGGATCTCATAGATGAACGGCTTCTTGATCAACTCGCCGAAAATGAAGTTGTAGAGCTGTGTGCCGAGCGACTGGCCTTGGTACGGAGGCAGAATCAGGAATTGCGAGATGCGCTCTCGCGACGGTGTCTCAAGGCGATTCAGCTCGTCGGTGAAGCGGAAGGTCTCTGAGTCTTGTGTCAGGCGGGGCGGCGTATACTTTGCGGCGCCGTTAGTGCTCTCTGGCGGAGGAGAAGGCAGCATCTTGGTGTGGCGCATAATGTTGAAAGTGGGGAAGATCCATGATCGGTACGTGGTCGAGAAGCCTGCAAGTGTGTATGATGTTGTCGCAACATCCGGGACAGGAGTGACATCGTACATCAAGTAGAGAGACCAGCGGTCCAGTGTCTCGTCGTCATCTAAGCCCTCGGTGGTAGCTCCCTCGATGAAGAGCAGGACAAGGATGCGCATATTGTTCCAGATGCGCCTGGCGGCGTCGTCGGTCATGGAAGCATGCCATATCTCGTACTGCTTGCCGAGGACAGAGAAGGTGTGCACGCGCTGGCCCGGGGGTGTCCAGTCGGCAGCGGTCGCATCGGTGATATCGTCGGCTGTGGGGTCGGGGAGGTGGGCGCGGAAGAGGTCTGGTGAGAGGTCGACCTGGTGCAGGTCTGGCGAGATGCCCTTAAGCTCGAGCTTCTCGTCGAAGGCGATCTTGAGTCTGGGACGCAGGTCGTTTGCGCGGAAGTCGAGCTCGATGTTTGGGTTCTTGTAGCCGGCGATGGCCTCCTGCTCGTCGATGACCGAGTAGGTGAAGCTGGGGTTGAACGAGTCGGGGAAGATGGGCTCGTCGGAGCCTGGGCGGAGCAGGTTGATGTGGAAGCACTCGCTCGAGTTTGTGACCCACTCGTCGAGATCCATGGTGGCGGCGGAGCTGGGGGAAGGGGCGCGTGTGGGTGGTGGAGTGGTGGAGTCGAGAGAAGCGCGTCGGGCAGAGAGTTGCGACGCGTTCTGGTGTTGGACGTACAAAAGCGTCGGGCCTATCAGCACTCGGCCAGCCCTACGCAACCTCGCCTCGCCGACTTTAACATTTGCGGAGCCCTCGCCCTCGCCCGACCCCCTCGCATTCCCGCGGCATGGACAGTACTGGTTGACGTCCCAATCCGCCGCTTCTCTTCTTATTGTACGCTTCCACGCGCTTTCTCCTCCCCACGCACTCGTCACCATGTGGGACGGACTCTTGATGCTGCTCACCCTGAGCACCCTCATGGCCCTGGCGTGAGTCCCGCCCGCGGCGCACTCATCTTCATCACACACGGTCGACTGACAGCCTCAGCTCCTTCCTCGCCGGCATCCTGCCTCTGTCGCTGTCTCTCTCGCAGCGACAGCTCCGCATCGTCACCCTGCTGGGCACCGGCGTTCTCGTCGGCACCTCGCTCATCGTCATCATCCCAGAGGGCATCGAGACCATGTACAGCGCTGGCAAGACACACGCCCATGTTGCCCGCAACGCCCAGCCCATCACTACTTCTCACTCGAGTCTGCACACCAACGGCCTTCTCTCCTCCCGCCTCGCACCACTCACCGCCAGGTCAGAGCCTGTTGAAATCATCGTCGACAAGACTTTCACAAACCGTCGCAATGACTACCAGGAGTACAAGGACAAGGCAGCGGAGCAGGCCAAAACCGACCAGGACCATCACCAGCCCCAGAAGGGTGGCGATGACGACTCGACCGAAGGCCACAAGGAAGGCCACACGCGTGTGCATGCCCCTGAAGAGGACAAAAAGGTCCCCGCCCACATGGACCACGACGAGGGCACCAGTCCCCACGCCTACATCGGCTTCGCATTGGTTCTGGGCTACATTCTCATGTTCCTTGTCGACCATCTCCCAGAAGCCATGTCTTCGTCGCAACCCCAATACCAGCCCATGCACATCTCGCTCTCCAACCTCGCCCGCGGGCCGCACAATTCATCCAGCTTGAGCTTGAACGGGATGACGACGCCTGTATCGCCGGCCCCAATGACGCCCAATCCAATGCAGCCCCCGAAGAAGAACACGTCAGCAACCACTATCGGCTTGGTCGTCCACGCCTGCGCCGACGGCATTGCGCTAGGTGCTTCCTCGGCTGCCCCATCGACGTCCCTATCGTTTGTCGTTTTCCTGGCCATTATGCTGCACAAGGCCCCTGCGGCGTTTGGCCTCACATCCGTTCTGCTCAAGCAGGGTCTCTCAAAGCGCACAGCACGCACGCACCTCGCTTTCTTCAGCATGGCCGCCCCCGCTGGCGCATTCCTGACCTGGGCAATTGTCCACCTGCTCGGACGCGCCCGCTTGGGCGGCGACGAGGGCCTGGCCTGGACGACAGGTTGGGTGTTGTGTTTCTCTGGCGGAACTTTCCTGTAAGTTCTCCTTCAGCCCCCGAAAAACTCGCTCGTAAATACTGACTGAGCACCTGACAGCTATGTCGCCATGCACTCCATGTCTGAAGCGACCTCGGGCCACGACGAGCCCGTCATCAACGGCTACATTGATGCGCCCCTGGGCAAGTCGCACCTCTCCAAGGCGGACATTGCCATCGTCATGCTCGGCATGCTGCTTCCGCTGGTCACACAGATCGGGCACGCGCACGCGCACTAAACGCGAACGCGAACGCAAATGCAGCTCACATCACGGCGTTGGCACAGAGAATGTCATTGGGTGTTTCTTGTCCTGTCCCGCCCAATCCTGTTGTTGTTATTCTAGATGGCGACTACGAAGAAAAGATAGGGAATACGTTGCTTTCCCGGACTCTTGAATGATATCACATGTTCCGCTGTACATGACACATGTTCATCGAGCACGACTGTAGCCTGTATTGTATAGACATGACGGCGAGCCGTTGCCGCTCTCATATTGTATTCTGTCTTCTGCGCGTGTATCTCGAGTAGACGGATAGACAAAATTATAGGAAAGCTTTGTATCTTGCGAGATGATGTGTATCTAATTGCCTAGAGCGTCCGTTCCTTCTGTTTCGGAACTAAAATCTGATATCTCTGTATGCTTAGATCTGATAAATGGTTAGTACCATTTTGACATGGCTAAACCTTTGTCCGAGGGCCTAGAAGCACGTCACCCCCGAGTAGAGGTACGGCATCACCCGCCCCCACTTGTTCATCTTTGGGCATTGTGCACGTGCCACATTGCTCGTCGCTCATCGCACAACTCTCACCTCTATCCACACGCCATCACAAGGTCAAAGTTCAACCTCTCATTATGAACAACTTCCTGCCGTTAGCGAATAACCAACAGCTGCATAACCATGGACGATGCAATTGTCAAGACATGTATCACCCGCATTTCAACATTCTTGTCAATTCTCGCATGGTCTGAATCAGCCATGCAAGAGCACATTTGATATGTCGTGTCATTCAATGCCTAATCGTCTAAATCAAGCTTTTGCAGATAGTCCGCCATAAACCACACGCCTGATGGAACTCCGGATCGCTTCTCCAAACTCTTTATTTCGAGCGAACAAAGTAAAGTTGCTGGCCTAAATACCTAGCAAATGTATAGATATCGATGGCCAGGAACTTCAAAAAACAATCCGCAGCATCGTTCAAGTCATGACTCGTGTATCGGCGCCCATGAACGAATCCATGGAACGCTGATGATGGTGTCCGACGTGGCTGTGAGCGACTGTGGGCACCTAAGCGGCAGTCGTAGCAGCCGGGGTGGCATCCGACTTCTTCTCAGCAGTTTCGGTAGTGGCAGGAGCAGTGGTGGTGGTGGTCGCGGCAGCGGCGTCAGGGGGGGAGGCGGTAACGGCGGTGGTCGCGGCAGCGGGGGCAGCGCTGCCAGTGGTGGCAGTAGTAGCGGCCTCACCCTCAGCAGGGGTCTCCATGTGGTCGTCCTCCTTGCCGGGAGAGTCAATGGCGACCTTGACAGCGATCTCACGGCCCTCGATCTCCTTTCCGTTCATCTCAGAGCAAGCCTTCTGCTGAAGCTCCTCGGAGCCGAGGGTAACGAAACCGAAACCACGGCCCTTGCGGGGCTCACCACGAGCCTGGAGCTTCTTGACCATGAAGCGGGGAATGGGGCGGAGAGCAATCTTGGCCTGGGTGGGGGAGTAGTCCTTGAAGATCTCGAGAAGCTAGGCGTGGGTCAGCAATCAATCTCGTACTCCAGGCAGGTACAACGACGTACCCTATCTTCCTTGAGGTCGTAGGGCAGGTTGGCAACCATGACCTTGGTCTTGCTAGGGACACCATCCTCAGGAGGACCGCGCTGCTTGCGCTCGCGGGGCGCAGGGATCTGCTTGGCGGCGGAGTCCTTGTTGGCGGTAAGCGCTTCGTTCGTGGTCTCTGTCAGGGGAGCAACTTGGCCGGGTACATTTGTCGGGGTGCTGTCAGCAGGGGCGGCATCAGTCAACTCGATCTGGTCGGCGCCCTCGGCTCCGTCGGCGTTCTTGGGTGGGTCAGCGTGGGGAGGTTACATCATCGGTTGAGAAATACTCACTGCACGACCACCACGTCCGGCACGGCCGCCACGGCCACGGCCGCGACCACGGCCACGGGTAGAGGCGCGGCGGCGCTGCTCAGTACCGCTGGCGCCCTCGGCACCGCTGCCGGCACCCTCGGTGTGAGCCTCGGGAGTGCGGGCAAGCTGAATAGAGACCTTGCGGTCGAGAATGGCCTTGCCGTTGAGCTCGGCGATGGCACGCTCAGCCTCAGATGGTGTCGAAAGGGCAACAAAGGCGTAGCCGACAGGGCGCGAGGTGCGCGGGTTGGTGGGGATGGTTGTAGACTCGCTGTGTGCAACGTGTTAGGTCGGGGTATTGCGTCATGCGCACTTGACCGCCACTTACACAAGGTAGTCCTTGAAGAAGTCCTTCAACTCCCCCTCGGTGGTCGCATAAGCGAGGTTTCCAATGTAAAGTCGCCTACCCTCGGCGGCGCTGGCACGCACAGCCTCGTCGTCGGCTGCGGTGGGCTGCTGGGCGCCGGTGCTCTCCGTGGCAGGAGCGGATTTGTCAAGGGTGGTGTTGGCCATCTGGGCGGTGACCTGTTCGACTGGGGCGGACATGTTTGCTGAAGTTTGGTGGTTGATGAACACGAACGGGTGGTGCGTGTAG
The DNA here is from genome assembly GCA_019775935.1 of Neoascochyta sp. HWLR27. NCBI lineage: Eukaryota > Fungi > Ascomycota > Dothideomycetes > Pleosporales > Didymellaceae > Neoascochyta > Neoascochyta sp. HWLR27. The sequence continues at coordinate 185,975 of WODD01000092.1, read as the reverse complement.
AGAGGTTGACGAAACTTGAGTCCTGGTAAGACCGGTGAAGGTAACCGTGAACAGTGTGGGGATTGGTGGAGGGAACCGCCTGGTGGTGGAACTGGTTGACGAGGGGGGTGGGAGTGGGGAGCTACGAGCCCGATAAAAGTGGTGGGAGTGGGTTGATGGGGTTGCAAGTGACTCTGTCGTTGGCGATGGGTGGAAAGGGGAGCGGGCTCATGGAGCTCAAATATTTCGAGCGAATCGCTCCAAACAGCGCTAGGCCTGTTCGGGAGCTGGAAGCGGGCTCAGACAGCTTCGCCCCTGCCAGTGTTGGGGGGAAAGGCAGGCGCCAGCGAGAGCGGTGAGCATTCAGGGCGAGCGACGTCGCTGGCCAAAAACAGGGCTGCTGCGTGTGCGAGGAGGGTACAAGCGAGCGCTGCAGCCTGGAGCGCCACAGCAGAGCGCCACAGAGCGCCATAGAGCACACCACCAGACTCGACATGGCCGTCGTCGTGGCAGCATCTCCATCAATCAATCAGCCATCATCATCATCTCCAGCAGCCGGCGGGCAGCTCATGGCCAGGGCATGGCCAGATGGCCCATGTACCGCAAGTACCATGCACGGTGCTTGGACCGATCCGCCATCACGGGCCCCGCGCCGTTGGCTAGCCCCTCCTCCGCACTGCATTCCGCACGCCGTCACCCAAGCGCCACACAGAACCCCATATGCATTCCGCACGCCGCGCCCTGGTCCTCTATGGCTCCGAAACTGGCAACGCCCAGGATGTTGCGGAGGAGATGGGCCGCCTCGTAGAGCGTCTGCGCTTCGACACCCATGTCGCCGACCTCAACTCCATCTCCCTCGTACGTCAAGCAGCGACGCATCTGCCCACCCGCCGTCGTTAATTTTTCCCCTTCGCTCCTGCAGAAGGAGTTGCTGCAGCACAATGTCGTCCTCGTCGCCATCTCCACCACCGGCCAGGGCGACCTGCCCCCCAACAGCCAGGTCTTTTGGAAGGCACTGCGCAGCGCTCGACTCCGCCCAGGATGTCTGCAGCGCATGAAATTTGCTTCCTTTGGCCTGGGCGATACCTCCTACCCAAAGTGAGTGTTTCAAGCTAGATCAAGCCAGCCTGTCCTCTGACAGACGCAAGGTACAACTGGGCCCACCGTAAACTCTACAACCGCCTTGTCCAGCTTGGAGCACAGCCCGTCTGCGATCGTGGCGAGTCGGACGAGCAGCACCCAGAAGGGTACGTCGATTTCTCTATCCAGTCTCGTCTTCCTTGACATACCGCCTTTTTTTGTCAGCCCTCGACCTTTCTGAGACCTTACAACCTTGGTCTCTTTCCCATTTCAACAACCCTGTCACACCAGACCACCTTTCTGACATCCAACAGTATCGATGGCTCGTTTCTTCCTTGGTCCACGGCTCTCCGCAATCGACTTCTCGAGGAATATCCTCTCCCAGAAGGCATAGAGCCGATACCGGACGATGTCTTGCTAGACCCAAAATGGCAGCTCAAGTTTATAGATGATACTCAAGAGGTGCCGAAGGCTGACAGCTCGCATCCAAAACTGGATGATGATGCGTCCGAAGCGCCCCCTTTGGATCTTTTAGATATCCCTGGTGGGTTCCCCGCTCGTGTCACCTCGAACGAGAGAGTCACACCTGCCACTCACTGGCAAGACGTTCGCCATCTCAAGTTGGAAGTTCCAGAGGAACACTCTTACGTTCCAGGCGATGTCTTGACAATCTACCCAAAGAACTTTCCTGCGGACGTAAGCTTGTTCTTGCAAACCATGGGGTGGACATCTATAGCCGACACACCACTCCGCTTTGTTCCATCTTCGTCTGTCGTACCAGAGGATGCTACTCTACCGATCCCTCGCATCACTCTCGATACCCGCCTCACGCTACGAAAGCTCCTGACTAATCACCTGGACATTATCTCCATACCGCGACGCTCATTTTTTACCCAGCTGGCCCACTATACGTCTGACGAATTTCACCGAGACCGTCTTCTCGAGTTCACAGATCCCCAATACATCGACGAACTATATGACTATACGACCCGGCCCCGACGTAGTATTCTTGAGGTTTTGCAGGAGTTTGAGAGTGTGAAGATCCCTTGGCAAAGGGTGTGCAGCATCATCCCTGCGTTACGGGGGCGCCAGTTCAGTATTGCAAGTGCCATGAATCCATCGGCTGCTGAAGAGAAGAAGACCAAGATTGAGTTACTGATTGCAATCGTCAAATACAAGACGGTTATAAAGAGGTTGCGTCAAGGTGTCTGCACACGGTACATTGCAAGCCTTGCATCCGACCAAGAGCTCACTGTCACAATGTCAAAGGGTGGTTTGGGCGTAACGAAGCAAGAGCTAACGAAACCTGTTGTTATGGTTGGGCCGGGGACAGGTGTAGCGCCTATGCGAGCACTGATCTATCAACGAATGCAATGGCGACAGGAACTTGATTTGTCAGATTCGAAAAGAGCCAAAGACCTGCTGTTCTTTGGTTGCAGGAGTGCAGAATCGGACTACTTTTTCAGAGACGAGTGGCAGGCGTTGAAAGAGAAAGAGGTCCCACTGGACGTCTTCGCTGCATTCTCGCGGGATCAGGTACGTTCCATATCCCCCTTAAGAATCTGGTTGAATCCACACATACTAATATCCACCAGCGCCAGAAAGTCTATGTACAAGACCTGATTCGCCAGCAGAGTTCACTTATATACAACGCCCTCGCGATCCAAGATGGCACAGTATACATCTGCGGATCATCCGGCAAGATGCCTCAAGCCGTACGCGAAGCACTGATTGAGGGGTTCCAGAACCATGGCGCAATGGGTAGAGAAGCTGCGGAGGCGTACCTCGTGGCCATGGAAAAGAGCGGGCGATATAAGCAGGAGACATGGTAGATGGATTGTGTAGAAGCATATAGAACTGCGAACGCACCTAGAATTTCCGCGTTTTTCACTGAACGAATCATGACTTTCAAGACGATATAGTTTCAAAAACGGTCACTCGATACCGCCTGGGTAGTGATCAAGACATGTTGTGTTCTGTAGACTGTCAAGATATGTTTCTTCACAGAATCCTGTATTTCATTGTATCGGTACAATGGAAATCTTTTTGATCGCAGCATGAAGACAGCAGTAGAGGCTCAGTGGTGTCTGCAGGTGAGGCGCACAGCTCCATGTCAAGAAAGTACAGGACCCGCGACTAAGCGCGCGGCTGCTTTGCGCGTGCCTTGACTCGCAAACATCTGCACGTCATCTTCTTTGTGACTCCCCACCAAAGCATAAGCCTCAACCGCGAATTTCCCAACTTACACGCCAACCCCCCACACGGCTACATCATGGCGCAAAAGGGCAGTCATCTTTTGGAGCGCCCGCTCTACGGTAACAGCTTGAACTTCAAAAACTCGCCTTCTTTGCTAATATCTTCAGTGTTCGACCTTCCTCCAGAGATCCTCTCCACCCTCACACTCAAGAACCAGTCGGAGGCTCCAGTGCCACAGTCGCCACCCCAAACTTCACCACCAAAGAGTGAACCGACCGACGACACCGAAGCAAAAGATGGCAGCGCTTCGAAAGCTACATCGTGTAGCCTCTGCGGGCTGACCTTCGCCTCTGTCGCGGAGCAGCGCAGACACATCCGATCGGATCTTCATGGATACAACCTGAAGCAGAAGATCAAAGGGTTGAAGCCAGTTGGAGAAGCAGATTTTGAGAAGCTTATTGGGGAGCTGGATGAGAGCATATCAGGGTCTGAGTCGTCCGAGTCGGATGAGGACGATGACGAGGATGGCGCAAAGCCGAAAGAGTCTACACTGAGTGCGCTGTTGAAGAAGCAGGCGAAGATAACAGACCCCGAATTCGACGAGTTCGCGTCGAGAAAGAAGCAACGCGGTGCGGGAAAACCACCGCTATTCTGGTTCTCTTCGCCAGCGCTCCCCGAGAACCTATCGCTAGGTGTATACCGCGCTATTCTATCAAATGAAGAGCAGGAAGAGGAGTCGCACCTCGTCGAAACAATACGGAAGAAACAACTTGCGCCAACACAACCCCCGAAGCTCAAAGCTGATGGTGGCATACCTCTTCCCGCAACTGAGATCGGGCCACACTACTTCCTCTGTATGATTGGAGGCGGGCATTTCGCTGCAATGATCGTAGCGCTGGCACCAAAGACAGGGAAGAAGCACACTGGAGCTGAAGAGCGGTCGGCCACTGTCATTGCACACAAGACATTCCACAGGTACACGACTCGACGGAAACAAGGTGGTTCGCAGTCGGCGAACGACAACGCCAAAGGGAATGCCCACTCAGCAGGTTCATCGATTCGTCGATACAATGAAACTGCGCTTGTGAACGAAGTGCGGGAGTTGTTGTCGAGCTGGAAATCAATGATCGACACAGCTGAACTTGTGTTCGTTCGAGCAACTGGCAGCACGAACCGACGCACTCTGTTTGGACCCTATGAAGGGCAGGTCCTCCGTACAAACGACCCCAGGAACAGAGGTTTCCCATTCAGCACACGTAGAGCGACACAGAAAGAATTGATGCGTGCTTTTGTTGAGCTGACGAGAGTCAAGCAAAGCACCATCGACGAAGCAGCGCTGGCTGCTCTTGATGCACCACGGCCCGAAAGTGTAGCGGCAAAGCCTGCTCCTGCGCAGAAACCCCCGAAGCCTTCTAAGGAGGAGGAAGCTTTGGCTCTGCACACCTCTCAGATCATTCCTCTGATCAAGAGATCAAAAGTGCCGGCACTGCTCAACTACCTCAAATCAAACAACATCCCGCATACGTTTACTTTCCTACCCGCAAACCACCATACTCCAACCCCGCTCCACCTTGCGGCCTCGCTCAACTCCGCGACCATCGTCTCTGCACTCCTGTTGAAGGGAGGGGCGGACCCAACCATCATGAACGACGACGCCAGAACACCTTTCACTCTAGCAGGCGATCGCTCAACGCGGGATGCTTTCCGCGTTGCACGATCTGAGCTCGGCGAGTCTGCTTGGGACTGGGAGAAGGCCGAGGTTCCAGCAGCGTTGTCAAAAGCTGATGCCGAGAAGCGAGACGCACAGGACAAGCTTGAGAAGGCTGCAGAGAGCCAAGCAGAAGCAGAGCGCAGGAGAGCTGAGACGGAGCGGGTCCGGAAAGAAAGTGAGGCAGAGGAAGCAAAGAGGACTGATCGAAGGCTGGGTAAAGGAAAGGCACTGGGTGCGATACCTGTGAAGACAGGGGCAGAGCTCAGAGAAGAGGAGATGAGAGGACTGACGCCAGAGGCTCGGGCGAGGATGGAGCGAGAGAGGCGGGCGAGGGCAGCAGAGGAGCGTATGAAGAGGCTACAAGGTAAATAGATGCTCGGTAAGGGGACAGTCAGTCAAGACTCGATACGCTGAAGCATGCTGGCACAGTCAAAGCCGCGCTTTTGGTGTGAACACAATGTAATATTTACAATCCTTGTCTCTCAGACCAGACCACTCCTCTACAAAGCACCCAGTTCCTTGAGCTTGCTAATCATGCCATCGACGTCGTCGACCTTGACACCACCACTTCGTGTTGGCGGCTCGGTGACCTTGACCGTCTTTAGCCGCAGCTCCGTGTCCAGGCCGTAGTCGGCCAATGTCTTCTTCTCCAGCGGCTTCTTCTTGGCCTTCATAATGTTGGGCAGGCTGGCGTATCTCGGCTCATTCAACCGCAGATCCGTAGTAATGACCATAGGCAGCTTAGCCTTGAGCGTCTCCACACCACCATCGACCTCCCTGGTAACCTCAACTGTCCCATCCTTGATCGTGACCTTGCTCGCCTGGGTAGCCTGGGGCCAGTTGAGCAAGCCAGCGAGCATGCCGCCCGTCTGGCCGGCGTCGTCGTCGATGCTCTGCTTGCCGAGGATAACCAAGTTGCTCTTCTGCTCATCGACGACCTTGCGCAGCAGCTTCGCGACGCCCAGCGGCTCGAGCGCGTCCTTTTCCTCGACGACAACGTGGATGCCGCGGTCGGCGCCCATGGCCATGGCCGTGCGCAGAACGTCCTGCGCCTTTGCGGGCCCCGCGCTGAAGGCCAAAATGTCCTCGACGGGCGTCGTCTTCTTCTCGCGCAGCCGGACGGCTTCTTCGATGGACAGCTCGTCAAATGGGTTGATCGAGTGCTTTACGTTTGCGGTTTCGACGGCGGTTTGCGCGCGGTTGACGCGCGGCTTGACCTGTTGCACACGCCGTCAGTACGCCGTGGTTCCTAGCTGCGTCCGCTGGGCGGGTGGTGTCCGGCGTGCCTGTGCAATTGGGCCGCTCTGGGGATTCACGAGCGAAAGCTCCGGCGCCGCGGTGATTCATCGGGCAACAGTCGTACGTACCGCATAGTCAATGACGCGCTTGACGGGAACCAGTATCCTCAGACCAGACATTTTAATGTGACGCTGTTTCTTTCGACTCGGGGGTATAAAGTCAATGGGAAATGGTCGGGACGCAAGACACAGCAAGGGTGGGGGGATAGCATCGGGTCCGATCTTGAGGCGCAGAGGTTAGCCGAGGCGATTCCGGGCGGCCTTGGCGTTGATGTCAGTGTCGCCGGCGATGCGGAGATGGACCGCGAGGTTCAACCAAAGTCATATTGTGAAGATTCCGCCCATACGTTTGATTTCCTGTTCCTTGGATGGGACAAGTTGGGTCGAGTATCACTCTGAGCCCGTAAATTGGCTCTAACTCTGTCAAACTTCAGCGCTGGTATTTTAAGTTGCATTTCTGTCGAGATCTGACTAATCATTGAACAATTTTGAGTTTTAGACAGAAGCCAGATGAACTGGGTGGCAGGAATAGATTGATCAGACTCAATTTTCAAGATGGATGGACTTGTTGCTTCTGTAGGGATTGTCTTATGGACATCAGATCTGCTTCACAGCTTCAACTCTACTGTCTCCTCCACCTGCGTAGGCCGACCTAACCTGACCACCGCTCTCCTGGCACTCAGATCCATGACGATATTGAACAGAGTCTCGCTCCCTGTTTCTTTAGTGTAGAGTCTGCAGATCGAGGCCGGCTGATGTTGTTCGTCTTCAAACAGCCCACCCACATCCTCCCAGCTCGCTTCGCTCCCCAGATTCCCCACGTTCTCAGACATTGTATCGACACGCGCCAGAGAATCCTTGAGCCAGACAGTATCTTTCTCGCCGGGATGCTCGAGCAGAAGATGATTCGCATGGACAATGCGCTTCGCCCCATCTGGCTTGCAGTGCGCAAAGGTCGATTTGGTAAACTCGAGTCCAAGCGATGTGTTCGGGTCGCCCAAGAGGATATGTGCCGATGATGCCATGCCGTAGCTTTCGAGCCTCTGCACTGCGTCTTCCACGGAACTGCTTTCGAGTGCCATGCGCAAGCCAAAATGTACGGGAAGGCGGGTCGGATCGACGCCGTGGACTCGGATGGCGTTTAGGAGTGTTCCTACGCCCGAGCTGTTGAAGCCTATCTTGCCGATTATGCCAGCCTCAGTAACCTGGAGAATGGTCGGCTTGTTCGCCTGTGTGATTTTGGTGATGATTAGGTTCTGCTTCTGCTCTGGCATCCACTGGTATATCCGTAAGTATGCAGGTATGTCGGGGGCTATTGTATGCAACTCACATCCCAGTTCTGTGCCAGCCATGCTCTGTCTTGAATCTGCCATGATAGTGCTGTACACCCATCACTAAACAGTCCAAAGTTAATCTCGGTCCGTACATTTATCGCAAAGATATCCAGCAATCCTTTCCCAGATCCATCGGCGATGCCACGTATTTCTTCGTGGTATGCAGGCCAGCTTTGCTTCGCCTGTTTCTCGAATGTGGATGCGTGCTGCAACACTTGCGGCCACTCTTGCCTGCAGTTCTTCAGGAAAAGACTTGCGTAGAAGTTGATGCAACTGTTTATCTGAGTTTTGGCCGCTTGTCCATGTTGGAAACCGATCTGATTATGTTAATGGCATGTAGGTTAATAGCTGATACGCTGCTGCGACAGCACATTTACCTCGTACGGAGCTCCACTACACTCGACAAATAGCATTTTCACTCTGAGTATACAGAGTAGAAGAGGATAAAGATATATCCGACAAGCAGAGAGTAATTTAATCGATTCTTACGAAATCCTGTGATGAATGTCGACATCAGCGGAGTTGACCACCTCGGGTGTTTGCTTGCCCCTCACTACCGCGCCCAGCTCCGTATGCATCACCCCGCTCCCTTTACGCTTCCACGGTCTTACAGGTCCAAAGCCCTGAATAATCATGACGAACGATTTATTTTTCTGACATGAAAAACAGCGCGTAAAGCTTGCAATCCGAGCTCAGCCCCCGTAAGAGTATTGTTATCACAGTGCGTTGCGAGGCTTCTAAGACATGATATTGCAGCACACTGGTACATAGGTATACGAGAAGTGGGGATTGTCATTCCATCTGAAGCGTAACTGGGCATGAATCAGGCTTAATACTTGCTCCATACCCCAGCCTTCGCCGCTGCAATCTCGACACTGCACTTTCCCTATCATTGTATCCTAAACATTCACCAAAGTCGCATCCCGCAACAATGCCAAAGAGAGTTCTGTGCTCATATGGAATCGACATTGATGCCGTGAGCGGATGGTAAACACGAACCTCACCATCTAACGACTTCGCATGCCTAACGACTACAGGCTAAACACACGAACGGGCGCACCTGCCAACCCCACAGACATATCCCGCGGCGTCTTCGGTGCAACGGTAGGAATCGACCGCCTGCTCAAGCTCTGGGACAAATACAACATCAAAGCAACATGGTTCACGCCGGCGCACTCTGCGGAATCCTTCCCGCAGCAGATCCGCAAGATCGTCGACAAGGGACACGAAATCGCCCTGCACGGCTACACGCACGAGTTTGTGTCGACGCTCAGCGAGCAGCAACAGCGCGATGTCCTGCAGAAGAGCATACAGGTCCTGACGGATATCGTGGGGAAGAAGCCACGAGGCTGGACTGCACCGGCGTGGAGCACGAGTAGAGAGACAATTAGGCTACTCGAGGAGCACGGTATTGTACGGCCTACCCAGCACGCATCTACCCATCTATCCATGCATCTACCCGCTTAGCATCTCAGAGCAGTCCAACTCACCTAAACGCGCAGGAATACGACCATTCCTTCATGCACCACGACTCGCAGCCCTACTATGCGCCGGACCCGCTCCTGAGTAGCTACACGGAAACAGAAGTGTCCAAGCCGGCCTCGCACTGGATGACGCCCATGTCGACGATAGCGGCCTCGTCCGTCGTCGAGATACCCGCAAACTGGCACCTCGACGACTGGCCGCCGTTCCAGCTGTCGCTGGCGCAGCCGAGCACCCACGGCTACGTCGATACGGCCGTCATCGAGCGTCTGTGGAAAGAGCAGTTTGAGTACTTGTACCGCGAGTGCCCCGCTGATGGCAGCTTTGTGTTCCCGATTAGCATTCACCCGCAGGTCAGTGGGAAGCCGCAGGTCGTGTTGCTGCATGAGCGGGTTATCGAATGGATAAATGGACACGAGGGGGTTGAGTGGGTGACTATGGAGCAGATTGTTGACGAATTCAAGAGCGGGAAGCTGAGCGGAGTGACTGTTGAAGGGGGTGCTGATGTTGCTTGATGTATTGGAGGGATGTGCTGATCTACTGAGATGCTGCAATGGCGAAATGGTCCAGCTAGCAGAAGGCAGTTTGGCAATTTGGCAGAGACGGCTGTGTAGTTAGAGGTGCTCCCTGCAGTAGTCCAAGTGTCTCTACTTTCTCTCCAGCCTGCACTGCCTACCGGCTCCCACTACACCACCCACAACTAGGTCCTGAAACCCAACCCAAAGGTCCCGACGCCATTGATCAGAGACACCGCGTATAACTCCGCGAGACATACCCAATTATAGAGCTCTTCCAGTAATCCGATGCACTGTCTCAGCTCCTGGCGTGCGTGGCCAAGCCGTCCCGTAACGTGCAAACAACCATATGAATCTACCGCCTGCCAATGCCCTTTGTCGATCCCGGTTGCGTGCGTGACTTTTTTTGGTCCCAACTCTGTTCTCACGCCCCACGTGTCCTGAAGATAATTCAGCTCCTGCAATTGCTGTATCCTCACCGAGTGCCGAGGTGCCGGAGCCGGAGATGTAGGTTGCGCGCGGACACACGGAGTGTTCCTACCAATAGGATGGTAACGGCCAACCGCTAGTTGTGAGGCTCACCACGTCGATCACGGCAGTGATGTGCATTCTGAGCTTCTTTTTGACGTTTGAGATGAGCCATTTTCGGGCGCTTGTTCCAAGATCTGGGGATAGTTTGGACGAAAATGACGCAGTTCCAACAGAGCGAAAGAGGAAAACGGAGTTGCCACTATGTTTACTGATCAACAGCTAGAGCCAGGAAGAGGATGTCATTATGGAAGAGATGTCATTATGGAAGAGATGTCATTATGGAAGAGATGTCAACAGTCACGCAAAGCACCTAACGTGCTGCCGTGATGTGGGAAGCCGTCATGGTTTGAGCTATCTTCCTGTTTGAAGAATGCAGTAACGCCGCCAATGGTGGATATCGTAGTTTAAAGAAATCATAAAGAATCTACGCTTCCATGCCGGGATACAAAGAAAACTCTGCGTTCCAATCTCTAGGGGTTGTATTGTAGATGTGCGCGCTCAGAGGCTCGTTGATGACAGAAACAGTAGTGGGATTGAAGACATTCCAGATGTTAAAAGCTTCATCGATATCTGCTGGAGCAGGGTTTTCTGTTGGGTAGCTGTACATGGGAGCCCCAATTTCTGCGATTGGTTGCGGTGTCGGTACGAAGCTCGCCCTCTGGGCTAGGAAGTCGGCATATTCCTTCTTGATCGGAGGCAATAGCCTTTTGTACTCTTCGAGACATCTCTTCGCCGCAGCCCATCGCTCAGCGATGGAGGAGAAGCATTTTGCGAAGACTTCCATCCACTGCTCAATCTGCTCCCATCGATATGCCTCGGAAACCTCTTGCTTGCATCTTTGAAGGCCCTGCAAGAAGACAAGAGCGCAGTTGAATACGTGGTGACATGGATGGAACACGTACTTGATTCTCCCGGCTCCAGCTTCAGACTGTTGGAAATAGCCGTCGGCGACTTCTACAGCTTTGACTAGAGCCAGCATCATCTGGCCTGTGGTTGGGGTAGGGCAACGGCGGGATGGGCGGTTTAGTGTTACAAGGATATATGGCAAAGCGATCCTCGAGTACAGCGTCATTTCGTCCCAGCGCGCCACGAGGCCGGGATCCTCGTTTGCTCTTGCGGCTGCGTATATATCCTGTTGCCACTCCACTATGGCGGTGGTGCATTTCTGAATCCATAGTGCTATCGATGCGCACTCTTTTGGTATTGGCTCGCCATGCCACAAGACGGATATAATTTCCGCCTCAATCAGTCGAAAGCGGCATATGATTCGTTGTGTGAACTTGGAGACCCGACCAGTAGGCTCCGTGCCTGATTGAGTGATGGCAGTATCGTCGATTTCTAACGGGAAGTCGACTTCAATGCCTCGGATGGGTAGACTGGCAGGGCGCAAGAATATGGAGCAAACTCCAACCTCCATCTCCCACGCACACCAAAACAAACGCCGTCGCATGTCACGTTGGTATGCTGAGATCCTGGCATCGTCTGGCAGTTCCTGGTGGAGGCCTAGATCGATGACAGACTGGCTTATCAAGCCTGTCAACAGCCACACATCGGCCATGCTCGGATTCAGGAAAATGTACTGGGTCAGGAGGAGAATTGCTTGTAGTCCAGCAATGTCGTTTGTTGCGACATCAGGGATCCATTGCATAGCGTGCCTAACTAGCTGGTATGCTGTTTCGTTGGCTTTGCGTACTTGTCTCCGAGCGTGGGTGCTCAAAGAAATGGCCATGATGATGCAGACAATATACCGATTTCGGACAGAATCCTCGCTGGGATGGGATGCCTTTTTGTGGTAGATTGAGTTGAAGGCGGTAGTCACATCGTTCCGGTGGTATATGGGGTACTGTGTGATGACGCGGTCCAGGTAGTTTTGGAAGAGAATATTGGCTCCGACTTCGTCCGGGATCAAGTCGTGAAAGAGGCTTTTGGCTGGGCGAGGGTTGATGATTGATCTGGGGTGGTTTTCATCCAGGTCGGTGGAGCCGACGGGACCCTTCTTGGAGGGCAGCTGGGTGCCTTTGACGACGCATTGTAAGATGGGCCTTGCTTTTGAGACGCCAAGGAAGGACGGGGTGATGTCCTGCATGACCTGGTTGACGAGTGAGTCGGCAAAAGCGCATTTTTCGGCTCCATATTGGTGGGCAGCACTCTGATTTTGCTCTGAGCCATACGAGACGGTTGGCGATGGCTGGCCTGCGCGTTTGGCGGAGGCGGGGCTGCTGGGGCCCTCTGCGCGGGCAATGTGAGCCTCAAGGTAGTCAGCGATGCTGCGGGGGGCCTCGCGCTGGGTAGATGAATCAAAGCCAACACACTGAACGCCAGCGTCGACACATCGTGAGCAGACAGGAACCTTGCCGTCGCACTACCATCCATCAGTACGGCGGGGGTTTAGCGAGCGAAGATGGGGGAGGGAAAGCACCGACCGAAAGCTTGCGCTTCCTGCAGCGGGCGCAGGCAAGGACCCTACGGCGGACTCTGGTTCTATTCTGCGACTGCATGGCGACTGATTGGGAATGCACGTCTGCACTGGGACGTTGCAGTGCTCATGACGATGGTGGGTGAGGGTGGACCGAGGCTGGTGGTTTACGGCGGTGGTGGCAGAGCTAGGAACTGGAGGTCCTGGCGAGCGAACGGGCGGAGTACAGGCGGCAATCGTGATTCGCCGCGGCAGCACACGGGCAGCACGGGCATGGATGCATCGACAGCCGCCTCGTCGCCTTTGTTAGCAGCCTTGTTAGCGCCGTCTGGGGGGCAGAACAAAGCCGCCGCCGCCGTCACACTGATGCGGGCGCAAGTGGGCGCAAGTGGGCGCGAGTGGGCTCGAGTGGGCTCGAGTGGGAGTGGGAGCGTGGGCCATGATGTGCGTGTGCGTGCGCGCCGAGTCGGCGACGAGAGGGCCCCCTCCATGCAGGCAGAGAGACACGGCGACGATGCATCATTCATGCACATGGCATGGCCAGGCTGACCTGCTCGTCTGTCCTCTGCCCTCTCACGGCCGCCATCTCCCTCTCCCTCTCCCTCTCCCTCTCCCTCTCCCTCCTCCCCATCTGCTTCCGTACCACCCAATCGCCCCTCCCCAGCCAGTGCGCCATCCGTCAATCCCATCTGCTTGCGGCGCCGCGCTACCCAAATAAGAACAGGGTCCCCTCTCTACCGCCTGAACACCCAACTCTTGCATCTACCCCAGCGCCGCAATCCGCCGCAGGCCATGGAATCATCTCGAGGCCCCGACTGCCCATGAACTTGACTTGACTGAACGGAACTGAACGGAATTGAACCCAGCCCAGCCCGTGTCCTCGACCATCCCCGTCACATGGCTTCCGCCGCCCCCAGCCCTAGCTCGCCTACCATTGACCTCGACGCCCTCATCCAGGTAGGCACTTGAACGACTACAACACCACCGCCAGTAATGCATGCTCACACCACACCAGAGTTTACCGGCATGTAAGCGCTGTCGCGAATGCCGCCGCGGCTGCGACACGTCGCTGCCAAAGTGCAGGTACAGCCGCTGCCTACTCGATTCGGCCCGTGGCGGATCTTGAAACTAACACCACCTCCAGGCAATGCACAAAGGCTGGTGTCGAGTGCATGTTCTACGACCACGGCCGAAAAGAGCTGTTACCTCGCAGGCATGTTTCCCCTTGTCTCGCCCGCTCCCTGCACCTACTTGCTGACTTGCATGCAGCTACATCTCAGACCTCGTAGATCACGTGCGCAGACTCTCAGGGCGAGACAACCCGTCGCCGGCAACCTCGGGGCAGACAACACATGATGCCAGCCTCGTCACACCCGCCGAGACCGACTCTGCTTTTTCTGATACCAACATCCACTACGAGCACCACTTTGCTTATGCAGGCGAGAGCTACCGGTACCTAGGATCAGAATCGTGTCTTTTAATGTCACCGAGGCTGCACACAGCCTACCAGCGCTCTCCCTTCGAGAATGAGGACGAGTGGGAGCTGCAGTGGAAGGACACAGCCGAGAAACGGCACGAACTCGTGGAAGAATATCTCCAAGTCATGTATGAACTGCAAACACCCCACGTTTCTTCGACTATTCTATGCTATGCCCAGTGTTGGCACTGACTCGTGTCTCGACTACAGGCAACCAGTCTACCCCATTCTTGACCTTTCCCACCGCTATCTTGACCTAGACGTACCTTCAGACCTCACCCCACCCGAGATGTTCACGCTCAACATGATTTATTCAATATCTTGCTACGTTATTCCAAACACTGGAAAACGACAAAACACCCAAGATCTCTGGAACCCGTCTGGAAGACAGGCATATCACCAAGCTAATTCATCCCATTACCGCAAACTTGCCAGCTCGTTTCACGCACGTGCCATGGAACACCTCGAGGCGGCAACAGTAGAGCCGACGATAGACACGCTTCGAGCAGTCCTCCTACTTGCAATCAACAGTCTGTTCGACCCAAAGACGGGCAACATTGGTCAACAAGTAGCTCTTGCAACTCGTCTTGCGTACAATCTCGAAGCACAGAGAGAGTTACAAGAGTTGGCGCCTGATGAAGTCGAAGTTCTCCGGAACATGCACATGACAATATTCAGCATAGAGAACGAGATTGCGTCGACTCTAGATAGACCTGCCACGTTCCCAGAGCCAGTGAGTATTCGAGAGAGGCCATGTGTGTCAGCATTAACTAACGTACCTTGTAGGAATGGGAATTGAGCTTTGACAAGTCTAGACCAGCCCATTATATGTGCTCTTTGTTCCGTTTACAGCACCGCTTTCGAAAAGGCGACTATACAGCAAGACAAAACATAAAAAAACTTCTACCACTACTAGACGAAAAGGCAGAACTCCTTCCTGTTGTGCGTATAGCATTACACACGACACATCTTCTTCTAAACCCATGTTGGGGCAGCGCATGGTACGCCATCTCCGTTCCTCTTTTGCAAGCATCAAGTCGATCATACTTCGTGCCCTTGTTTTTCCTTTGATGCTTGCTCAAATACTGACCGGTATCTTTTACTAGGCATGTACTCGAAGCCGTCGTCAGCCTCGGCGGAATCCACATCTTCTTGACTCCACACTGGGTTTACCGAGCAGGAACGGTACTAATACAGAATATGCCAGCGATCTACGGCGGCAACCTCATACAGTTATACTCCAACGCCCTCCTTGTGCTCGAACTTTCGTCCTGGAAATGGCCAAGTTCTGCCGCGCTCAAAGCATCCCTTGCCGACCTCATGGTCCATATGAAGTCGAAGCACAGACCTGACTGGGCAGACAAACTCCAGCAGGGAGACG
Organism: Neoascochyta sp. HWLR27; assembly: GCA_019775935.1. Classification (NCBI taxonomy): domain Eukaryota; kingdom Fungi; phylum Ascomycota; class Dothideomycetes; order Pleosporales; family Didymellaceae; genus Neoascochyta; species Neoascochyta sp. HWLR27. The sequence continues at coordinate 170,575 of WODD01000092.1, read as the reverse complement.
TTACCATATGAATGTGTGGGTCTGAACGAATGAATACCTCAATGATCAAAACAAAGTTCCAGTCTGTTGATCGGGTTTACCTCAGCTTTATGCATGTCTCTTAGAATCCTGGGTATACACTGTGCTACGGTTGAAGCTCCTAATACTCTTTCAAGTGCCTACGACAAGAATGCTATCCGCCATCCAACCCAATTCATTCGGCACCTCTATCCTGTAATCAGCTCCTCCGGCTCAGCTGCAACCTCTCGCGGCATCCTAACCACCCTCCCTTCTCGCTTCAAGTTGTCGTACAAGGCCAACGCAGCAAGGGATTTCGCATCGCGGGCCCCTTCTCTCCAGGCTGTATCAAGCGGAACAACTTTGAGCGTAATGTTCTCGCCCTCATCTCTCAGTCCAGTCGCCTTGCCCTTGAGCCAACTCATATGCCGCCTTGTGAGCCGCTTCTGGCACAGGAAGATGGGCATAAACTCATCACAGGCACCGACGCTAGGGTACACTGCATGTTCGAACGTCTCTGTTCTCGCGTCTGTGCAGGCCTTGTCTTGCGTTTCTGTTGCTGGGGCTGTGGGCTGGTGGGCTTCGTGGGATTGGGGAAGGAATACTTGGAAGTCTTGGATGAGGTCGGGAGTCGAGCTGAACAGGCGGCGGATCTCGTCGTAGACATCTCCGCTGGGCTTGGAGTGGTGTTGGTAAGAGTGCAGGAGGTTCATGAATCGTTGTAGAACGTCGGGCTGGGACTCGTAGCGCTCCTGTTTGGTGGTCAGCGCATGGCGATTTCTAATGTGTATGTGTACCAACTTTGACCCTGTTCATGTAACTTATGGCTTCGCTGAACGGAATGGGGCTTGTCTTTGGTCGCCTCTTCTGACTGCTAGCTGTATCTTCCAAAGCAAGCTCTGTCATGTTAATAAGCTCGTTCTCCTCGACCTTAAGCCCCGCTTCTTCCTCGATTTCGCTTGCTGCACTGCCCTTGAATGAGCTGCCATCTAGCATACCGGCCGGGATTTCCGTGAAACCGAGCGATCCAGCAGCGACACGAGGCTGCACTGTCAGAATGACATGTTTGTCCTCGTCACCGTCTGCATCCTCTGGCTGGACAATAATCTGGCCCACTCAGTTCCGCCCTATGTGCATTTCGCGAGAAACTCACCAGAATCGCCACGCTGCCGCCTCTCAGGAATATAGCTCCGGGTATCCAGTCTACGCGTGGCTTCTCCTCTCCAGCATGCACATAGGCGTCTGTCTCGATCCTGGTCTGCACCTTCATGAAGCCGAGCTTATCCTCATGGCCTGCGCGATTGCGCCAAAACCAGTCTACAGCCTGGACGTCAATCTCGCGGAGCTTGTACGGGTGCTTGTGGAAGGGGTGGCCTTTGTCGTCTTGCAGTGCAAAGTTGGCCATGGTCCTCGTGAACCAGTTTTGCAGCGCGGGGAACGTGTAAGCTGGATTGGATTGCCCCGGGGAAGAGAACAGGGCAAGGAACTCGGATGCAGTGAGATTCGGAGGAAGATAGACTGGGATTTCAGGGTCCAGGTTGCGTCCATTGTAGGTTTGCAATGTTAGTGAAGGAGAGCGTGCGCTCGGATGGACGACTGCGTCCATGTTGGTTCTTGAACGAGAGCGCTTTGAGAAGATCAAGGGTTGCTCAACGGTGAGTCGGAGACAGGTAGATGTGCTGTGAGGGTTTGGCGGAGCTTGTACTCTTGCGATGGTAGAAGCCTAAAGGTGAGCTTATCGGTGCCGCCCACATTTTCACCCGCAGTATGGGGCGCGCCTTTAATACGAGGTCGTCAGGCATCAAAGCTAGAAGAAGGCTAGACTGTTGCCCAGCTGTGGCTTTTATGCACGAGTTTGAGCAAAGTAGAATCTGGCTTCACACATAGGCTGCTCTACTTTACAGCAAGTAGGTGGCAGCTCTGCCCTGGCGCGCGCGTCCGTCGCGCTTCCCCAGGTAGCCCCACTTTCCGGCGTCATGACCTTATCTCCGACGCCACCACACCCACGCTCTCGATGCTTATTGCGTTTGTCCACACCGTATTCCTGCTTGCTCGCTTCTCTTTTGCCGTGAGACTTCCTGGAATCCCAAACGACCGATGGGCACCCTTACCGCTGACTGTCCGCGCCTGGACACGCACTGCGACCACAAGCTTGCGACTTCGTGCCGGCTGACGTCGACTCCCCATTGTTGTGCTTGCGCCGACGAGAGACCTCACTCGCGCACATACAGAGTGTACATAGACGGCGTGGGCTTCGTTCAGAGGGGCACTCGCTGGCAGGGCTACTGCTGGTTCTGTAAAGGTGTGTTAGCTCTGATAGCGCCGTGGCACTCTTCGTCCTACTTATAAATAGAAACTTATATGCACAACCAGAGTTTTGGACTAATCGACTCGCCGCTACCGATCCCCCGCTTGAAATATCCCAAACGCGTATACCCGAGATCCCCGACCAGACGACCTTCCTTGAGCGGTGGTTTGAATTCCACCAGGGCTACCGGACCGCAACATTACCAGATGGCACAGAGCAGCGCGTTGCGGTACTGGGCGAACCCCTTATAGAAGTCAGCCCAGGTTTTCTTCCTAGGACACTCGACCAGCTGCGAGCGGGCATTGAAAACGACGCGAGAAGACCCGAAAACATACTGCGGAGGAGACGACTGACATCAGAAGATGAGAGACCGGAAGAACCTCACCAGAGTCTGGAAGATGCTCTCGACAGTCTCCTCGATGGGGAAACAGACGACGAAAGACTTGGTGATGCACAGGTTCCTTCGGCGCCAATCACACAAACCCCGCAAAATGAAGCACCCGTTGAAGGGCCGACGGGTCAGACAACACTACGGACGCAGCGTGCTCAGGAACGATTCGCGCGCCTTTTTGGTACTCGTGAAGACGTCCAGCAAGACGACTATGAGTCACCCCTGTCGACCATGTACAACCGAGCGTGGAATCGATATCGCCAGGCTGAGGACCTGCGCGCAACAGGCGACAACACTGCGCCCTCCTTACGAGGTGCCACAGCGCAAGAACGTCGGGAGATAGAAGAACAACTTTTGTGGGGGGTCATGCGTGAATCGCAGCTTGATCAGGAGTATCGTGAATCAGAGGGTCATGTCTGGAGTTATACCCCGGTTGGAAGCAACGATGCGACCGCCGGACCAGGGGCAATGGATGTCACTATAACCCCACCATGGGCCAACGACCCTACCACGTGGGCACCATCAAGTAATAGTACGAATGTCCCGACCGCGATAGCAGCGTCCTCCGGCGGTATATCAGAGATGCGATCGTCTCTCCAGCAAATAACAAGCGAGCTGCAACGCTTACGTTTAGCTTCTGAAGCCGTAGCTTCGGCCCGTCAAGCTCTCCACGCTCAGCGGCATGCCGAGACACAACTTCAGACACTAGACAGCCAGCCAGGTCGGCCGCCACCAAAGACTGATGAAGAGATGACCAAGATTTTGGCCTGTCAAGTTTGCTATCAACAGACGGCTGACATCGCATTGCTACCCTGTGGTCATATGGTTATGTGCTTGTGGTGTGCTGACGTGGTCATACCTGTTAAGCACTCTCATGTGCCGATCAGGCCGTCGAAGTGCCCAATGTGCCGGAAAGCGGTCAAGCAGAGATTCAGGATCCATACAGGATAATAGGAATGCAGAATGGAATAAAACAATAGCCAAGATTGGTCCGATGACATGACCTACAAGAGGTAGATAAAGACTGTCAAGACAAAAACAAAATGGCTAGTGAACTGACCGCTGAGACTCGACTCGCCCATGAGATTCATGACAACTAATATACCAGTTCCTACGCCTGATATTGCGTTGTTAACGACGAGGTTATGATTGGTGATACAATCCGGACTCCCCTGAACCATCCCACCGGAGTGACAAAACTCTCGAGACACCTTATACAATCGAGCAAGCCCATTAGAATAATCCCTCTCTTTTAAAGTGTCAAGTATGCCTTGATATTGGAGTGTCTACTTTAAAGAAAAAGAAACACAAAGCAATAGAGCCATGTTTAGAGGAATTATGTGTAGAATTTAGGCAAGGTTAATGTAGCTAGGAGGTATTCTGTAATTTGCAATGGGTATCGTAGAGACTGTTTGTGTTGATGGGGTTGCTGACTTGATGAAGTGTCTCGAGATTTTTGTCACTCCGGTGATCCCACGACTCCTTCGTTTTCGTGCCGTTTATCTGCTTGTGTCGTGGGTCTATCTGCACTTGGTCCTTGTTAATAGAAGGAGCGGACTGTGGGGGCTCGACGTGTACATTTGACATTTAGCGAGCTCGGTGATAGGTTTATTGTATTGGTAGGGAAAGGAGAGAAACTCATAGCGGTAGAGTAGAAAGCAATCGATTTCGCATGCCCGCACGCTACGTAACGGTACAGGCTATCCGCAGGAGTCAACTACAACAAGTCGATTCGTATCCTCATAACACCCGGGTATCACAGCTCGCCCGCCCACCCCCTCGCGCTTTACAACTTGCTCTCCCTGTTCCGCTCAGCAGGAAGCGCGCCGCTCATCATGAACTCTTCTTCACTGCCCTCCCGCCCATACAAGACCGCCTCCCGTCCGCCCTTGGACGTCCACCACCCGACCGCCACCCCGCTGCGCTCCGCGTCCATTTCGCCGCTAACTAGCATCTCCCAGAAGCGCTGCTTGACGCTTTCGCGCATGCTCGCATCTTCGATTGTGTTGAGTAGCTGCGCGCACAGCGGGAGCCATTCCTGTAGCAGCGCGATGGACAGGAAGGGAAGCGCGTCGATGAGCGTCAGAGCCAGAACGGTTTGTTCTGAGAGAGGTGGGGGAGGGGCGTCGGAGCCTTGGAGGGCGAGTGATGCTGCGTCTGGGGGGAGGGGGACGGTGGGCGCGCCGAGGGCACGGTGGTAGACGAGCTCGAGGAGTGTCGCGGGGAGATCTGGGTGTGTTGCGCTGAGGAGCGAGGGCGGCGCCGTTACGCGCATGAGCGTTGTGAAGGCGAAGCGGAATTGGCGTGGAGATATGTTTAAGGGGAATACGGCGAAGAGGGCGTCAATGTAGAAGGGGAGGTGCTTGGCTGTCGTCTCGGCCGATTGTGGAGCGGACAACACGGCGAGCATAACGCTGTGCGCCGCTTCGAAGACGGGCGCCATGTGGCGGATTTCGCGGGCGGCAAGGTAGGGTACTGCTGCCGATACGAGGAGGTTTTCGTTTGTAGCAGGCGACAGAACAAGAGTGAAGTGGTCAGCGGCGTTGAGGAAGTACAGATCCAGCGTTCGGTCCACTGGGTGGTGTGGGATGTGGCCAAGTTGCTGTGGAGCAATGGATTTGAGAAACTTGTCGGCATGGTTGGGATACGCTGATAGTACGTCGATGGCGGTCAGATAGACAAATGTGTGCTGTGAGAAGGACCCCTGAGGGAGCCTTGATGTGATAAAGTAGAGGTGGCGTAGTATGTGCAAAGCCTGTGAGGCGATGACTGGGGCATTCGCGTCGCCTGCAAGAACAGAGTCACCTATGGTGCGCGTAAAAACGCCCTTTAAAACGGTCGTGGTTGCAAACAGGGCAGCTTGGAGCAACTTCCACAGCTGCGGAGTAGTCCGGTGGAGAGTATCTTGTTCTAACTGTGCTTCTTCCTCGGCTGGATCGACATCCGAGAACTTGATCTGGCGCCATTGCGTTGTGAGAGCACGAGAGAAACTCGCGAGGTCATCCATCATGGTCTGGACGACCCATGGGTTCTTTCCATTCTCTACTGCATGCGCAATGATCCTCGACAGCGGACCCATCGAGGCCACCAACGGCCTGCTCAGGATCGCTTCGACCTGCCTGTATGAGCTTGAGTGTGCCTATCAGAGCGTCAGCCTTGAACCCAGCTTATGTGCGACATGTAGTCTTACACTCCAGCTGAGCTTCCCTCCTTGGACCACACCGACATCCAGGTCCAGGCCCCCAAGGAAGTATGCCGATTGGAAGCCCTCATTCGAGTAATAGGTCGTCCCAATGAGCACTGGAAGGAGCAAGTCGTAATCTAGCTGAGATCTCTCGACGTGACCGAGACACCCGAAAGCGTGGTTCAAAGTCAGCGTGATGGTTTGGCCTCCAAGCCCATCAGCCTCGGAGCGCTCTCTCACGTCCACCAGCGCTAGGTTGGTCGCATTCACGAAAGCGCCTTCGATCTTCCTTCGCATACCCGAGGCCCAGTACAAGTCCATTCCCTGCTCCTCCAGGTTACCGATGCCAATCAGCAGCCCGCCAAGGACAATCAGGTGCTTCCATCGCTGGCTTCGGTTGTCGGCACCGGCGACGATGGCGCGGACCCAATCATCAAGAGACAGACCGCCGCCAGTAGGCAGCTGTCCTGGTTCGAGCTTGGAAGCCTTGTCCCAGCGCACATCGTTGTGGTAGTTGATGACGGTTGTGATGGTAGAGTGGAAGACGGAGAGCAAGCGGAGCGAGGTGCGCACGCCATCCGGGCGATCCCACAGAGCAGGAGCAGTGAGGAGGTGGGAAGTGAGGAGGCTGAGGTTGTGGGGGTTACCCAGGGTTATCAGCAGCGATGCAGCCGTAGCGAGGATGCTGTTGTGGCTGTCAGTGAGGGCGCTGTGCTGTGAATGGTCGCGATGCGCACCGAGGCGTGTCCTGCTGGTCAGTGTAGGTCTGCAGCGAGCGCAGCAGCGTCCCGAGGAGGCGATCGACCGGCATCTTGTGAGTGTGTAGCCTGCCACAGGCTGGCAGAGGGGCGCGTGGACATGGGAGCGCGCGGAGGTTGGTCGTGTCTCGGCGATTGACATTCACTCACGAGCCGAGGTCGGGAGCTCGGACTTGACCGCCTGGCAACAACCTCAACCCTCACTTGCCAGCTCCCGGCGACCAGCGACGTCACGCACACCACTTCAGCCCCTTTGAGCGCGCAAAGCCATGCTGACCAAATGAGGTACGTTCTTCATCTCCCTTCTGCAACCATTACTCACGCCTGCTAGCTTCATCCAGCGCCTCGACAGCGCCGCCCCGCCGGGCTACACGACCCCCGTATTCCCCTCGCTGTACTGGCCCCTGCCCCCCGGCGCCGCACAATCCTACTACCTGTACAACCCTGGTGACATCTTGCGCTTCACCATCTACTGGACTTTGCTGCTCGTTGGCGGCATCCACCTCATCGTCGGCCTGTGGGCGTGCATCGTGCAATGGCGCAACTGGAAGCTGATATGGATCACACCGCCCCTGTTTGCTGCGATTGGGTGTATCGAGGGCTTGATTGCTGGCGCTATAGTCGGTGGATTGTGAGTCTTACCGCCAAATGCAAGGTCAACCGACAGGTTGCAGGAGCTGACTGTGCATAGACTTGGGGGAGTGTATCAGTCGGGCTACTTTGAGATGTCTACCTGGATACCTTTTGTCTGGGGCGCAATCAATGCCCTAGTACTCATCCTGTCATCCTTCGCCATCTATGGTGGTCTCTAGAGAACAAGGTGGCGACGACACACGAACCCGAGTAAAGAATTGTCGAACTGAATTCATGAAAATTAGGAAGATTAATATCTAATAACACGTCTAAGGGACACCCAGGACGAGACCGCCATACTAAAACAACGTGGAACATGGACATGGACATCTCTAGATTGCCGCCTCCTCAGCGCTCCAGACAATCTCTTTCGACCTATCTCCCCGTACTGTTGGCAAGCCGCTCAGGCCCAACATGTAATCCCTCCCTTTCAAAAGCCAAACGAACCAGCTTGGCACCCTCCACCCCATGATTGCGCCAACGCCACCACCACTTCCAATAGGCACAATCTGGTTCTCCTTCGTGCTTTGCGTGTAGATGCGGTCCTTGCCTTTGGCGGGCTCATTAGGCAGCTTGGCGTTGTAGGAGAGCAGGTCGCGCTTGAGGTTCACGGCCAGGGCTGGGAAGGACTCCAGGATATCGGGCACAGAATTCCTCGAGAACGAAGCCACGTCGCCAATCGAGTAGACACGCGGTCCTGCTTCATCAACACGGAGTGTCTCGGCGTTGGTCTTGAGATATTTCTTCTCGTCCAAAAGATGCGCAGGGAGGAATGATGAGTTTGGCTGAACTCCGTGCGCGGGGACGTACAAGTCGGCCTCTAGCTTCTCGCCTTTGTTGAGTTCAACTACGACGCGACCGTCCTTTGTCTCGGTTGCATCGACGATTCGCTGCTTGTACAACACCTTCACACCTAGCTGGGCCAGTTTCTGTTCTGCGGCTTTGCCGATTTCTGGACGCAGCGCCGGCAGGAGACGATCGCCGGCAGTAATGAGAGTAATGTTGACCTTTGGATCGGGCTTGCTGAAACAGCCTGGCTTGCCATTGCGGAACTCGCCCGTCTCGCCTGCGAACTCTACTGAAGTTGGGCCGCCTCCGGCGATGACAATCTCTTTCGCCGATGCAACCTTCTCGTTTGTGTAGTTAATAGAGTCGATCGTCTTTTGGGCGTCTGTGGTCATCGAAAAGGCTGGATGGTAGGTTGAGCTGCCCGTCGCGACGACCAAGGCATGGTACGACAAGCTCTCCTCAGATGAGCCATTGGCTGCCTTGTATGATACGGTGCGCACTGAGTCGTTGAGGCCTGTGGCGGTAGCCTGGACAAAAGTAATGTCTTCTGAGGAGTACTGCGCAAGTGCCACCTTTCTAATATCAAAGAGGGTGGTCTCGGTCGCCATCCGCGTTGTCGAAACCGCGACTCGGGGCGATGCCACTCTAAACCACCAGTCCGAGTTTGGGTTGATGAGGTAAACATGGTACTTGGCGTCCCCCTTGTTCTTGAGAATAGGCAGGATGTACTTCATGATGTAGTGGGCAGTGGACAGTCCAGCGGCGGAAGCGCCGAGGATGACGATGTTGCGCTCTTCTGTCATGATGTAGAAGAGAGGTTGGCGATGGGAGAGTGGGAAGAGGCAGCTGATGTTTCAGGGCGAGCCTTGAAGATTTGAAGATGTAATGGAGTGAAGGGCAAGCTTGATGGTGTCGACATGTACATATATACTCTCAGGAAACACCACGCAGAAAAATCACCGTACGTTTCCAGCCTTCACGGACGAATACAGTACCAACTGTGCAGCGAATCATGAGTTCCATGATTTTTCTCTTTTGCTGTAGAGAGCTCAAAAATGTTGCGCTGACAAAGGTCGTTGCAGGTGAAAGGCATTTAATAAGCGGGATGTCTGGCGTTGGACGGGCCGGCTGCTGGGCGCTTCCGCTTCCGGGGGCTTTTGTCAGCTACCTCTCCCGTCAGCGTTGTCTTTACAAATGGCATGCTATTGGCCCTCGGCCTGACACATCAGCCATACCGATGGCTTGCAATGGTCCAGGGGCAGCAAGTGATTACACATGGTGCTATTGCTATCGTGAAGAGACTGTGTATGGAGAAGCTAACTACGCCACAAGGCCGCGGCTTGAGGACGACACGCCCGGCAGGCAGCTGCGTCGTCAGGTGTCATCTTGAAGACGCGATGCGATGCCTCTATCTGCACCATGCCTCTCTGAAAGTACACGCACGTGAAACGTCAGGTGTCGATCAGCTGTAAATGCAGACTCGAGACTGCAAGGCTGGATGCCGATGGACGTGTGGTGGGGACTCTTTCCCGCGGGGGTGAGGAGCGCGACGCAATTGGTTACAGAGCGAGCCTCGTCCATCCATGCGCCCAAAGTACGGCATACAGCGCCTTGCATCCCACCACACGCCCGCCACCCAGATGCAGCGTGATTAGACTCCACATGGACTTTGTCGGTCACCACTGCTTCTGTGACGCTGGCCTCTGCTGACAAGACACAGTGGGTGAGACTTCTGGGTGGCTCTTCCCAGAAGAAGCAGGCCGCCCCAAACAATCCCCAGCAGCGTCTGGCACGGTTCCGCCAGCGATACAACCAAGTCCTGGTACACAACACCTACAACCTCGCCGTAGCTGCGAGTCCGCCGACTGACGTGTCCCACAGCAACAATGGCAGAAGACGCAGAACCTGGCAACCGACCGCGAAGCTCTGGGCAACATCCGCCGCGGATTCCAAGCCCTCACCGCCATACTCAACGATGAGTCCCGGTCGCCAGCACCCCACATGTGCCTGCAGTTCGCTGCTGCCCAGCAGATATACTCGGGTGTCTCCAAGATCGCAGCGACGTCGTATGACGAGGGCATCGTCCGAGATGCAGTCGCCTTCTACAATGCCCTCATCGATAGCGAAGAAGAGGACTTCCTGGAGAACGATGTCTTCGCTGCGTCTCTTATGAACTTCATAAATCGAACAGTCGGATCGGGGAGCATGGTGGTTGGCGAGGACATTGAGGCAGACATCGTTGAACTTTTGTTTGGTATTGCCGCCAAAATTAGATTGCAGCCCGAGATACTGCCAGTGTGGTTCACGACTGATCCCACCGACTCGCGCGGCCGACTGGCCAACGTTAAGAGCGACTTTGCTGGCGTCACGCAGAAAGAGGACTTCCCGCTGTGCTACCAGCTCATCGATCACGTTCACCATGAAGGACGTATAGGCGATTTCGCGCGAACCGGCCTGCTATACGTATTCGAATCAGCGTCCAAATCAATGACTCTGGAGCAATGGATTGTGAACAGTGATCTGCCGACTCTCATGGCTACGGGGCTGGGCGCATTGTACAGCCAACTGAGCAGGTACGCGCATGTTTAATTGCATCTCTCATACATAAACGCTAACCTCTGTCAGAAAACTGTCTATCCTGCATCCGCAAGATAATCTGCCTCTCATATTGTCGCTCTCCGACTATGCCGAGATGCGAGACAACCCGTCGACGGAGAACTCTCACACGGCCGAATTCCAAAGCCACATGAGCACGTTCTTATCCTACCTTACTTTCTGGCAGGACGTGCTCGAGCACTGTAGATCGACAGACGTCAGACTCACTCTGATCGATCATTTTCAGGCTCTCTTCCTACAGCAATTATTGTCAGTCATCTAAGGATCATGGACCCACTTGCTATGAGTGCTAACTATTCCTAGATATCCTTCGCTCTTGGAGTCTTCGGACGCTGACGGCGGATCTTCGGTTGCGGTACTTACATATCTCCGTCGCATTCTTGATGCACTCGACCACCCCGAGCTCGTGCACATGATTCTCCAGTATCTGCTGGCGCTTCCGGACTACCCCTCATCATCATCTAGAACATCATCATTGCCTACCGCAGCCAAGAAGCGCCAGTCTCTGATGCTTCTCAGCGCACCTGGAAAAGATGAAGACCGCCCCAATCCTTCCTTGTTCAATCTCGTCGACCTGATTCTAGGCAGTACCGACTCGCGGAACCCACAGACTGTCGTTGCGGCTTTGAAACTTTCAACTGTCATACTCAGCAAGAACCATGGTTACGCACTGGGTTCGCTGGTGAAGGTTATCAACTCACACTACAAAGAGCCCTACCGAACAGTCGGCGCCCTGAATGTTGAACTAGAAACTTACCTGGACCTTGCCGTTAGTCTCGCTGGCGAGGATGGAGTCGACGAATCGTACGAGAGTCACTTGAAAGATTCCCTCACCATGCTGGAGAACCACCCGTGCTCTCTCAAGCATATCGCACTACAATCGGCCACTTCGGCAAAGACAGCTTATTCCGAGCCGAACGCAAAGGAAGTAGGCCAGCACTATCTCATCCCTGAAGACCCGTTGTTCAGGTCTCTGAGCGATCTACTGCTTCGGTTCCTCACAAATGATGTGGATACTAATCTGGCTCTTACCGAAGCCATCATCAACCTCGGCACGTGCTCTCAACTCCGTCTCGAAGGATGGCTATCTGTTAACCCCGCAGACTACCATTTTGAGGATAGTGGGGTCGAGCTTGAGGATGTTTCGAACGAGGGTTTCAGGGACATGTACATGGCCAGTAGGCCCCCAACATGGGATGCTTCAGCCACCCCGCAACTGCTCGTATGCGTTCAGCAACTTCACGCCCAAGTTGAGGCACTACGTGCTGACATTCCGGATTGGGATGAGCATGTTGCAAGCCGCAAGAACGCATTCAGGTTCCATGAAGAGATGCACGAGGCTATGAAGACATCTGCAGTTCTACCAAAGCCTAGACAGCCGAGTTCAGAGGCACCTTCTGGGACGTGGACACCGCAGATACCTAAGCATGTGGTGGAGACTTCAGCGCCGCCTTCGCGCAACCAGTCTCCTCGGGGGAGGAAGGAGCCACTGTCGGAGCACCAAAAGTCTCAAGCATCGTCGCCAGCCCCTATAGGGGCTGGCGGCCAAGCTTTCCAGGGCTCACCATCGAGGGTCGAGAAGCCGTTGCCAGCGCTGCCAAGTGGAAAGCGTCAAACGACACTGCTCTCCGATATCGATGCTAACTATGCTGGGCTCAAGCACTCGGAGCTGTTTAAGAGGCGGATACAGTTCCGTCGGGGTGCGCAATCGCAAGAGGTTGAGGTGATGCTATCCAAGTATCAGCCTCCGCCAAAGGAGCCGTCTGGCGAGGGTGCTGGGGATGGCGGGGAGGGGCAGGCAGCGGATGAAGTGCACGAAGCCAGTCTCTTGCACATTGTCACCAACGTAGTGATACTGCAGGAGTTTGTGCTGGAGCTGGTAGCTTTGATGCAGGTCAGGGCGAGTTTGTTCAACGAGGTCAAGTTCACATGAAGCAGGGCCAGTGTCGATGTCGGTCTTTGTTGTGGTGGCTGCGTAGCGAAATATACCCCTTTGTATTTTTGACCGACTGTGCCTGGGGTGTTTGGAAGCCATGATCAGACACCTAGGAGCGAGGTGTGCGAGGGGCTTGCCGCTTGTTCGTACCTAGCCGGGGAAATGGAAGCAGTGTGGCAGTCGACGGCTCCGGCTCGTGTTCGCGCACGTGCAATCGAGGGCGGATACAGCCGGCGAGGAGACGGAGCGCTTCCGGCTTCGGCTTCACGTCATTGCTTTCACATGGCAGCAGCGCGCAGCCACGGATAGCTAATGGCACCAGCACCAGCACCAGCAACTGCACACGAGCGCCCGTCAGGAGGGACATGACGGTCGACTATGGCCCACGCCACCTTGTTTGATCGTCTGCGACCGACCGACAGTCAAGAAAAGTCCAA